>JACJUM010003174.1:13533691-13813000 GCA_020976665.1 Heortia vitessoides | reverse complement strand
ATAGATGAGAGGTCCGATGCCCGTAAAATAATCTCGCGTGCCCCGCGGCCACGGCCGCGACCGCGCGCCAGCGCGGTCGTACTGGGCGACCGCGCGTTAGCGCGGTCGCACTGGGCCGCGAGGGCTCGCGAGATTTAAGCGGGACCGACGGCGTGTCCGAGGGCGCCTCTAGAGGCTCGACCTAGGCTCGGCCGCCGTCGTTACTATGGATGAATTAAATCAATCAAAAGAGGACGGACAGATTGAGCCCGACAGCCCTAGGGCTGTCGGTTAGCGCTCGTGGGTGTGGGGGCTTCACGCGTTCGCCGGCGAACGCGGTGTACCGCTCTGTTGTACGAGTGCATGTGTAGTGTAAGTGATCGTGTTGTGGTGCCAGTGAGAGGGCGAGAAAGGACTGCGATTTTCGCGGTTGTGCTGTCGGGCGGGTCGTCTAGGACGTGACGCGGTCTGCGAGATCGGGCGTGTGGTTGGAGTATTACTACGTTGTTTATTTTTGTTTTGTGTATCAAATACAACTACTACGACTATAAAATGAGATATAAACTATCCTATATCTCAAGTTGGCTCAAACTGTAAATAGAAAGCAAAAATTTATTAAAATCGATTCGACCGATTTAGAAGTACGCTCCGGACAATCACCGTTACACGTATTTTGTAGACTTAGAGACTTTTTACGAGGAGGATTAACTGGCATGCAAAGGCTGATTAACAAAATAATTTAGTATAAACTACTAGAATCTTGAGAACGGTTGCCGCAAAGTAACCGAGAAAACCTCGAACAAAAAAATGAAAAAACTTAAATAAACAACGTTTTAAATCTGTTAACAGAGTAGTTTTATTTAGTTAGAAAATAAATATAATACACCACGTAGGAGAAAAAAAATTACGTAATACCATGACCCGTGCAAAGTAACAGCGGGTTGCAAGTTATATCTGTTTAAATACAGACGATCAAAATGAATAATTAATATTTAAGTATTGCAATTACTGAAAATGGTCGCTATTATTTCTTAATACATAAAATGAGCGTATTCTCGCGGCGAGCAATACATCAAACGTGTTCGAAACATCCGCACATCGCGAGCTATTTATCAAAGACCGGCTTTCGGTATCAGTAATTAAACGTTAGTTTTACTATGGTAATAGAATTCAATTAAAGGGTAATTGCGTACGGTTACATGTTTGTACTAACTCATGGTCTATTTCTTCCGCGGACCAGAATATATTTAAATAATTCGAAACTATAAAAGAGGATTGTTAGAGAATTGGAAAAGGTTTTTTCTTGGAACCATAGATCCAACCACCAATGAGAGTGGATTGCGTGCCGAGATTGTACTGGTGTGGGTAATGTGGACTTTGAAAATGCACTTCAATTACATTTGTCTTTGAAGCGATAAACAGGCGGTGCGACTTTAACATTTTAGCTAACTGACTGACATACAGGGCCTAAAGTATAAAGGTTAGAAACCTAAAATTTTTGCACTGGGGTTCCTGCTATAACTTAGGGGAGAATAGAGAAAATAGTTTGAAAATTCACCTCCTGAACGGGTAGAAGTGTTACATGGTGAAATTTTGGTGTTTTTGAAGTTATTCGAATGAAATTCTGTATAAAGGTGAAAGTCATATCAGACACGTGTAAAATATTTTTTCGGAACTTATCCCTTAAGGTTAAAAGGGCGTGAACAGTTAGTATAGAGTTCTAATACTTAACGCTGTTGCAAAGTTTTTAAAAAAACATCTATTCCAAGAAAAAAATCAAAAAGAAATATCTCTAATAAGATTTAAATACAGAATAGACTAGAATTAGTTATAAAAACATGAGCAGAACTCTTTCACAAGAATACCTTAAGTAAATCAATATAACCATGGTTAATCAGAGTAAATTATATTTCCAACCAATGTTGCGTCAACACCGCGGTGACAAAACTAAAGCAATCTCGCTCAAAACCATTTTCACCGGCAACAAAAACTGAGACTCTAATAAAGCAAATAAGACATAAAAGGCGACCTAATAACCGTCAAGAGCGATCGATCCGTCCGATCGGCTCCATCAAAACTGGAGCTCATTACTCAAAATCAATTAACGTTATTAGTACGGCGCGTCTTCGTTAGCCTGTGATGGAGGGTAATTTATTGGCATCTCTTAATTAGGGATAAGTCTAATTGGGGCTTAGTCGTAACGAGCCCCTCGAAATCTGACGTTCCGGCGAATAAATTGGTCGGCCGCGTCGCTCCACGCACTCGCGTAGCCCGGATATTTTGACGCGTCATTGCGGCCCCGATAACGGCTGGTATAACTCTGCTTCAGATAGTTGTCTTACTGTGTTATGATTGCGGTGGTTTATGCCATGGATACTCTCGCTCGAACGTGTCGGTATTTGGCATTGACTGACTGGCTGTACAAGTCTTCGGGTATGAGTTGACTTAATTTTAATACAAGAATATAAGTGACCTGATGAGATGATAGTACCTCCTCTTGTATCGAGTGTTGTAAGAGGCGAATTAGGTACCAGAACCGACAGATGACGGTAAAACCATCAAAAACAGGGCAGATCACATGCACAGGGCGGGAATGAGATATGTCCAGCAGTGGATTTCCAATAGCTGGATGATGAAGTTGATGAGGTTACCTGAACTCCTGAACTATGAGACAGTGCACGTAAGTTAATTAAAGAAAAGTTACCAGTAGGTATACGTAATACTACAAGGAAGTCGTAAACCTTTTTAGTCTTTCAGAAATAACATTTTAGAATTGAAGATTAGTAAATTAAATCGTCCCTAAAACCCATTGAAAAGACGGACAGTTTGGATATTTTCGTCCATAAATGTCATGTTGTAGCTTCACGATGGGAAAGCTGTTGTAGCATTTGAAGCTCTAATGTTATATGATGTCGGGTTCGTTACTAAACTCCTAGGTACATAGAGCCTTACTATTCAATTCTCTCGCATTGTAAAATTAAATACTAATATTATTTAAGAGTGAGAATTTTCATTGATATTTGTAACTATTTCCAAACAGAACAATTGAACGAATCTGAATGATTTCCGCGCATTTTGGTTTTAAACTTTAACATTGTTTGAAGTCTATCTAGCGAAATAGACTAATACTTATTACAACCTTTAGATTTTTAGAAAACGGGAGTTCCAGAGTGACGTGGTATAACGGAAGTCTGCGCGGACCTTGAACAGGAAATTCACTCACGTGAAAGACAAACATCTTATTAGAACCGCAGGATCGTCCTAGATACAGGCCGCATACAACCGGTCCTGCTGGAAATCACCCGGGAAGACATATGCAGAAGTAGGCATCCTATAGCTGTTAATTACGATGTGTATACATATATCATGTACAAATATAAATATGTTGGTCATTCTTTACAAACATGACTTGGTTAAATAGAAAAATAACACCCATTTATAATATCATACAAACCTTAACCTCAATGAAACCAACTAAACGACGCGGTCGACCAAAGCCGCCGCCGAAATAAAGAAATCAAAATAAAAGAGCATGGTTGGTCAAGTCGATCACCAGTAACGCGACACCGGCCGCGGGAACACAGGCGCCCGGCTAAAATTAGAATTGATATACGCATACGTTAAAAGAATAACGTTTAAAATTCTCGATCGATCGATCTTATTCGAGGGTTACCAGGTGTGAATGATAATAATGGAGCACAGAGTTTGTCTAGATTTATTAATGATTTTTATCTATTTGCATTTTACTTTTTCAATTATGAAATTGAATTATAGTTGAAAGATTTGTATAGATAGATTGATAAAGTAAATTTTTGATAGAGTTATACAACTTGTTTAAATAATTGGAAATGCATTTCTCCTGATAGGAAATTAGGAATGTGTACGCATTCGGGATCCGCGTGAAAGCTGGGACAAGCTGATTTTTTTCTAGTAAAATATCGGTCTTGATAAAAAAATTCCATTTCCATACATAACTACGATATGATTTAAGATAGGTGTTTAAGTAACACGCATAAATATTAAGGAGACGTGAGATAATTAACGTACTCCACTACGACTGTATCGTTGCAATAAATTATTATAAAATTTAACATAAATTTTATATGTAATATTCAATAGTTAATGAACCATAAATAATTATTCTATCGTTCTTTCCAGCTAACACTCAAGATACTTCCCCTTCTCTGTCACTTATTCCTAGTTCATTTGAGCGCATTGATTACACGTCTAAAGTATAAGCAAAAAGCCTCACTCGAGGTCACAGTCGCGCGGCTTAAGTGCCTAGGGGCTCGCTAATTGGCAGACGGAGTGCTCCGAACCATTGACTATACCATCAGTCACTACTTGACTAAATGCTTTCCAGTTTTTTATTAGGTAGACTGTTCAAAGTTGGTTCCGCAGAAACAGTGAAGCTTCAGCAAGCTAACAAACAGTAACAATGCATTCATCATTCTTAGATGTAAACCGCTACAAAGCGTTGTAAATCAAATGATGTTTGCTGTGTCGAATTTAGCTTCTCTTTTGTTTTTAAACGCAAGAATGTTTAATTCGCATAGGGGCTTGCTTGAATATTCACTCGTAGGCTTCGTCGTATTCTAACTAAAATGCTCAATGGCGTCCAATACCATACTAATGTTTACGGATTGCTTAGACTTTGATCGAACTTTTTTAACTGTACCTACTTAACTTTTTTGATGCTCGTCTATCGGCATAAGAACTATAAAACCATGAAATGCATTGCTTAGATTGCGGTTTGGTTTTGATTTCCAAATAATTTAGTTCACTCTCTGAAACGCAACAATATTCACTTAATTGCATTCAATAAAATAATTGTTAGAAATATCTAATTATGTTTTTATCGCTGCTCGAAGTTTATCTTCGTTTCAGTGAAATTAGTGTGTGGCCTGTACAGTCGAGTTTCACCACCGATCCACTATAATTGTTTCAAAGAAGGCAAAAACAAAGTTTAACCTTTTTACTATCATGATAAAACGAACGAGGCCAATTTGTGTAAGCGAGGAATCTCGCGAGCCGGCGCGGCTGGGAGGAATCGGTTTATGCCAAATCAAATTATGATCACACGAACTGAGACTTGGGCGGCACTTATCAATACGTTTTATGTAGTATTACCTACTGGCATGATGAAGTTAACCATGCAACGAAATATAAAACCTATCTCTTAAATAAATCATAATCTATAGTGTCAATAAATAACCTCATTTGCTTTAAAATGAAGCTCTAAGTTATAGTTGTAAATGTTTTTCAAATTGAGTATGAAATGATTGAGATGTCAATAAACTAATATCATTGGAAATCGGACTTATATTTAATAAATGATATCACAGATAAATATCAATAGTAAACTGCCTCAGCATTTCAAGCCTAAAGCTCGGAGTTTATGGCTGGAATAAAAATATTATGTCATAATCGTCGCTATTACTAATAAATTACTATATTAAAGTGGTCAATTATCATAAATATGCTATAAGCAGAGACGTAAAATAAGTTGAATAATAAATAGAAGTTGAGGGGCAATTTATTAATTTCCACTATAAATACACGAACCGAGTTAGAAACTCGAGACCTCGTGGTTAATGTGAAAAAACAATCGACCATTTAAGCGGCCGTAAAGATCGCCACGTTAATCCTCGGGCGTTCAAATAAAACCAAGTGGAGTGCGGCCATACATTACCTTTTCTCGGGACGTCTCAGCCGGCTAATACCTACAATGTGTATTGTACCATTTAATATAATAATAACGTAATGAAACGGATCGCGCGCGGGCAGCGGCGCGGGGCCGGGACGGCGCGGGAACCGGTCCGCGGAGGTCATCGGCTGCGGGCCTTCCGCGAGGGATACCATTGCACCGCTGAAAAGTCCTAAAAGTCTGGTCTGCGAGCCGAGTCAGCGTAGCCAGCCAAGTAATAAAGCCAAGCCTAACTAATTCGACGGCGCATTGTGATTGAGTTTGGCGTGTCGTAAGGATTTTACGTATCATTTATTACCAAATAGTTGCGACATCGGGACACGACATTTATTTTACTAATAGTTAAGTATGATATTTTTAATAAAACAACAAGAACATTTTAAAAATGTACGTGATATATCTTTAGAGCTATGATAGATATTCGTAAAGCCTTGCCTATTAAAGCTTTGTTTGACAATATTTCGCAATAAAATTTTACTCTAAAATCTTAAAAGTTATATTAGGTGTTTAGTTATTTTAAGTTTAAAAAAAACACTGCTTAATAAAAATTTTCGTAGAAATTTTTAAAAATATTAACTCAGAATAACGTGTGCAGGGCCTGATTTTATATTATTATTGTGAAATTGGTGAGATATGGTCACTCTGATCCCTAGGTCGCTGTCCCCTTGGACACCCTACTAACGACTGATGTTGCCAGCCTATAAGTTGGCTGCCCATTTACGTAGTTTTTCGAGTCGCGATCTGGGACAAGCCGTAACATTTGATTCCTTTTTAGTCGACTATTAATCTTGCAAAATGTCCGCTCGAACAGCACATTAGAAGTGTAATGACCTAATGCTGCGTAAATGGTAAAATAAATAACGATTACGATAGACTATTTTAAGATAACGTTGCTATTTACAAATAGTGCTTTATGGCGACATGTAAATCGACATTTTCTATAAATGTTGCGATTCATTTGATAAATATGTAAAACCCATTTGATTGAGAACTCTATAAACCGATGCTGCAATTACCGATTAAAAATGCTTAATCAATGTTGGAATTAATCGTTGTAATTTTTTCAACAGGCGTATTCAGTGCTATGTGTTTTTTAACACAAAAAGAACGTAAATAGTTGGTAAATAAGATGTCATGAGCAACATTTATTCATCATAAAAAAATATCCACATTGTTTATGTCAACTAGACTATTAGAAAATAAATTTGACAACCGACTACTGAGACTAATAAAGCATCTCATATCAGTCTTATTAATTTTAATTATTGAATAAAAATACTTGCGATAATATTCAATAAATAACAAATAGTGATATTAAGGCAGAGTAAAATATAAAAGTCACTATTTATTTAACATACAATATTTTAAGTTGCAAAAATAATGATAGGTTAATCTATATCGGTGTATGTTGTATTCCCCGGCAAGATTTTATTTTGCTTTTGATAAATAGTTTCTAAAAATTATCACTTGCAAATAAAAATTATTAGTCAATCTAAATAAGTATACAAAATTTAAAACTATATTACATACGTAACACAACATTCTCTGTAATATGTGTATAAGGTTTACCCAAAATCTGTGTAGTTTTCATTGCTGGCAACCCATTAGCGGCTATGGTAATGCGCCCACGCCGCCCGCGCGTATGTTAATACGCCATTAAGATTATACTAATTGAAAGCCAATAAATACAACAGCTATGAATATTAATTATATTTGAGTTCGCGCAGCGGACCTGTCCGATCGCGTGCGCCCGGTCGTTGGACCAGCGATATTTTTTCGGATATCATCGATTATAGAGTATGTCCACTGTCAGCGAGAAGTTAGTTGGCCGTTATTTGGTTGTTAATTTAAGTAATGTTGTGTTTTTAATCAATAAGTGGTGTGATAAGAAAATGTGTTGTAACTTGCACATACATTTATTTTACTTCATCAATTCTCATTTTCCGTCGGGAACTTCAAAGTTTTCATATAACTCGATGTTAATGTAATCTTGCGAGACATTTTTGATCGTTAGCCCGTACAAGTTCTTTTATGGAAAACATAACGACAACATAAAAGTGCATAAGCACTGCACGTTTCGAAAATATTGCAACTTATATACAAACTAAGATGTTATCACAACCAGTACGGTATCCCTTTAATATTAGTTCGTAGAAGAAAGGAAAACTATTTCTAAAGTATTAATTACTACTAAATCTATTAGAAAACAAACCTATAGACCTATTAAACCATGCGTGTGTAATATACAATTGTAAAACTCACACACAGTTCAAACTTCACCCACACATCGCCATTGGCCAGTTGGAGCAACGTCAATGGTCTAGACTAGGCAGACAATATTAACAAGATATGCGTTCCCGCAAGTACGGCGAATGCAGCGTGATGTCTCGATATCCCTGTCAATCCCGCTCAGCGACGATTACGCAGGACAAATCAATTACCGCTCGCATTCCACCGGCGATCGGCCGACGAATTCTCTGTCACGATCCTATCTCCGATGACGAGGCCTCGTCGAATATGCCACGTCGTCAAGCAACGGAATGCAGAACATTGCGCCGCGGGATCTGCCCGAAATACTAGATTGGCACACCGAACGCAATGGATGACGCGCTTCAATCAATCGCCGGGGATTCCTCGCATTCGGACGCGCGTCTAGATCCAATCTGCTTCAAGTATGGCTCAGCTTTGGCTTCGACCACGTCGAGAATTTCGTGGCCGATACCTGTAGACGCCGGAATGTTATCGGTGCGTTACATCGGAACTCGGTATAGGACGAGTCTGTACATTACATTCTGGACCACTATTTAAATCGGGTAAATTAATTGAAACGACGAGGTATGAAATATAAATGACCATAAGTACGTCCTGCGGTAATCAACTAATTGGACATGAATTATTGATCCAGTAAGCGGTTGTAATAATCGGTTTACGGACGAACCGGATAGAAATCGCGCGGAGTCGGGCATACCTGTTGGTGGTTTTCCTTTTTTCGCTCTAGCCAATTAGTAGATGCGTAAATGTACGTATGTTTTAAGACCAAGAAAAATGTACAAAACGTTGTATTCCGCAATGGTGGCGTAGGCCGCGGCGGGTCAATGTCGGCTCTCGTGCGGTTTTCCTTCGCCGGCGAGCCGCGAGGTCGACTAACTGCTAATTATTTTCGACCGATGTCGTTGCAACATCGTTTAGTTTAATGATGACTGAATAAACGCGGTTTAGTGGTCACGAAATATTTTAGTCATTACCTAGCGACAGAAGATGAATAATGGTATCTGACTAGGTACCAGTTGGCGATTTCGGGATAATACAATACATTTGGGAGCGCGCAGCGTCGTGGTGGTTTTGGATGCGCGGCCGCACGCCCACGCTGGCCGGGTCGCGAGTGTTCGCCTCAGTTTTATGTTAATCGAAGAGCCGTGTCTTCGGCCCATAATATGTACGCCTCAGTTAAGTATTGCAGTCACAAGTACATTAAATGCACCATTATCCACAGCCCAGAACAATTTCACATTTACGACTTTACACTGACAGCTCGTAAATAGGCTTTATATAGTTACTATTGCATCCTTATTTGCGCAAAAGGCAACTGGTACGGCCTGTGAGTAGAACGTGCAGGTTTCATGTCAAAAAAGACCTTAAAACGTTTTTGTTAAAATGTTTCATTTGGAGTTAAACTGTTACAATTTAAAAGGCACAGCTATTTGTTGTGCTTGTACTCATAAGTGAGCAGTATATTTTACTGGTTACGTATTAACTGAGGCGCAATATTAACCGTATATTATTCAGTTTATTAGATTCGAACCTTTTCATGTCCCATTCGCGATAACGGATTCATTGCTTAGCTAAATCAGAACCTTTAGACGTCTCATATATAGCATAGCTATTATGATCATTGTGTAAAACATTTATATGTTTTCGATTATAATTCCAAGACCTCTTAGAAGGATTTTATTTGTTCTAGATTTAAGACAGTTGTAGACATAAATAATATTTTAAAAAAATCAAATCACTTAACGTGAGAGTCTTGAACACTTGAACGCGACAAATTAAATAAATACTTAGCAAATTTTCTTATGACTTTCACCAATAGTTGAAAGGTTTGAATATACATATTATATCAAAGTTTTATGTATTAGAGGATTTTAATTGCATCTTTAAGTTAATGGATACCCAGATTAACCTAAATATCTCATATGTATAACTCACTGTAGGCATTTATATTTCCCAGCCAGGGAAAATAAAAATATTACAACTTACTACCTTAATCTTAATCCATATTAATAAAAGAAATGCGAAAATGGATCTGTCTGTGTCAATAGCTAAGCCAAGTGGACGCTATAAAGGTCCTCGCAAACTTTGGTTTCCTCAAGAGTATATCGAACGTCCAGAATTTATAGATCAGCTTATAAGTTCACCAAAATCATTGCTGATTATTTCTTGCGCAATTTTTATTTTGTACAAGCAGCTTCTTGCAGCTTCACTCGCGTAGTTCCCCGTCATTGTGAGAAGAAAAATATAAAACTACAGCTATCTGCCAGTGAGAGTCCCGTTAAAATTGATTAAGGTGCTTTAGTGATTAGCCGGAATAAACAAACAGGCGGAAAATGTCTAAATTTTTTTTTGTAAGTTCCGTTTATTTATAATTATATACTTTCATATGTAGTTAGCGAGATAATGTTTTGAATTTAGAATAACAAACAGAGACTTCAATGAGATAATATTTTTTTTTGTAAGCAGGAAGGATACTATGGTAAGATCTATTAAGGGATAAACCTTAAAATAAAGTGTTGTCGGATTTTGGTTTTCAGTTTGGAAGTTTCCCCGGGGCTTGATATAGAGTTCACGCGGATAAACTCGCTAGTAAATAGCTAATACTATTAAAATTTGCTGCTGGACGTCCACTGATGGACACTCATAGATTGGAAGTCACTTTGGGAGGCCTCCTAAGTGACTTCCAATAAATGCATGCAACATGATACTGCGGATCTAGTCAGATTATCTGTTTACTTTGTCTTTGGACTTCTTACGCTGCATTTGCTGATTGTCTCCATTCTTAAGGATGACGGTCTATTATATCTTAAGTACCTTCTATTTATAGTGATCATATACATTTCACACTAGACCAGGTTGACAAACAAGTATACAGTCCTCGTGATAGTAAGTGTCACCGCATCTTATAGACGCTCGTAATATCAAAATGATATTACTGGCGCACTGCCAACCTTGTGACTTGAAGATATTATGTCACATTACCCAGTAATTTCCCTGTCTCTCCTACTCTTCAAACCGGAACACAGCAATGCAAATGTTGCTGTTTGGTCATAGAAATAGGTAAGAGTGAGGTACTATGATTTTGTATGAGGTCTACCGCGTGTAAAGTATCTATTTCTAAGGCTTACGGTCCATCGTGTCATAAGTGCCTACTTTTTATACAGAAAAATATACATTACAGCACTTTACACATCTTAATTTTGAAACGAAAAGTCGAGGTCAATATTCATAGGCTAATTTTAATTAAGATATTCTTATTCTTAGTTAGGACGGTGCCAACGCATTAGTTTCCTTGAAAACGGAGGGTTTGGTCTAGAAAGAGACAAGTCTTTCTCCAACGACCGTTGGGACGTTTTGCTAAATTTAGACACAAATTAAACGAGAGTCAAAGGATATGCTTAAGAAATAAGAAAACTAGGGAACCAATCACTTTATAGTCATTATGCCACCCGGCGAGAGGTGGCCTGGAGCTACATTTGGATATATGCTACATGCATTAATAGGTCTTTAGCCAAGATAGACAAAAAGACTGGTAAAAACCGATCGTTCTCTGGCACCTGATGACGTTTCGATGAGCCACACAGCTAGAAAATATTATAGAGCTATTATTATTTATAAGCATGTAATAGTTTTACGCTAACGAGTTTGCCTGCGAGGACTTCACTTTATTCCTTGTGAACCAAAAGTAACCTACATCCTACTCTAGAGTTTAAGCTAGCGACAAGCCAATTTTCATCAAATTTGAGTCTCATGAAAGCGTAACAAATACATAGATATACTTTTGCATTTATAAAATTACATATAGGTTATTTAAGAAGTAAGTATGAAACTGCTGTATTACCCACGAATAGTATATAATAAATAAGAAATTCACAAAACACCTTGTACTTTGACCTGACTCCAAGTCGCTTAAAGCAATTGTGTTACGGACACCAGACAACCAAGGAATCACAAACACAATACATAAATACATTTCAACCACCCAGCCTTACAACAAACACAAATATTCATCACACAAATGTTGTCCTGGGTGGAGATCGAACCCACGACCGACCTTTGCCGCACAAAATTGGATCACTACCATCCGCGACATCGGCTCCGTCTTCTTCGAATAGTTTGAATATTTTATTTTTATTCTAAACTAAATAAATATTAAAACACCCAACATTAGAAAATGAGTATTGACTAAGTAGTATTTGTGATTTTTTCCATCCAATCAATATTAAAAGCTTTAATAGCTCGTTCATTAAGGCCGATAACAATTCTACAATAGTCATGTATCACTATTGTAAATCGGTGGCCTTTTAAGCCGCTCATTATAATCAACCTTGCTTAGGACAAAATGCTGTTTGTCACTGTCAAATATTTACAACACACCGCCGCAATTACCTTGCACAACGTCCTAATTAGGTTTTTGTACATATAATTAATTACATAGGTTCATAATTAATGTATCCCGATTTAAGCCTCACGTTTTAATTTTATGCAGCGGAAATTACCTTTGGTATTATTGTATTTCGAAAATTCTCGATAGCAGATTGCGAAACACGTGACCTCTATTTGATGACTTACCTGAAATAAATAAGAATACATTTTGTTAAACAAGTTGAAATAATAAGTAAATAAATAAAATGTGAACTCACTCAACATCTCATACATTAACCTGATTCATTGATGCTGGAATCACTTATTATACGGATATCAGACAACAGCAAAATCATAAAAAATAATACTTAAATACATATTTAACTCCCAAACTCATAACAAACACTAAGATTATAAAGCAATGGGACAGATTGGAAAGGAGTAAAAATTAAATATGTAAAAACGTGTGAGTTATAATTTTAAATCAAACGGTTAAGGTGCACAAAATAACATTGTATGACAGATATGTCGCCTTTCCATGTTCTAAAATAAAGTTTTTCTTTCTTATTTTCTCATTTTTTCATCTCATACTTTAATGTTCAGTATAATTTTTTTAGGGATATTAAATTGGGTCTAAATAATATTTGAAAATGTGTTAACTAACGTTTGCAGGTAAAAAGTGTATGATAGGTGAAAGTCCCAGAACGAGATTAAAACTACCAGGGTCGCCGAATTAACTGATAAAATTTGCTTTGCGTTGTTACATGGAGTCACAGTGGACCGCAAGTAAAATAATAATAACTAGTAAAAGAATATTATTGGATTATTAGTAAGAGTAATTAATGTTTGTTTTATACTCTTTACCTTATACAAACTTATATAAACTTTGAATGTCATGTTTATTTATATCGAATCAATGGCCTGAAAAATAAATTGCTAGCTCAAAAAATAGCGATACTTCCATACAACTTTACAAAGGGAGGATCCCCTTTCGACCCCTTACAACCCTTATTTCGAATTAAAAAATAGCCTATGTCCTTTCTCAGGGTCTAAAGATTGTCTGTGTCAAATTTCATCAAAATCGGTTGAGAGGTATAAGCGGGAAAGCGTAACAGACAGACAGACAAACTTTCGCATTTATAAAACTAACTAGCTGCCCCCGCGAACTTCGTTCTGCCTTAGAGGGGATACCTAAATTTTCTAAGTTTCCGCGCAATTCTTTATTTTTTTTCTGTCATAAGAACCTTCTCCTTCCCTCGGTTCTAAGCTACATCTCTACAAACTTTAAGCTAAATTAGTTCAGCCGTTCTTGAGTTATAAGTGTAGTAACTAACACGACTTCCTCTTATATATAGATAGCCGGTACCCGCGAGTTTGTCTGCGTACTTTTAATTTGAATATTAGATATTAGATATGGATTAAAGGAACGGTATAGATTTGGATATAGCATTGAGTGGCAGAAAGTACTCAGGAAAATGTATTGGTCCCTTGTGTCCAAGAGACACAATGACCTAATGGATCGAAAAAAGTACCTAAATCTTTGTAGCGCAAATTTCTCTAATCGCATGCGTCCGACAACGTCGTCTGCCCTCACGTATCTGCCCGTTCGGGTAGGCATAGTTTTGTAGATTCGTGCGCTCCCCCACCACACGACAGCGCCGTTGCCGGCCGCCACACTTCGGCGAATGTGCGCGACGACGACCGACGACCAATGACAGCGGCGGTGATGCAGAGTATTCGTTAGAAGGATTTTTTACTTCAAAGCCAATTTTTTTTTAACTTGATACACCCAAAACTTCTAAATATCATGTTCCTAGGTTCAGTGCTTAAGATTTTGCTAAAACAAACGATTTTTGTATCTTATTTAGTGCTTAAATACAAAATGTAATGTTTTTATCTTCAAAAATTACGAACTTCATACAAACTTTCAACCTTTATTTCATCCCCTCACAGTTCGAAATTTCAAAAACGCTAGAACAAATGTTTTATTATTTCTTATCAAGTGCTTAAATATAAAGTTTCATGGTTTTATCTTTTAAAATTAAGAAATCCCATACAAACTTCCATCCCCCTTTTCAACCCCATACCACCCCTATTTTGCAATAAAAAGTAGCCTATGTTCTATCTCGGGGTCTAAAGATTGTCTGTGCCAAATTTAATTAAAATCGGTTGAGAGGTTTAAGCGGGAAAGCGTAACAGACAGACAGACAGACAGAGTCACTTTCGCATTTATAATATTAGTAAGGATTACAGTGACACTCTGCCAATAAGAAAAGAAAACTGTTCCCATGGGAACATATTTTGGGGATAAAAAGTAGCCTTTATGTTACTTCAGATAATCAATATTCTAAATGACAAATTCCATTGAGATCTGTTAAACCTTTTTGGTTTGAAAGAGTTACAAACATACATCTATACATCCACACATTCATACACACAAACTTTCGCGTCAATAATACTTTTCATTTCATTAGTCAGGATTAACCGGTAGTTTTATTATGAGTAATTAAAATGAGGAAAAGTAATGCCGTGAGGTACCGGCAGAATAGAAAAGTACCTCCTACTGTACCAGGTGTCGTAAGAGGCGACTAAGATACCAGAACCGACAGGTGGCAGTATATCCATCCGAAAGAGTGCAGCTCAAATGCACAGGCCGGGGATGGGCAGCATATCCCCGTCACAATAGCTGTGCTCTGCAAGCACGCTTGTACAGCGCAACAATTAGGGGCAAATAACCTCCTTTCCTGGAGAGGCTGTCCAGTGAAGCAGTGGACTTCCAATGGCTGGTGTGACGATGATGAACCAGTGGTTGAGAGATTCGCCCCACAGATCAACTCCAATAAATACCCCATTCAGTTTCCCTCTCACTGGCACTCCACAACCACAAAAACCTTCACTCGCATTCTTTTAGAAGTCCAATAGTTCCATACACATGTTAACCAAGGAACGCGTGCAGTTCTTGCCTTCGAGCAATAACGTGCAGCACTAGTGCGGAGTGGTTCACTCAGTTCTCCATTTTTGGAAACACGAACGATGGCCTTTCAAATAATTGGGTACTCAACTTGTTTTTTACTTTTGCCATAATCACTACATAGTATAAAACAGGGTCGCTTTCTCAGTCGCTATATCCCTATGTATGATTAGATCTTTGAAACAACAGAACGGATCTAAAAGATGCAGTGATTCGAGAGGAAGGTTTATATGTTTAATACAAGCATAATAATTATATTAGAGAACACTGATAATTTGAGAAATTTCTAGCGTGATATCGGTAATGACCTTTTTTTGCGGTGACATTGTAAATGCTAGCTAAACCCGACGAGATAGATCAATGTAGTGAATTACAGTATTGTACACCTTAAGAAGGTCTACAAAAAAGTTCACGATGGAATATGTCTCTATGTCTTAGGGATAACCTACGCTAACCATTTTTTATCCTGATTGTACCCGCGTGAAGCTGGGGCGGGTTGCTAGTTGTTTATTATTAAGACCGCCAAAGAACAGGTTGAACAAACGATATACTACTTTTTATAAACGATATTAGACTTTACCATATCGTCATCACCATATCACCCATTGAAGGTCCACTGCTCGATGTCATAGTTGCCGCGCTGGGTAAGCGTGTTGGCAATCGCAGAGCGTAGCTTTCTCGACAGAAATGCTGTTGCCCACCCCTGTTGCATTTAAAGTGCACTGTTTCAGGTAGATATACCACGATCTGTTGGTCATGGTTCCTTAGTCGCATCTTATAACACCTAGTACTAGGGGAAGGTACTAATCTATTTTGCCGGTACCTTACGGCTGTTGGACTAAATGAGACTAACTAGCTCTAGGTATCTCATTAATCTAGGTAAGTGTTAGTACTTAGACTTCATATAGTATTTTGGTAAATCCACAGTGTACCAAACGATAAAAGCTATCTAGTAATGAAGTAATAATCCGAAAAGTCTCATAAACAAGAATGTTTGTAAAATCGAACAATAAACTTACACCGCTTCGTATGTGGCGTTCTCGCCTACGCCGCCCGCGCCCACCCGGATTACCTGCCTTATGAAGATGTCCCGTTTTTTATTTCATGCTTTATTATTGCCTCTTATACCTAACGTGGCAGTCCACCGGTGATCATGCTACATAAGAACACGCCTTTATTTCATTCGAGAACAATATTGTTTTTTTAATTAAAGGATAGGATTAGAAGGATAGGATAAAGGGTAAGATTTTTTTAATAAAAGATAGTTGTTATTGGAGGCTAAATGTTGGTTCATGAACATGTTGTTACCTAATATTTACCTATATAATGGATTAGAGTACAAAGGTCGTCTCCATTGCTACCTCACTCTCATTCGTTTGTACCGCTGAACAGCAGCCACTCATTAGTTCAGCCTGTTTAAAGCGTCAGTGAGGCAGTAAAATTACTGGGTATTGTGACATTATATCTACAAGTACAAAGTAGGCGACGCATTATAGTCTGTTAAATATAGCTTGATTATATAAAACTCATCATAGATTTTATACATTGACTTGACTCCTAGGTAAGTGTCTTATAGCACTTGTGTTAAAGATATTTAACACCCAAACACAAAACAAACACAAGTATTCGTAATAAAAATATTTGTCCTGGGTGGGGATCGAACCCACGGCTCTTGGTGCTCAAGATAGGGTCACTACCATCTGCGCCAATGGACCCGTCATTGATTAGAAATAAATTTATCATGCTATGTATTTATAATTTATTTAATAACATTTTTTTGGTTATGTCATGTATCTAATTTATCTGTGAAACCTTTGTAATGTAAAAATAATAACAAAGTATGATACCAAATACTAAATTAGTGTCAAAAGATATTTCCTGAAATTCTTTTGGTGTCTTAAAGAAATACTAGTTAGTTGAAAAGTATAAGGATTTTAATGATTAGATAATTAATTTCAGACCTTATTTAACAGCACTGGGTCTTAAAAAAGTTGCATTTGTTAAAAATATCCACGAACAGAATCTCTTAGGTATTAGTATGAAATTACCCTCGCCAGCAGTTCGGTCGTAAAATATTTCAAACTGAAATCAGCTAGTTATATTTTATGGACCTGATTTCTAATTGCAAATAGCTTGTTATACTACTCTCTTGAACCTGACCTGTGAACTTTACTTACCAAACATAATTATACATAAATACAGTCAATGGTGCGTTCTTCGAATATAACCCAGGTTTACCATCACAAAAAGTTATAAACATTGCAATATTATTATCAACAAAAAATGTGTAATAAAAACCGAGTACAATACCCATCTATGTTCTATTGCGAATTAACAATTCAAACAAAACAGTGAAGGTAAGCATAAGGGTCTCCTAAACACAAGTATTAATTAAGAGGGTCGGGCACTCCGCGTCTAATTAACCGACGAGCCAAGCCGCATGCAGTAATTAGTTCTTTGCGAGGGCTGCTCTTACGGCGGCCTTATACGCCTCGAATTATACATTTTATCTATTTCAATTATAACAAAACGCCAATAAGTGTAAAAGAATATTATTTAATCACATTTTAAATGTATTTCTGTATAGTCGCCTTAGGCTTAAAATGATTCAAGCTAATTTCATTTAATTGCTTTAAACACAAACTCAATACTGTTACAAATATATAGAAACCAGACTCGACATATTGGATATTACGTTTCTCATATTGCTTTTATTTTATTGAGCCAAATGACATCGCAGTATTTTATAATGATTTTGTCAAGCTTGCAACCATTGAATTATTACATCTGATAGCAAGTCAATGTCGTTCGAATATGGTACTGAATGCAGCCTTTATACACAACGTATGTCGGATATCAAATAAATTGCCGCTTATTAATATTGAGGGGTGAGCGCGGGCGGGAACAGAGATGTCACAGCCATTCGAGGCGGCGGCGTCGGCTGTGGGCGCACCGCCACAATTTGTCCGCGTACGTGTATCGGTTATTAATCTGTTGCCACAATTACACGCCAGCCGTTGAATTAATTGTAGCCCTTAACTGGCGATTCACTCGCTCGCGCTGCTTTATCGCGATGTTCCCTTCTTGCGCTGTCAACGAACACTTCAGGCGATATTTTTATTACGGCAAAAACTGACGAATGCGATACCGGCAATTCGCAACCCTACCTCGTAAACCGCTCCTTGCAAAAACTTAAACGTATTTATTTGATTACTCACTCCTCTTAATAAGACGCACTCGTTTAAGGCGATCGATCGGAAAGCCGTTGACAATGGAATAAACGATCCCGCGACGGGCCGGCAATAAAAATAACTTAATAAGATTTCTTTAAAACAATAATACTCCGACGAGGGTGGTCGGGAATCTTTATTAAAATCTCGAGGGAGTAATAAAAGCACAGTTAAATGCGGAGAACTCTGATGAAAATATTAATTAATGTTTCGGAATGGGAAACATGTTGCTAATTAAATGGCGATATCGCATAAAACGTAATTAGAGGCCGGGAACATTCGTTTCTCACGGGGCGGGCGACGGCCGCGTCTGCCCGCGCGTACATCTCCGTGGAAGGAATGTAAGGCGTAGGTACATCCATACCACTACAAAAACAGGTTACATACGACGCGGTGAAGTCATGCTGTATAAATATTTTCTTTGACCACTACATTACAATACGCGTTTAACAGTTGTTCACTTTTTTGTGACACGCTCCCACAAGTGCACGTTAAGTTTCAACATGTGCTGGCGAACGAGGATTCTATGAAAAAAATGCCTACGGCCTTAATTCAAAAAAGTTAGGAATATCGAGCCGGAATTTATAATGGGAATTCTGCGAGCGAAACTACGAACATTCCGAAGTCGCAGCGGACTTTATTAAATGCACTGACTGGCAACTATTAGCTATTATGATCGACGCCTGAATGGGCGGCGTAATTAAAAAGTCAATGATCACTTATTGTAATTAGTGTATCGATTCGCCGACAAAAAGCCGGACAGGTAATTGTTTTTGAATGGCGATCAATGGGCGCTCAGCGCGCTATACTCGCGGCTTGACTGTGCATTGTGAGCGGTATTGTATGGAAGAATAGAGATTTGATCAATTACTTCATAGGTAATTCTACTGTCATCGAATATTATTGGCACTTTATTGAATATCTTTATAATGTTATTAACATTTACATACGTCCGAGCTAGATGAAGGCCTATCTAGGAAAGCAGAGAATAATGCGGAGAGACACCGGCAGAGTAGAATAGTACTCATTGAACCAGATATTGTAAGCAACGACTAAGGTACCTGAATCAACAGATGGCCAATATCTATTGAAAGCAGTGTAGCCTAAGTATATTGTGCGAGGGTGGATGTATATATACACTCTGTCGCGCTTCTAAGCTCTACGATTGCTATCACGATTGCCTAGCGCGGCAATTATGGGCAAAATATCCCCCTTTTTTAGGAGGCCTTTGTCCTATAGTGGTCGTTCAGCGGCTGGTTTAAAAATGACTATGAATGCTTTCTATTGACATAGTTCCTATAGATTTTTCCTTCACGTTCATTCATAGGAAACAAGATAGCACCGGAACTTTAGAAATTAGTTAAGAAAAAAGAAAGAAAGAAGAAAAATATAAATATTTCCAATTCCCACAACATCTCATACATTGACCTGATTCCGTGATACGATTATGTCGCTTAAAGCGTTTATGTTACGGAGATCAGACAAACAACAGAGGAATTACGAGTATACTATTTATATACATGTATTTAATACTCAGACACAGAACAAATATAATTATCATCATATAAATATTTGTCCTGGGTGGGGATCGAACCCACGACCTTTAGCGACAAGACAGGGTCACTACCATTAGCGTTATAGCCCGTCAAAGTTAAATTCGGGCCCGTTGAAAACGCCAAAATTAGAATTTATATTTGAATTTGGTAGACTTATCTACATCGAGCTTAACTTATACCATTCGCTCCATTTACCTGCACCGCATAAATCACCTTTGAAGTCAACTTTCGTCGGTACGTTCTACGTTAAAATAGTAACGTTAGTTTGATCAATTACGCAGTCTTCGAGGAACATGCAGTATGTCTGCTCTTATCTGTATTTGCCCATAAATACCGAGCCGAAGCCGAGCCAATACTGGCAATTGGCCCTCAGAACCCTAATAAGTACTACAAGAAAATAAAATAGAAAGTTATCCTGCAGCCGAATAGCACTATTTATATTTCATAATGAGGTTATTACCGAGCATTCTGTGCTTATCTCAGTGGTTTCCCGGAGCAGGAATAGCACCAAATTGGCGTGGCGGTTGCGCGGGCGCCGATCTTCGCCCTGATATAGCTAATTAAGGACCGCGCGCGCCGATCTATTTGGCCAGATCTAGCCGCTGACGTGTGAAAATACCCAATTAATTAACGCGAACGCTCGCCGGATCGCGGGGCATCGCTCCTCGCGTGTCGAACACGCCGACACTATCCCATTTCTCGGGCCGCACCAACTTCCTGAAGCGCTCAAATCTGTTTGCGTTGCGATATTTACATACAAAGCGTGGTTTTATGAAACTCCCACATTACGCAGGCATTATGTAAAGCACGTATTGTCGAGAGACCACCAATATGAAGCTATAAATTCGTGGCACCATAAAGGTTGCATATTGCATACCTTCAATGCTTGCGTATTTATGATGGCGGTCAATTAAGTGCGTTCGTGGTACGAGGGTGGGGGGTGGGGCGGGAGGGTGTCGGTGTCGGTTGGTGTGTAGGTCGTGTAACAAGCGAACAGATGGAAGCGAGCGATGGCCGCGGTGTAAAGCGAGTGTTAATGGGCCATTAGTTGCGCGGCGGCGCCTAATTGGCACGGCATTCGCGCTGCACGCGGCCGCACGCGCCCGATGCCCGCGGATACCTCGCACGCTAATGCTGGACTATTTTCGGCGCGATGATTGTCTAATTGCGAGTCTTAGCGTTAATTGGCTCACTGGTATTTAATCGTTATTATTTAAACCTTAATGGGACTTAATTACAATTTATTTTCCGCAGCTTATTAATCTGAAATCCAATTGATGCTCACGTAAATAAACCATATGTGGAGTTGTTAATTGGTTTTGATCTAGTTGCATTGCGGTTAATTAATTAGAATCGGTCTTCTGGGAAACACTGGGGTTATGTATGTGAAGGATACAAAACTTAGTTCGTAAGACGAGTAGGTGCAAAACGGGAACTGAACACATTAACTTGCGTCGATTCTTCACTGGGGCACAATTGCGGCGGCGTCAACAGGAAATTAAACGCTTGGACAGAGCCGCCGCGTCGTCACGTCTGTCAGGTCCGCTCTGTTCCACGGGATTTTGAACACACCATTTTCTAGCTCGATCCTACACTTTCTAAGCTTTAATTCTTGATTGACGTTCTCAATTCTTTACCAACGCTTTCTAAGCCTCATGGCATTGTACACATATACCTAGCAATACAAGAGGCCGCCCGCGATTTCGTTCGCAAATTTTTCACAAGACTTCTTTACTTGAGCAATTTTTTTTTATACTGCTGGGGTAGTAAACATCTACACAACATATGGACGCGTTACCAATCTTGTGATTGCGAGTGGTTATTGCAGGAAGATGCATGCAATACACTCGAATATATTAAAATATGAACCCTTGTTCCCCTTTTTAAGAGAATTGCCCGAACGGATTAACGTGTTAAAGTTGATTTGGAGAAATGGTTTAATGGGTTAAATATTTAAAATAAACATTACACACACTACAGTTTAAATGACACATTGGCACCGAGTATACTTAATTGAAGTAAATGAATTGTCTACCGGCTTTCATCATCATCATTATCATACCAGCCATTGAACATAGGCCTCCTCAAGAAAGGGACAATTTTATGTTGCCCATGATTGCCGCGCTTAGCAAGCGTGTTGGCAATCGCAGAATGCAGCTTTACAACGGGGATGCTGCTGCCCATCCCCGTCCGGTGCATTTGAGCTGCAGTGTTTCGGATGGACATACCGCCATCTGTCTCGGTTCTTGTACCTTAGACGCCTCTTACGACACCTGGTACAGGGGGAGGTACTATGTACTATTCTAATCTGCCGGTACCTCACTGATAAAGGCTTTTGTGTTTTTAACCTCTTTAGTGTCATTGGATGTAAAATTTTGCTAATGACAGTAACATAATAACGAATGGAATAAAGTTGGAACTTTAAAAACATGAAATATTTTCGATTTATTATATATTAAGGGTATTGGTACCTCACTCCACCTATTTCTACCGCCAAACCACAGTGTTGTATTGCTTGATTCCGGTTTAAACTGTGGTGTTTGAACGGTGAAATTACTGGGTTATGTGACACGATATCTTTAAGACACAAATGGCAACGGGCTAAAGATATCCTTGAGACAATACGAGCGTCTACAGGCTACGAGTACGTATCAAGCGGACCGTATTGTTGTTGTTGTATCATCATCAAAATCATATCAGCCATAAGACGTCCACTGCTGGACATAGACCTCCCCAAGTAATCTCCAATAGGAACGGTTTAATGCAGCCTGTGTCCAGCGTGATCTGCAGTTTTAGTCAGATCGTCTGACCATTTTGCGGTTGGACACCGTTGGTCGTTGGTCATCATAGTCTAATAAAAAAAATCGACCACCGAGTGACATGCGCGTTGCTAATTCTACTAAAACCCTTTAACTTCTTTTTTTGTATGTTTTATATTATACCAGGTGGACAAACAAGTATACAGTCTCTCATGAAACTAACCGTTACTGCAAACCGGAACACAGCAATACAGACACTGCTATTTGGCGGTAGCAATAGGTGACAGTGAGGTACCAATGCAGGCGACCTTTGTATGACCTTTACATCATGTTAAAGTTTCAATCATTCTAAGATTCTACATTCTCTACACTTAATACAGTGAGGTACCAATGCAGGCGACCTTTGGATGAGGTAAGGCTAATAATGACGGGCCCGATGGCGCAGATGGTCTAGTGCGCCTTGTGCGCCAAAGGTTGTGGGTTCGATCCCCACCAAGACAAATATTTATAAGATGATATTTATGTTTGTCCTGTGTCTGGGTAATTAATATATTTACTTAGGTAGTATATATGTGATTCCTCTATGGTCTAATGTCCGATAAATAAGTGCTTTAAGCGACTTATCACGGAATCAAGTGAATGTATGCCTCTCACAACATCGCATAAATTTATTATTATTAATAATTTATTAAAAAAAATTGTCCCGATACCTAATAAGTTAGTAATGTCAACATCTTATAATTTAGTATGGACATATTTCAGAGGCAGTGTAAAGCTGTCCATTACCGCAGATATTACTCGGCCACTAATCGCTGGTTTAATTGAAACGACATACAGCTATCGTACTCCACTACGCGTTCGGTTTAATTTCCTGACTTTCAGGACACACGCTCAAAGGATGCCCGCAACACACAGTTAAGTTATGCCCTTAATTAAACACTCGTTGTTAGACGTCTTTTATATTATTGCTATCTGCGACCCGCGGTTTCGCCCGCGTATGACGCGTGCCCGTAAAAATCATTAATAAAAGTAGCCTGAGGCACTTGTTAAGATAACGGCTAACTGCCAGTGCAAATAGGTCCATCCATTATAGAGAATTGCCGGAGCAAACGAACAGACGACTTACGTAAACTTTCAAAATTGCATTTTTATACCATGCATTTAGTGAGAATCAGTGTGTATTTAAGATTAAAAACAGACTTTATTTATGTTTTCAGCATGGGTAGTAAAGAATGAGATGATATTAAGGCGTGCAATCCTACCTAACTTAACCAATTTTATACATACGAAAAGCTGTCTGTTCGTAAAGCTTTCATGACTTGGCCAGTGAATCAATTATGGTCAATTTTGGCATTTAATTTGATTAAACCCTAAAAATTATGTACGTATGTATCTAGAGGGGAGAGGCACGTTAAATATATACTTAAGTATTATATTTGAAATTCCTCTGTTGTCTGCAACACTTGCTTCAAACGGCTTATCTCGGAGTCCAGTCAATATATAGGGCGTTGTGTGATTTTTTTTTATTAGAATTGGTTATATTACTACCATAATATTTTCTAACGTTAATGCGTACTCATAATAAATCTTGAGAATGGTTATCGCAAGATAACCGGAACGTCGAATTTAAAGTGAAATAAACGCCGTTTTACATACATCACGCCTGTGTCTCATCAGGGTAGACAGAGATTATGGATCTCCACTTGCTAGTCCTTTCATACACGCTCGTTCATTGGTAGTAATTCTGACCTAGATCTTCTTTATAACCTTCTACCTGGTTAAGATATGTTCGCTTCGGTCGTCCTATACCAACCATCTCTTTCATTCTCTTCCTCTCCATATATTTGTGCAATCATTTTACTTTCATCCATCTTTTCTACAGGTCCAACCCATCTCAATATTCCTTTCTCTATTTTTGTCACAACATCATCTTTTACGCCACACTAAACTGTTATAACACTATTCTTTAATCTATCCCTCAAACTCACACCATACATACTTCGAAGTGCTCTCATTTCAACAGCATTTATTATATTCGCATGCTTCTTCTGCCATACTCAACATTCACTACCTACTATACTATACATGTCAGTGTTGAAACAAGGTCACATTTTGGCTGTAAAGCGTTTTAAAGCCGTTTAAAAGCCGTTTATCCACGTATCGTCCTATATATTGAATGGACTTTTCATAGTGTTGTTAATAAATAGTACTATTTATTCGTAACCCCCATATTGAAGGTCATTCAGTCACATTAGACAATGGAAGCTCTATTTCAGCGGTATAATAGGCTTCACAGCTATCGCACGCTCCACTGGGTGCAGGGTTTAATTTCCTGATGCATTGACCGGCGCGTCTAAAGGATTCCCACAAATTAACTAAGTGATAACGTAAGTTTAGTTAGTGGTTGCATGCAGTGTATTGGACTACTCAATTTTGGAATAATTAAGTCAATAGAATGAAGATCTTACACCAGACTAGGTTTTGCCCGCGGCATTCTTTGCGTGAACCCTCAAACTACCAACATTAAAAAAACATCATGGCGTACTCTTGATCTGTAAAAACAAAATCGAAAAGATCTTACGGTAACTGCGTATTTGGTTTATGTTGTTTTCTGAGATATGTATTTTTTATGTCACAAAAGCATGTCACGGAAACTGTACATTTTAGTGTTTTTCTCGGTATTGTTGTATTTTTCCGAGAATAAGGCTGTCACTTTTAATTAAACTCTCACTCAATGTGTTAGTAATTAATCAGAAAATAACAATTCTTCAGACAATTTTTGCACAGAGAAAACAAAATTGACATTTAAAGGTTGATAAAAAGAATAATTAAAGTCAATTCCAGAAAAAAATAAATACAGAAATATTCATTTACTTAGTCTAATACAATAGCTTAAGAATATTTTTATACCGGTCTTTTTTGTATAATGATATATTATTTAAAACTAACCTAATATGTTAATTTCTTTTTCCAAATTATTACGATAGGTAATACTTGAAAATAATAGAACTTAGAATAAATGTATGTCAACACATAGTGTATATTTAATAATTATTAATAATTTATAGGTTGCATAATTTAATCGATTTTCTCAAGCAATTTTTTCATAATTCATGTCATACAAGATAAAATTTGTTATTTTATTTTTGTAAGCGATATAAAAAAAAACGTATGATCTATTCTGATAAATTTTTATTTGATTATTAAATTTCAGAATCTTGATGCAATATCTTTGTCTCTTTTGAAAAATCATATCGAACTTCAAATATAACTTTATTACAGATGTCAAACTAGTCTTAATTTCGGTCTAATATTTTAACCGGTAAGAACCGAAATTACCGTACCGTGGTATATCACTAGGCAATAGTATAGCTCAAATGCAAGAGGGCTGGGATGGGCAGTAGCATCCTCGCCGGGAAAGCATCGCGATTACCAACACGCTTGCCCAGCGCGGCAATTACTGGCAAAATACCCCCCCTCTTGAGGAGGCCTATGTCCAGCAGTGGACTTCCAATATGGCTAATATGATGAAGATCATATAAAACCTTAAGGTAAACAATATTATTTCCAAATCATGATGGTAAATACCATATTTCCGTAGCAGTCGCAGTAGGTAATATTCTACTGTGCCAAAACCCCGCGACTTATAATAAATACACTTTTTAAACCAGAATGAATCTAATTTACTGCTTGGCGTCAAAAAAAGATGAAAGTTGGGTACGTCCTTTGCAAGAGTTTTCCCCAGAATCATGATTCTTGGCTATTAAAGCGTTTGACGACCAAATAATGAATTATAAAACTACTCTAAATTACTCTTTATAACACCAGCTATCTGGGCAGTAAAAGTTCGGTTAAAACCGGTCCAGTATTTTAATAGATTCGTTGGAATAAACATACAGTTATGATATGCATAATCAATACAAAATGTTGGTAGATCAGTCAGTTTATAATAAACTGATACTGTTACGAGAAAACTGGGATTATACGCCAAGAGAAAATTACATCGGTGCATTGTTGCATCGAAGAAAGTGACCGTTTAATATCCGGCGCGCACTCTCGCAGTCCACAGCGGGCCTATCGCTGATCTAATCATAACTGAATCCATTTAACAACATTTGCAATATATTTCCAGTTTTTATTCTTCCATAATCATCATACTTACATCGGAATATTCAATGTAACTTGTAAGTTTTGAAATTATTTATTTTATAGCTTGTTGCATAAACATTATGTTGTCTGTACTAAATACATAAGAATTTTGCAAGATTATATAATATATATATATATATATAGTTTTATAAATCTGGAAGCTAATAGAAATAGAATTGAGATTATACAATTCTCCGACCTCTTAACTAAATTGCAAAAGATCATGTTGATTTTATACCAAACGCTATATATTGTGGCTTGCATATGCATAATATCAATGATAGTATAGTATCAGATATGAAGTGTGTAGGCTTATTTAAGAAAGTCTACCAATACGAGTCATGCAAGTGAATCATTTACTGCAACATTTGTAAAGCAAATCAAGACATACTTGATCAAAAGAAAACAACTTAAATCGGAGTTTTTTTCATAACATAATTTAACGCATCAATTCCACATTAATATTTACTTTATGAAGGAAAGAAATATGTTATTCAGAAACGGGATTGAGTACTTCGAGTGAATTTAGTTTTGGTAATACCGATATAGAGTATCACTGCAATTTTAATACTATAATTTATATGATGTCGAAAAATTTATGAAAAAATGCGTTTTCCGATTTTTCTTATTTTATTTAGGTAATAGTACATAATAAATAATAGTAATTTGCACTCCTAACCATAAAAATAAAACTTATATTTCGATTTTTCACAAAGGTTTCCTAAAACTTGGCGGGTATAATTCCAATTAACATCAAAACCGACCTAATTAACATTAAAGACAAAATGTAGTGTGCTTGGTTGCAAGTTAATTAGATATGACTGAATGTATATGTTGTTTTGTGCCTTGAGATTTTTGGTGAACACTAACCACCGAACTTTTTTATTTTATTTCTAGAACAGGTTGACAAACTAGCATAGAAACCGCTTGATAGTAAGCTTCACCGCAGACTCGTAAAATCACAAGGAAGACACTAGCGCATTGACAACCCTGTGACTTGAAGATTTTATGTCTCATTACCCAGTAACTTTACTGCCTCTCTCGCCCTCCAAACCGGGACACAACATTGCGAGCACTGCTAGCTTGGCGGTAGAATAAGGCGGTAGGTAAGAGTGAAGTACCAGTGCAGACAAAGTTTTGTATGAGGTTTACCTTATACCTCAAGTGTCTTGGTCTAATTTTGATTACATAACTGTAACCTTTTGCAGTCCACTGCATTGCATGTACTTGTCAACGCTATGTTAATACTTCAGAGACTTTCACCCTGTTTTGAAGTCCTAATGTTCTTCGGTTAAAATCCTTGACAAACATTTTTAAATACTACTTAAATACATATTTTTAACACCCAGACACATGACAAACACAAATATGATCATACAAATATTTGTCGAACACACGACTTAGGCGCATAAGATAGGACCACCACCAACTGCGCCATCGAGCCCGTCAAAACAAACACTTGATTAATAAAACCCTACTTATACTATAAGTGCAAAAGCTTGTATGGATGGATGTATGGATATTTGTTCTCTATAACCCCGGAACAGCTGAACAGAAAATGGCACGGAGATTTATGACCGGTCCGGCATGACACAACTTATTGTCCCGATAACATGTTCCCATTAGATTTAGCTTTTCATTTCTATATTTTATTCTTTGCGCAGTTTACTTGAGTTTATAGTTTTTTACATACGGACACAGAACAAATACAAATGTTTCTTACATAATAGATAGTCCTAGGTTGGAACCATACGAACTAGCGCAACAACACCTGGCGCATGGGATAGATTACTATCGAATGCGCCGTCCGGTCTGTCGAATCACCACGACATGTTACTATTGTACTTTCTTAAGTATTTCTTCCTCGCTGACTTCGTTGGATCACTCAAGGTCTCACCTTTTTTGTGAGCGTATTGCATCGTGTGTGAGACTCTTTGCCTAAACTTCTAGAAAAAGCTGATCGGTATACGAACAAAACTCCTTTGGCCTCTATTGGAATCAAAAATCAGGCCACTGCTTAGAGGTAAAATATTCCTCCAATAAAATTTGTATAATTGCTTACTTACTTACTTAGCTGAGGATGCTTCTTTTACCCTGTGTACATTACGTATTGTGTAGGTACGATACGGTGCCATGAGGTACCAGCAGAGTGGAATAGTCCCCCTAAGGTGGCAGAACCGAGAGATGGCGGTATATCCATCCGAGACAGTGTAGCTTAAATACACAGGATGGGTGTGGACAGTAGTATTTCCGTCGCGAAAGCTGCGCCTGCGATTGCTAACACGCTTGCCCAGCGCGGCAATAATGGCCAAATTTGCCCCTTTCTTGGGGAGGCCTATGACCAGAAGTCCAGTGGTCCTATTACCGATCGCGGTCTATACAAATTGGATGCGACGATACATTTATTTTTTTAATTTTTCTAATTAATTAAATGTAGATTCGTTTTACTAACTCAGAATTGGTCCAAATCGTTCAGCAGTAAAAATTACAAAGGACGACATTCTCATTTAGTTTCTCAAACTTAAAAAGTGGCAATATAGATTATTCTTAGTAAAAATCCTTAGACGAGTCTATTAAAGCTGATAGTGATCCCATCTGTTGCGCCAAGGGTCGTGGATACGATCCCCACCCGTACTAATATTATATGTTGAATATCGGTGTCAAATATGTACATTTGTGATTCCTCTGTTTTGTGATGTCCATCAAACAAGTGCTTTAAGCTACTTTTCTCAGAGTCAGGTCAATGTATAATGTGAATTTATTATCTTAAACTATCGAGGTACCGTTCAAACGAACAACAATAATTCATTTGGAAAATTCGCGTGACAGGCTTAGAAAAACATTAGCGTCTAAAGATCATAAGTGAAACGGAACAGCCGTGGAAGTCACGGACCATTAAAGATATTTCAGTGTCGTGACTGAGCATTAGTCGCAGGTTACTTGTTAACAGCTTAAGAAAGTCATTTGAATGTTGTTCCAGCAGCATTGTTGTCCCGAAGAAAGTGGACGAATGACGTTTAATTTCCTCGGCGCACTCTCGCCACCGCCGCCGCGTAATCGCTCAGATCTGATCATAGCTGGCTTTAATTAACACGACCAGTCTCAGTTTGTGTTTTTGTGCTATTTTGCTTAGCAGATTGCAGAATTCTCTCGTATTTCATATATGCATTTAATTGCTTAACAAAGTAGAGAGTACTAAAATAAACATGTGAACATCATCATGATGATGAAGTTCTATTCGCCAGCTGAAAATTAAAGACGGGTCCGATGGCGCATTCGGTTGTGTTCCTATCTCGTGCGCTAAAGGTCGTGGGATCAAAACCAACCCAACCAGAACAAATATATTTTTTAGATTTTATGCCTAGGTATCATATCGTCGCTTATAACAGTCGAATAAACATAGCATACAATAAAATATTTAATAGACCTTTATTCTCGATAACTTGATCAGAGATTAGCCCTGCCATAAAGACAATAACTTCCATAGAAATGGTATGCAATCATGCACATTCAAATTTTACAAGGAAATGAACGAACCCATTGAAGACTTTGAACAATGTAACTTGCGTTCAATGATAAAACATCGTGAAGTAATTTGGCGCATCGGTTTCACCGAGCGTCCGCGTGTTTGCTAGTTAGGATTCGGTGCAGTTCGGAAATTAATCAGGGCCCATTGTGGGCGCTTTGTCGCGAGCCCCGGTGCCAATTATTGGCTGCAGCGCTGCGCCGTAATTGAACCGGCCGGCGTCGGCCCCGGGCAGTTCACAACTCTGCGCGATTGGAAAAAGTTGCTTACAACGTGCGGATTTCAGGTACAACTCGCTTCTATTTCATTTACAAAATGCAACAAGCTAGCGAAAGTTATGGGCTTTTTGTAATTAATCGCGTTACTGGTTTTCCTCGGATTCCTCATAAGTATTTTATTTATTCTAAGAGAACGTAGCAGACATAGTTCATAAATTAATATGCCAAAATCTATTACCTAGAATAAAGGTAAAAATAAGCAAAATTCGTTTTCACAACACTGGATCCGTTGCAATACTATCACAGGTTGTTTTAGACAATGTATTTATGCATTCGATAGTAAAACAAAATCGTAAAAGAGGTTTGGCTTTTCAGTTGTGCTAATCGGCAATCGTGTTCGCTAGTGAGAATTCGGCGCAGTCCGGAAATTAATCAGGGCCCATTGTGAGCGCTTTGTCGCGAGCCCCTTGTGCCAATTATTGGCTATAACGTTGCGCTATAATTGAACTGGCTCCGTGCAGTTCACACGTCCGTGCGTTTAAAAAAGTTGTTAAAGACGTGCAGAGTTCTAGGTCATCTCGCGTTTTAGCTAGCCTCATCTTCTGGCATTTGTACACATTGTTTTTACATGAAACAACACCTACTGGTGCAAGGTCTATGTCCAGCAGTAGACGACATACGGCTGGTGTAATGAAGATAATGAAGTTATTCATAAAATATTCCTAAGGATCCCCTAAGGCGAAATGCCCAGGGTCAGCATGCAAGTTACACAGAGCTTTTAGCCTTACAATTACCGAAACTGGTAAAGATATAATACAATCCTCGCTCAATTTTAAATTAGGTGCGGTGCACTAAATGATTGAGCAAAACATCGTCGAAACAATTGGATGCATCGGTTAGGCTGAGCAGCCGCGTGTTTGCAAGTTCAATTTTGTGCAGTTCGTAAATTAATCAGGGCCCCTTGCTGGTGTTATATTGCGAGCAACGGTGCCAATTGTTGCCTGCAGCGCTGCGTTGTAATTGAACCGCTTCGGGCAGTTAACAACTCCGCGCAATTGGAAAAAGTTGCTTAGAACATCAGGATTTCAGGGCCAACTCTTTCCTTTCTATTTATATTCCAAAATGAAACTAGCTGGTACATGTTGCGCACAGTACGTCGTGTAAGCGATTCGAGTTATAAACAATATAATCTCGCATTTTTTATTAAAATTCTATAAGCTTTTCTTCTGCAACTTTGTCGTAAGGTCATTATTTTATATCTCATACATGGGGGAATCTTGTTATTCCAGAAAGAAATGACTGACAAGCAAAAGATAAGCAAAAGAGAGAAGAAATGAAGCAAAAGAGTGTAAAAATTCGAGCTGATTTTTAAGAGCAAATCAACAGATCTTACCCATGGAAATAATGGGATTATTATTGGGATAAAATATAGTCTATTATTCCAGAATATCAATAAATAATCACTATGCCAAATTTTATTCAGATCTGTTCAGCTGTTCCGACATGAATAAGTTAGAAACACCTGTCTGTCCATCCATTTAAACTTTCTCTTTATAATATTAGTAGGAAGTTTTCAATAATGCCATGGGATACCGACGGAATACTATAGTACCTTTAACAGGGGTCGTAAGAAGCAACTCAAGTACCGGCATAACGGAATACCGGAAACGGATCCAAAACAACGCAAATCAATTACAACAGAGTAGAAATAGGCAGTAGCATCCGAGTTGCAAGGCTACTCTCTGTCAATGCCACCACGACAAAATTGACATGTTCTTGAGGAGACCTATATCCAACTGTGGCTTTTTGTGACTAATATTATGCATGGTGTAAGTAAGTGAAGAAACCACTACCAGATGGAAACCAAACTTATTGCCGATTGGCCCGATTGCGCAGATGGTAGTGATCCTATCTTATGCGCCAAGAGTCGTGGGATTGAGAAGAGCGATCCTGATGATATTGGTGTTTGTTCTGTGTCTAGGTGCTAAAATACCTATTTCAGTATTATATTTGTGATTCCTCTGTTGCATAATGTCCACACCACAAGTGATTTAAGCTACTTAGCTCGGAGTCAGGTCAATATGAGATGTGGTATGTATATTATATTGTTTGTACTACTTAAATACATATTTAACACCCAGGCACAGAACAAACACAGATATTCTTCATTTAAATGTTTATCCTGGATGAAGGTCGAATCAGACGCGCCATCAGGCCCGTCAAACTCAACTTAAAACAATGTACCGTGCATTCAATGGTAAAGGAAAACACCGTGGAAGTAACTTGACGTGTCGGTTTCGCTGATCGGCCGGCGTGTTTGCTAGTTAGAATTCGGTGCAGTTCGGAAATTAATCAGGGCCCATTGTGGGCGCTTTGTCGCGAGCCCCGGTGCCAATTATTGGCTGCAGCGCTGCGCCGTAATTGAACCGGCCGGCGCCGGCCCCGGGCAGTTCACAACTCTGCGCGATTGGAAAAACTTTCACCCGGTCAAGCGTGACCTTTCCGATAAGATAGTTGAACAACTATAGCAGTTGTTTGGGACACTGGACACATTTAAATTGAAACAGTTAGTAGTAATATTTCTCGAGTGTCGGGTGATACGAATTGAATATATTGTCATATTTATATATATATATATATATATATACATTTCTATTTACATCAGGTAGACCTATTTCTAAGCCTTTAGACCTTCAAATAGCAACGTTATCATTGCTGTGTTGCGGTGTAAAGTGTGAGAGGCAGTGAAATTACTGGGTAATGTGACATAATTTTTTCAAGTCACAAGGTTTGCAACGCGCTAGTTATATTCTAGTGATATTACGAGCATACTTGTTCATCTCAGTATATTTATTTATGTTAATTATCTTTTATAAATTCACACATTGATCTAACTCTGAGATGAATAGTTTAAACCATTTGTGTGACGGATTAGATATCAATGGTAATAAAAATGAATGTCGTAATAAATTTTACTTTAACATTTTTCTAACATTTCAACTTAGTTTCTTTTTAAGTTTTCGTAACATTTATTTACTAAGAGCATCTTAAAACTGAGATAAAGTACTTAACGTAATTTAAGAGGATGACAAAATCATAAACTTCCAGAGTCAGAACAATAATTTTTGTGTTGGTGCTTAATTCGAATTGTCCAATAGTTCTGAGACTGTATTGTAGTATCTGTTTTATTTTTCAAAGTAATACTGCTACTTACTTATACGAGTAATTAATAGTTTAGCAATATAAAAATAAAATAACTTTTTAAAGGCTTTAAATCTTGGTGTATTTTTTTAAATAAAATTCTTAATTTTATTTAACTAAGCAACTAAAGACTAGCTAATATCTTCAATAAGATAAGAAAGCTCTTTGTATATACTGTAGAGCATCAACTTCAAATATGTCTTACTCATTAAAACAATATGTTACAAATATATATTATTGAAACATGAAATAAATAAATATCTTATTTGCAAATACGTTGTCTTATTTGCAGATATCTACATATTTGTCATAACTAAACTTATATTTAAAAATAAAATATGACTGCGTTCAAAAGTTATTTTTTGTTGCCTTATGTACGAAAAAAAGATCGAGCTTATATATTATCGAAGTGTGTGTTTCACTATACCCTCAATGACACAAATGGTAGTAATCCTAATGGTGCGATCCTTGTGCGATTAAGGTCGTGAGTTCGACCCTTCTTTTATATGTATGTATTTAAGTATTATATTTGTGATTCCTCTGTTGTCTAATATCCGTAAAACCAGTGTTCTTACCCGCTTATCTCGAATCAATAAATGAAATGTTATGTTAATTATTGTGTTGACAAGAAACATTTTAAATTAAATGAAAAGAACAATGAACGGCGTATTTATGAAAATTCACCACGTACGTAAAAATATGGCGCGCAGTCCACCGGAAACAATGTTAACTGGCGAAAAAAACAGGACGAAATGCAGTCAACAATCACATCATAAGCAATCACTCGAGCACTGAATGAAACAAATTGCACGTTCACATTTACGATATTCGTTTTTTGATAAAAATTTAAATAAAAACATGGGCCGACCGGCAGTTCCGCAATTCGGACGGGTTGCACCGTTACGCCACAGATTAAATAGACACAGCTGATTCGAATCAGCCTAAAGGATTCTACTGTTGGCCATAGTTTCCCCCAACAGACCTTTTAAGAGCCAGAATTAAGCGCCAAATCCATCAATAAAACTTAAAATTCAAAACATCAAAAAATTAAATGAGTTTTAAATTAGAAGAGTAAGAAATGTTTAATGTCTTTTGATCGCACAGCGCATGCTGTGTGAACCTACTTATTGTACACTTAGTTTAAAGTTCTGGCTTTTGTACATATATTATCACGGTGTAACAATTACTGGTTTACCAATAAATAAATAAACAGTTTACAAGTTTATAATTTTGTCTATCCTCGTCTGTGTTTGATTTCAACTACGCTGATTCAAATCCAGTAGTAGTTGATTCATATTTCGAATGTCAAAATCTTGTTCTCTATTGTTCATCACCGGTAGGTCCAAAGTAACGTTATTCGATATCATTTGGAATGTGTTAAAAAAGGTAAACACTCGCTTAAGGTTTCAGGTGAAAAGTAGGACAAAATATGGAGGCTTGGTTAAGAATTTTACTGATAGCTCCAAGCTCCGGGTTTAGATGCTGCTTATTGTAATCTAAATAGGGGATTTGATATGTTTAAAACAAGATTGAATTTTTCCATTATGACCATCGAACTTATAGCAATTTCAAAATCTTTATATTATATTTAGAATTTGGGAGGTGCTGTCTTCACTGACAGTAAAAGTGCCTTGCAACATGTGGCTTGGTGTGCCCCTGGATATAGAATATTAAATCAAATCCATAGTCTTCGTGCTTCTGGCATTAATTTCATATTGCTATGTATCCTTTCTCATATAGGGCTGAAAAAGAACGAAAAGGCTGATAGATTGACTAAATTAGCATAGGGCTCAGGTATTTTTATTTCAACATTTTATACGGAATATTTAGATCAATTTAAAAGGGTATCTTTTGATAAATCTTTTGATAAATTAACGAATATTTAACGGGAGGAGTTTGGCAAAGGGTATTTGGTACAAGACTATTCAGTATCAGCTTCTCCGAATACCTTGGTACTCGTATTTTAATAATAATAATGGAATACAGTCTTTAGTTCTAGCTCACTGATTGCGAATGATTGCGAATGGCGAATACGTCATTACTCTAATAAGAAATTTAGATCTTGATAAAGAAAGTAGAATCTCCTAGTTGTGATGTTTGTGGTACTTTGGATGACATTCTGTGCATGCTTTTGGAATGCGTGAAATTCCAAAGGAAGAGGGAGTCTTGGTTGCAGAAATACAAGATAAACAAGTTGGATACTGGAATGTTTCACACTATATTGCCGGATCCGAAATTTGAAAGTTTTAACAGCCTGATTTATATTTCTCTGCATCAGTGACTTAAGGTTAAGACATTCAAGTTTCTGTTTATATTAATAGAATAGGAATAGGTAATGATGAGGCTGCCATATCTTTGTGGATAAAAGCCTCATCTTTGTGGATAAAAGCCTCGACGAATATCAGAATAAAAAAAATTAGGAGATTCTGAACCATGTACTGCCATCTATCGGTTCCAGTTACTTAGCCGCCCCTTACCAGTTCCAGATACCTGGAGCAGACGTAGATAATATTATTAAATTATGTCGGCAAACCTGGTGGTTAATTTGATATTAATGTCGATCATCGTTGGCATATCAGCCGTAGTCCAACTGTCTTTTATGTATTTTAGACCTCCTACGTCCAATGGTGGACATAGGAGGTCTATAATACTCAAATATGTGTGATGACAATCATAGATCGTCACCTTGCTGCTGGGGATGCTGGTACACACCCTCTTCCTTTAATATATGAAATACACTGTGCCTTAATCACATTTAAATACGCGTGGTACCGACATTTCTACTCTGCCGGTACCCCGATGTTTGATGAAAAATTTTATTATGACAGGCCCGATGATGCATATGGTAGTGATCCTATCTTGTGCGACAAAGGTCGTGGGTTCAATCCCCACCAGGGCAATTATTTATACGATGATATTTGTACTTGTTCTGTGTCTGGGTGTTAAATACATGTTTTTATGTATTTTATTTGTGATTCCTCTGCCTGACGTCTGTAACACAAGTGCTTTAAGCGATTCATCTCGGAGTCAGATCAATGTACTAGATGTTGTGTTAATTATTTTACAGTGTAATGAGTCATCTGTACCCAAGTTGTCCGTGATTCAGCCCCCAGCAGCTACGATGATTGATTACAATAAAATAATTTGCGTGAAAGCGCAAACTTCGTCACTTCACTATTCACTTTCATATTTCCGTTCGAAAAGTTGATAATTACGCAAGCCTATTGATATTGGACGAAACGTTTTGTTCGTGATTTCGACAGGTTTATACTATTGACAAAAGCAATTGAATTAAGTGTGCAACTTGTATGAAATATAAACACTGTCTAAACTAATATTATAAATGCGAATGTATGTATGTCTGTTTCTCTGTTCAATACTCTTCCGTGGTTGATAATACCATTTAAGTATGTGAGACAGCTTGAAATCTAGAGAACAACAAATTCTACTTGTGATCTCGGGAACGTTCCCACGGGACACGTTAGAACACAGGCGGATCGCTGGTATTTAAATAAAGCGCAGTTTAATAATATTATAGTTTAGAACTTCCCATTGTGTTGTAGAAAACGACTGATATACCGAAACCAATAGATGGTGGTTTATCCTTCTGAAACAGCATACGTAAGAAGGCTAGAAAGGCTGAATAAAGGCGAGTTAGACCAGCAGCAACATCGTCGCGTAACCCTATGGGTATGTCCGTCAGTGGACGTCCTACGACTGATGTGATATATAATAATGATGTCTGTTCGTTACACTTTCCCTAAGAAAAATAGCAAATTTCCATATCGGAAAAATTTCTACAGAACGCAATATTGAAAAAAATCCGCGCATATCCGCTGGTCGTATCTATTCTATATATTTTTATTTATTTATTTAACTTTATTGCACAAAATGTTACAAAATGTACAAATGGCGGACTTAATGCCAGATGGCATTATCTCCCAGTCAACCATTACACAAAACTGAAAAATATATATATATATATATAGTGGTGCAGGCAGTGACTGACTGACTGACATATTAACGCAGGACCTAAATTATAAGGGTTAGAAACTTGAAATTGTTCACAGGAGTTCCTTCTATAACAGAGGGGAGCACGAAGAAAGGGTTTTTAAAGTAATTACTTTTGCTGATGATACAGCAATTATATTTTAGCATTCCTCTTGCACTGGCGTAAAGTCATCGACTGAGAAGGGGCTGGGGGATATTACACCGTGGCTTAATGATGACACATTTACTCTTAATCTTACATAAACAAAATACAGTACTTAAGTATAAAAGAAAACACGCAGACCTCAACGGATTTTTCTAATTGTCAGGATTTAAATTGCAACAATTTTGACATATCTCGAACAAATAGTATTAAATATCTCGGTGTACAGATAGACAAAAATTGAACTGGAAACAGCACATTCTTACATTGAAATCATGAATACGTAAACTTATACCTATCTACATACAAAAAATCGGTAATTACACGATAAAATGATAAATGAAATAGATAGCCTACGACCATATTATATAAGGAATTCAATTTACTAAATATTAGACAGACTTTTGTTTTTTTTAAAATAAATTTCCACAGCATCTCATACATTGGAATGACTACGTGGTAAGTCGCTTAAAGCACTTTTGTTAAAAAAGCCAGACAACAGAGGAATCACAAATATACTAAATACATATATTTAACACCCAGACACAGAACGAACACAAATATCAGCTTATAAATATTTTCTCTGGGTGGGAATCGAGCCCACGACCTCTGGATGATTTTGTATATATACATATATAATATGTGTATGTATAATTATAATAATCGCATAACATAAATAAGTTAAATGATAATGGTTACTCATGAAGATCGTTAGTTTAATTGTACCCTTACATACTGCATATTTTTATATTGCATTTGCCTTTTAGTTGTGTGTTTACTATGTGTTTGCTACAAAGTTGTTCACGCATCATTGACCAGAGTGCAGGTCATAATATGATCCTTCATAAGAAAAGCGTCCTTTGAACTATCATCATACTGTTCCTTCTTACGTAACGCGAATCTTATCTTGCCGTTACACAATCTAGACTGGCATGGGACGTAATAATTTATTTATCTGTATACCACCAATTATGTTTTAATTTCGAATCTATGTACACTTCTATAAGTAAACTAATTGTTTATCTATTAATGCTCTGAATTTTAGTGTACACATTAAAGATATTTAAGGTTAGTAGGTAAATTGTATTTGTATATAAGCAAAGTGGATTTGTTTATGGTAAGTTTTGAATGGTTTATGTTGTTGTACTCTGAATTTTTTTTTTAATAATCATTTATATTTCTTTTTCTATCCTATCTGGTTCAATTTTGATAGTCATGAATATGTTCATCAACATATCAGCCATAGGACGTCCACTGCTGGATATTGGCCTCGTCAAATGACTTTCCAATAGGAGCGGTTGCTGCTGCTGCTATCGGCCAGCCACCTTGTGGGTGGATGTACTTCACTGCGTTCGCCGGTACATGGTTTCTATTCCAGAACCTTGCAGCTCTATATGCCATCGGTTCTGCTAAGTGCCCAGCCCACTGCCACTGGGCTATGTCGGCAACATTAGTACTGTTACGGATCATCTCACTAGTAAATACATTAATATACTAACATTTTAAAGTTATTTATTTGTTTAGAATTTCAATAACGTAAAAACAATTTTACGCCAAGTGAAAATAAACATGAGATTATATATTTTTTTTTATAAAATATTTGACACAACACTTTTTAACATTTCTAAAATCTTTATATTAAGACCTTCATTTATTCTAACTTGAATAGGGTAGTTTATATCTGAATTCAAAGTCGCAATATTTTCATGTTAATGATTTTTTCTTCAACTTCATATTAAAAATATATAAGTAAAGTATAAGCGTAAGTCAAAATGTTGACACTTTGTACAATTGGGAAAACATTGCTCACGTTTCTTAAAATCATTTTAAAACTAATATAAATAAAAAGGATATCAAATAATTAAAATTTAAATATCAAACTTAGAGAAAGGAGTAATTAAAGATTCTGATGAAATATCGATAGAAACTGTAAAAAAATAAGTACACACCGTTCAGAAGCCGCTAAGAAGCGGTTTTATATGAATAATGCATTCACTATGCATATAAAACCATTTTTAAGAAATATAATAAGTTGTCATAGAACTAATCATATTTACTTCAAAAACACTCTTTTCACTTCCACGAGTGGCGCCATTCTCTATGGAAAGTACAATATTTCGACGCCGAGGCATTCCGAATAGTCGAAAGATAGAAGCTGCCATTTTCCCCAGTATACCTATCAAAAAAACATGAAAATATAAATGGCATCGAGTCGGTAATCCTTTAGCTGAGCAATGAAAAGCCCAAGTTAAAACCAACGAAAGAAACAAATCGAAAGTTAACTGGATCCCAGCGACAGGCTATTTTGTGCGGGTTTATCTCTTCCTATAACCAATTGGGGGAGATATTTTTTCTTTATTTAGCAATTAACGTTGCGTCCACAGTCCAGCACCTATCGGGCAGGTTCAGCTGGTAAATAATTCGCTTCCCAGTAAGCCAATGACATAAACGTGCATTAAGTCATTTGATAACAAACTATCAAGTGTAAGTGGTGAACATGAAACTTTACACCGCTGTCTTTTAGTTTAGATATTTTTATTAAGAATGTATCATCATTATAATCATTGCAGTCGTACAACATCCACTGCTGAACATAGGCCTCCCCATAAAAGCGAAATTGTGCCGTTAATTCCAAGGCAAGCGTGTTGGCAATGCTGCACTGTTTCGGATGGATATACCGTCATTTCTCCATGCTGGAACCTCAGTCGCCTCTTACGACACCTGGTACAAAGGAGGCTACCGTTCTAGTCTTCCGGTACCTCAAGGCTAAGAATGTGTATAATTAATATATTTTTCATGATAGTTGATAGATTAGATATAGCTGCATTAAAACCGCCATATTTGTTTTGTATTTTTGACGCGCCAAAAGTTAAATATATAAAATAGTCATTGGCAATTTTAATCACATTTTTATGGGGCCGAGGGTATTTTCTTAAACATGCATATATATTTATATATATCTCAACAAATAAAGAAGATACCACAAACACCCCAAACCAACTCAAACAAAAATTACCAGGAAATATGACTAAATATAAAAAACATACATATTCAATATAATTATTATTTTTAATTTGCACGAATCGAAAAAGTGCACTGAGTCTGTTAATTAAAGATGTTCAAAACCTCAGGTACCAGGATAATTATACAAAAGAATTTTTTAGTTCTAAATTTTTTCTAAAAAAGCAAGCAACCAATCGCAATCGAGCGAAACTTAGAAACAATTTTAAGAGCAATTCAAAATCAATTTAGTTTTTACAAAGCCACAATCCTGCCGCCATATTCACTCATAAATAATTCATAGCCGAGCCTTATAATGATACGTACTTAGAGGTATTATGAATGGTTTTATAACTGTCCTTGTTCCACTTTTTCTGCACGCCACTGCTTTGTATTATTAAAAGTGTACAATCTCTTTCATTAAATAAAACCATATATATAGTATGTCCTTATTTTTGTCGAACGTATTGCTGGACTCTTATGACGTCGATTCCAGCGCCATCGAAGTACATCACTCACTAATAAACGGCTCAATGCTTCGTCTTGCTCGAGTTGCGAAACTCCCACGTCGTGCGTGGTAACCACTCAGGGCTTGCGATCGCTTTACATGTACAGGACTACTAGCAATCATGCCAAGAAGGCGTGAGAGATTCAGCTGCAGCGGCTACCATTTGGGGGTTTGTAAAAACTTCGAGATGTGCTGGTTTACGGGTAAGAACTCACTAGCAAGTACTAGTCTTAAGCCATGTGTAGTATTTATGGCAGAGGAGGAACAGTGAGTGAGACTGAGAGAGGCATTTATAGAATATATGCTAATATATATTTTTTATATACAAGCATACAGTCCGCTAAATAGTTAGCGTCATTGCAACCTATAGACGCTCGTAATACAAGTATATCACTTGCGCGTTGCCAACCTTGTGTCTTGAAGATACAATGTCACATAACTGGCACAGAGCAATGCGGACATTGCTATTTGGCGGTAGAAATAGGTGAGGGTAAGGTAACACATACCTCATGTATTGGGTTTGTGTAAGTGAATTTGTAATAAGGTCGGTGCACTGCTTAGATCTTGGACTTCACTGTCCCCTACTTCATTACAATGTTACAGGCGACAAGGAACAAAGATGAACGCCTATTAGCCAATAGGCTATTTATAAGCTTAAAAAAAGAATACCAATATAAAGAATCGACCAACTGCTAGTCCTTACAATGGTACTGAATCCATCAAGCGTGAGTCCGACAAAAAAAAAACAACTAATTTTTGTTGTATGTGAGCCCTCAAATAATTGTTGTATTTTAATTTAATCATTTATTTTACGGTAGAAATAGGTGAGAGTAACCTAACTACTTTGTCCGAAGTCTACCTCCAGTAAACACAGGAATTCATTGTAAAATATCGCACGATAATGTAACGAAATAAACGCCCAACAAAATAAACATGTAAATGTTTGGACCGTTATTAACCAATAAAACAGCAACCCCGTGAAGTATCACTCCGTTAACGTTAACCCTGTAAATGCGTCCAGGGCGCGTATTAAAACAATGGCGGCGTAACAACCTGGCCGCGCATTTGCATTCCTCATTGCGGGGGACGAAAAATCCACTTATTAACCTGCGGTGGTCGAAACGAACGCCCCGTGCTGCCGGCCCATAGCTGAATACGGGGCACGCTATGCAAGGGTGCGACTGTAGCAAACAATCAAAAGTCTGGCCATTGTATGGTAAAGATTTACTAACACTTATTTATATAGCCCTCATTCTTTGCAAAAAGAAGTTAGGTACTATAAAAATAAATCATCATCATCATATCAAGCGTTAGAAGTTTACTGAGAGGAGAAGAATATTTTGTATAATAAATGTGTGATCCTATTTTTAAAAAGATCACATTTCTCCACTTAATCAAATTGTATACAAATTTCAGAAGGATGGACTTTGAGTATTGTCAAAGTAAAAATAAGTACAGTTTCCCAACTAAGTATTCCGCTCATATGTTGAGAATCTACCATTTTAATTTAGTCTTACATTGAAACACGAAGAACTAACGACCTGCACTTTAATTAGAAGTCAGTTGTGCAAAGTTTAAAAGGCAATTAAAAGGCACATGACACGCGTCCTATCAAACATGCTAACTTACTGACGTGAGTTTATAGTGAGTTATACAGGTTTTGAAATTGACTCAACTTTATTCTTTTTTATTTTACACGAGTATTTCTATAAAGATTTTCTTTTTATAATGGATCGCACATGTGCGATACGAAGAAGGTGTAACACACATAGTATCGCGGAGTAATCGGGTGTTCGCCGCAGTTTTCATTACGAGCTGCTTAAAATACCGGACAGTACTAGTCTGAAAGTCCGGATGCCTCGGACGCGCGCTGTCCGGTTTTTATCGCGACAAATGTTTATTGCGCTCCTGTAATGCGTCCGTAATTTTGGTGCTGTGTTTGTTTGCTGTAAAGGAAGGTGGAAAGAATGTGTAATTACGTTTAAACTACGTTCTATTGTTTGGTTTATATTGTGTAGGGATATGTTAAGTAGGGTTGCTTATCATTTACTTATAAATAAGACTATACTGGCCATGTATATTGTTGGATTCACTTTTTCCTCGCCTTCTTAGATGTCAATTTCTGCGTCAATACAAGACAGTGGCGCCGAGTACCAAGATCATTACAGCAAGGACAAAGCCTAATTAACAGCTTTAAAACGAGGTTTATTTAGTTTCTTATTTTTTTTGTTTGACGTTTCGATTCCATGATTAGGACCATTTTCAAATGTCGAACAAAAATAAGAACTTATTAAACCACGTTATAAAGCCGCTAAAAAAAGTAGTTCCAATTTTAAAATCGTTGATTTGATCTGACATAATTCTCAAGAAACCAAATTTCAAAGAACACTTCCAATGACAATAATAATTTGAAAATAGATTGTATCTTTGAATTTAGATTTTTGCGTCGTTATTGTTGCGACATATTGGTTTCATCATATCAAACCGACTTTCGTGCTTTTTATGCTTCGCTCTTTTTGTTATCTTCTATACATTTCTGGTGGTTTGCATTCACCATAAACGAAGAACGAGCGATACCTGTATAGATTTTTTATCAAACGAATAGCTCTTGAGATTAACCCGTGTATTTGTAAGTGCAACGAACATCATCGCATTTTACTATATTTCCCAGTGTTATTGCCTCCAGAAACCACGAAAGTTACACTTCTGCTAGCGCAGGAATGGAGGTCGCGACGCCTCTATTGAAGCTCTTAACCACAGACCTATGAGTCTCTTAAGTTAATGTACATATTGTTTACAAAATACGTAAACAAAATGAATACATCTAAATACACGGATTAGGAATATTAAAACCTAATAGGTTCATTAAAATCTTTCCCTATTTTTTCGATTAGTAAAATATGTGTTTAATCGATAAAATAGATAAATTTAAATAGTAATAAATTCACACATCTCAAACTTTACCTGACTTCGAGATAAGTCGCTAAAAGCACTTGTATTGTAGACATAAGGCAACTTAAATATAATTCATAAATACATGTACACGGACCCAATGGCGCAGATGGTAGTGACCCTATCTTGTGCGCCAAGGGTCGTGGGATCGATTTCCACCCAGAGCAAAAATTTTTATGATGATATTTATGTTAGTTCTATGTCTGGGTGTTAAATATATGTTTTTAAGTAGTATATTTGTGATTCGTCGGTTGTCTTGCGTCCGCAACACAACACAAGTGCTTAAAGCGACTTACCACGGATTCAGATCAATGTGTGAGAAGTTGTGGAAAATTTATTAATTTTATTACATATTTAATATCAAGACACAGAACAAACACAAATATTTATCATATAAATGTTTCTCCTGGGTGGAGATCGAACCTACGACCCTTGGCACACAAGATAAGATTAATACCATCCGTGACAAACTCGACAATAAACCATTAGGAACTAAAAGGTAAACCATTAGGAAAAAAAAGCATTTTACGGATACTCGAACGTAGGCCTCCGAGTACAGAGACGACTTAACCGACAAAATGTGATTTAGTAAAAGCGGCACCTCATTCCGCGACATTAGCACGAGACCATAATCCCGCCTCCACGAAAATTCAGGGCCACCGCGGCAATGTCCCATTAACACAATTTTATAACCGACATATTAAAATAATAAAAACTTATGCCTCTCTTAATTAAATAATTTAGCAGCGGAGATATGTAAATTGTTTTAGGGGATAGATCAAACAACCCTTTTTTATGGCTTTAATATGCGGTCGGGGGGGTTGCGCGGGCGCGGGGTGCGGGCGACAGGGGCGAGGTAAGTTATGAAATATTTAATAACGCGCACACGATTCTATTTGAATTACTTTCGAGGAAATGACGGGCAAAGCAGGCGGCACACAGCTCGTCGCACCGAAATTAGCTGCAGAACAAATATATACGAGCTCAACAACTTTTTGCTAGGTAATTAAAATTGCCAATGCAACTTGCAAGCTTCTTTTCTGTGTTTATTCATATATTTACATTGTTGTTGGGGTCTGCGCATTAATTTCTATAATCTGTAATATATTTGAGTCGAATGTAAATTGGTTGTTCTTTTATTTCCCTATTAACTATCTTTCCGATCGTAGCAAGTGGAGATCCATAGTCTTTTCCTAATTCAATGGAACACAGGCGTGATGTATGTATGTAACTATCTTTCCACACACGGCTTTGCCTCCCAATTGCCAAAGTATTATATTGGGTACCATACCTCTTTACCTTAACTTATATAAACTTTGAATGTCATGTTTATTTATATCGAATCAATGACTTGAAAAATAAGTTTCAAGTTTCTAGCTCCAAAAATAGTGAAACTTCCATACAACTTTTCATCCCCCCTTTCGATCCCTCATAAGCTTTTCTCGAATTAAAAAATAGCCTATGTCCTTTCTCAGTCTTAAGATTGCCTGTGCCAAAATTCATCAAAGTCGGTTTAGAGGTTTAAGCGGGAAAGCGTAACAGACAGACAGACAGACAGAGCTACTTTCGCATTTATAATATTAGTAGGGATTAGTAGGGATTATCTGTTTTAATGGGCGTGAGGCACAGGCAGAGTACAATAGTACCTCCCTCTGTACTAGGTGTCGTAAGAGGCGACTAAGGTTACGGAACGGACAGATGGCATTATCCATCCGAAACAGCACAACTTAAATACTGCAGGGTGAGAGCTTATGGTCTGCGATTGTCACCACGCCTGCCGAGCAATTATGGGCAAAAATCCCCCTATCTTGGAGGGGGCTATGTCCCACAGTGGATTTTCTATGGGCGATATGATTATATATTTTTTTAACTGCTATATACTATGAAAAAGATTACGTTAATCCATTTGACAAAGAATCAAATATGGGCAATACTTATTACGGGCATTTCAAGTTTCCTTTATCGTTTGCGTTATATGATAGCAGATAAATATAACATAGTATGTTCTCATGCATTAGTACCTCAATCTCGCCTATTTCTACTGACTAAGAGCAGTGTTCGAATTGCTGTTCTCTGATTTGAAGACAGTTAAATTACTAGTTAATATAACATTATCTTCAGGTCACAAGGTTGGCAACGCGCTAGTGATAGTAGAACTCAAACTACCACTAATATCATATCATGTCGACCTCTATATGAGAAAATAACAACCACCTTAGTCCCACGGGATTTGTATTTTTTTCCGGGATAATAAGTAGTGTATTTGTTATTGTAGGTTATAATATATATTTGCGTTAGAGAGTGAAAGAGTTACAAACATCCAAACATCAATTTCTCACCAAATTTCTCCTTTATCATTTTAGTAGAAAAAGAAAAGCGGAAGTGTATAACGGAACTTTATCCTTACTAATATTATAAATGTGAAAGTAACTCTCTCTGTCTGCCTGTCTGTCTGTTACGCTTTCCCGCTTAAACCACTCAACTGATTTTGATGAAATTTAACACAGACAATCTGAGAATCCCTGAGAAAGGACATAGCCTATTTTTTAATTCGAAATAAGGGTTGTAAGAGGTCGAGAAGGTTCATGAAAAATTGTATGGAAGAATCGTTATTTTTAGAGCTAGAAACTTGAAACTTTTTTTAGTCCATTCATTCGATATAAATAAACATGACATTCAAAGTTTCTATAAGTTAAGGTAAAAAGGTTTGGTACCCAAAAAAACTATTCCACGCTGTCGAAGTTGCGGGCACAACTAGTTTCAAATATAATAGGGTGAGGATGGGCAGCAGAAATCTGGTCCCTACTCCACGTTCGTGGGATTGCCACCACACCCGTCCAGCGTAGCAATTATGGGTTAAAATTTCAGAAAGCTATATGTCTCTGGGAGGTAATGTCCGGCAGTGGACATCCTATGCCTGCTATGATGAAGAAAATTCGCAGCCAATACAGAAACAGGTATTTATAATTGCATTCATATATTACAGTTGCAATTTATAGCAGACATATTATTTTACATCTGCATAAACATCGACATATGATGTTATAATTTGCAAGTCAAAATAATAATTACATTTAATGGGGGCTATTAATATTTCTTAATTGTTTATTAAGAAATAAATATGGTTATGAGGAAATTATGATGGCATTTTTATCAGTTTGTAATTGAGGACAAGTTGATTATTTGATGAGTTTGTTTTTTCTTTTATAGTAAAAAATTGTGCGCATATTCCTTTGTATAAATCGTTATGTTCGAAACACTATTTATTCTTTTACAAAGTTGACTGTTGCCGTGGAGTATTGGCAGAGCAGATAGTGATATGATATGAGGTAGACCACACGCAAGGGTCGTCTGAATTGGTACCTCACTCTCATTTAAATCTACCACCAAATAGCAATGAATTCATCGGGTAATGAAAAAAAACCTCACCTGGTACCGCATTAAACGACTTAGTTACCGGAACCATCAAAAGGCCCGCAAAATAGTGTAAAATTCAACAGGCCGTAGATAGGCAACAGCATTACTGACGTAAAGCTTCGCTCTGTGATTGCTACCACACCTGCACAACGCGGCAATTAAGAGCAAAATTCACTCTTTCTTGGAGGGGCCTGTGCCAAGCTGTGGACGCCTAATGGCTGACATGATAATAATGAAATTAAGAACAGGCCCGATGGGGCATTCGGTAGTGACCCCACCTCGTGCAGCGAAAGCCGTGGGTTCGACCTCCATCTAGGATGCATACTTATGTGTGGAATTACAGAGTTTATTTGCTGTTTGTGTGTTTTGCTCTGTATATTTAATAGTTAACCGTAAGGTACCGACAGAGTAGAATAGAACCTCCATCTTTCTAAGGAGTCTTAAAAGGTACTAAGGTACAAGAACCACCATATGTATATGGGTATATCCATCAGAAAGAGTGTAGCACAAATGGACAGGGCGGGGTTGGGCAGCAGCATCCCCTTCGCGAAAACAGCGCTCTTCGATTGCTGAAACACTTGCACAGCGCGACAATTATGAGGAAAGTTCTTTAATGAGAAGCCTATCCAATAGTGGACTTCCTGGCTGATATAATTTTCTGATAAGACAAGCACTTTGAGCTATTTATCTTGGAGTCAGGTCATAATATAAGATAGAGTGAATTTGCACATATACATAAAAGGATTTTGGGTCAGTTTAACAATGGAGAGAGTGATTCCTTAAGCAGCACAATACCTCCACGGTACACAAAAAAGACTAAAATATCCTTCTTTTAGTCTTTTTTGTGTAAGTTACAGTCCCAGCGCGGTCCTGCTGCTTAGTTCCCTACGCAGCAGGACCGCGCTGGTTGCAGGCCGCCTGCAACCAAATTTTTTCCGATTAGCCTATATATCCAGTAGTAGACGCCCTACGACTGATATTGTAATGTGTTATTAAATTAATGTTATGTTAGTTAGCTGAAATATGTTAATCATTGTTTAACATGTAATATAGAAAATTATACTTATAGCCAGAAAACTAGACTCGAATTTAGGATATTTCTGATTTTGATACAGGCTCGTCCTTCACTAAATATTTGTATCTGTGTTAATCGTGATGTTGCCTTTATACTTACTAATATCATAAACACAGTAATTTTGATTACACTTCGCACTTAGTTTAATCCTTAGGGCTGGATCCCGGCCAGTTCCCTTAGTGCGCCATAAAAATAAAGTCCAGAACGGAGTCTCGGACAGAAACCTAGTTATTACATTAACTTTAAGTTTAGTTTTTAACTCCACTATTGTAATGTATACGATATTGCTTGTAAACAAGTGCTAGAAAATTTAATATATTGAAAAGAAGCACCGACCGAACAAACACTTAACATTCTTATTTAAATACAATATTGATATCGACAGCGATAAACTTATAATTAAATTAAATTCATGCCATTTATGAGCGCCATTTTTTCGCGCCCGCTGTCCAACCGGTTTTAGCGGAGTCGCTTCACTGTCTCAAATACCGGGGGAGTGTTTTAATTAATGTTCCCAGACAAATTGCGAAAAAAGCCAGGCTAATGAGAATGACGTGCGGTCCGCGTAATGACGCGTCGGTGTCACCTAATGACGCGCGGACCGCTTGTAATGACGCGTCGGTGTCATAATGACGTGAGCGTCATTACGCTTATTAGGCTGATGGTGCGGCGGCTCTTTTAGGCGATGAGCGCCGAAGTACAGATGCTTGTAACCGGATTATACTTGTCTCTATTGTCGCGTGCTTAGGGCTGTAGGAGGATAAATAAAACATCGAACTTAGTTGAATAATTATGTTGTTATTATAAAAATTTTTGCATTTTTTGTAAAATGCTTGGATATACGTATTTCTTTTCTTCGTATGGGAATCGGAGTTTTTAGATAATGGTTTGTTACGACAGCGCAACTAGGGATTTCATTAACTTTTTTTAGTGGAGTTTTTCTAGTAGCTCGCTTAAAGAACTTAGTTTCATATTAGTATTGTATATATGATATATATGAGTTGACCTTTTCCAAAGGTATATTGTATTGGTACCTCACTCTCACATATTTCTACCGCATATATACACTGTTATATGGTAGTAAAAATAGGTGAACACTGGTTCGCATTGCTGTGTTCCGGTTTGAAGGGTGAGAGAGGCAATGAATATACCTAATATACCGTCTAGTCATAAGGTTAGTGATATCTTCGTATTACTACGCGAGTTTATAAACTACAGTGACACTCACTATTACACGGACTGTTGATTGTGGACCTGATGTAATAAAAAATAAATCAATAGGAGACCTCTTTGGTGCTGGCAGCCTAGTTTAAGGCAAGGTACTTAAATGATGAATAATATCTCTTGGGTCAAGAGGGTCGTCTCTGCTATAAACATGTATTTCCTTATTAGAAATATAATTGTTATTTTATTGACTTCTCGTAAGAATATATTTGGAGTAGGAGTACTGTGCATCTGGTTAACAATAAGGAATATATGTATATATATATATATATATATATTATTATAGTAGATTGTAGCATAGCGAAAATAATGCTGCCCATCCCTTGCAAGATTTATAGGATATACGATATAATTCCCACAACATCTCATGCCCCACAACACCTGACTTCGTGGTAAGTAGCTTGTAGCAGTTGCATTACGGACGTCAGACAACAGAGGAATCACAAATATACTACTTAAATACATATATTTAACACCCAGACATAGCACAAACACAAATATTATCAGATAAGTATTTGTTCTGGGATCGAACCCACGCCCCTGGGCGCCATTTAAAATTAAAGTCATCTATTTCTATTGCGGACGATCAGTTGGAGACATTACAAGACAGACTTCTTATATTCACATTGGGAATATTGTCAAACGTACCTTTAGGTATTAATTTTGCAGATAACGAATAATTAAAGGTGTTTTGAATATAAAATAATAAATTCACTTACTGTGAAAAGTTAGAAGTTTATTTTTAGCAGCTTTATTCTTCGCGGCCGTTACGAATTTTGCGATCCAATTTTTAAAGTATTGCACTTAAAAATTTAGTATACCGTATTTGGATAATAAACTCACCCTGTATAACCAGACTGTTCGTTACCCATAAAACCCAAATGTCGATACAAAGATAAACGTTTACGACTTTACCGTTAAAATTCAACTCAATAATCAAAGTACGCAGTCCAAAATACAATACACCTGCATATAAATGTGAAAGTAGTTTATTGTTATTTTTGTTACTTAGCTTCAGCATAGGTTCTAAATTTAATAATGTGGGTTAGGTTTAAAGGACGCATTGGCTGTACATTGTAAAAAACGAAGCCAGTGTTTTGTTTTTATTTAAATTTGAATTTCGAATTAAGCCTTTAACCTAGTATTATAAAATCGAATTCTATTTATTACGAATTTTCTCACATTTTAAAAAGTACCGCTTCCGTTTTTCCGTGACCGTATAAAGATCAAAATTTATCATTGAAACCATTCCAGATAACATCAAAAGGTTCATTCAAAAATTGTAAAGCTTCTAAAGCTCGTTTGATAACAACCATTACCGGTACATTGGAACTATCTCATACAGCGTGTAGATGATGAGGTGTTTATCCCAGCTTCACTTGAGAATGGCAGGCGCGGGATTTCTCACGTGCAGACGTATCATCAGGGACTATCATAGCCGCCCTCCTCCCTCTTTAAGTTGGCCGGGTTAAAAACAAAAGAAATACTAAGGAGAGTCCAGATTAAACACGACGTACTCTCATCTACTCAAAGTTTTTTTATATTCTTCATTCAGAATATGCATTTAACATTTATTTGGAAATTTCGTAATTTTTAGTATAATTTATGAAATTGTTTATTTCTTCAGAATTAAAACCATTTTCGAGTTAAAATCTTTAAACTTCGCACAGGGGTTCCTTTCAAGGACTTAAAAAAGCCATCAGGCCTTAGGGGGTGATTTTTTTTTAGGTAAAGGGTGCAAAGCCAGAATGTAACATTGCAGTTTATGAAGTTATTCGAACGAAATTCAGTGTGGAGGTTTTTTATTAAAAGTCATTTTACGAGTGTAAAATATTCTTTTCGAAAATCACGAGTTAAGGGAAAAACGGAGGTGCAAAGTTATTGTGAAAGTTATCTGATTCTCAAAGTTATTTCAATACAATTTTGTATTTGGGTAATAAGCTCCTAAAAATGATTATTGCCGATATCCCTTATTGTGGATTTGAATAATCGGGCTTTGATTATTTATGGCTCACGGGAACCAGAACCTGACATTGTGAAATGACTGATAATGGTGAAATTTGGTCAGTTGTTTTAATTCCAAATGCGAATTAGAAGCCATTTTACAAAATTTTAACCCTAAGGGATGAAATTAGGGTTGCAAGAATGTATGTAAAACATAGAGTCATGCCTTAAGAAACATTTAATTGAATACATATTTTATGGTTTACTGGAATTCATTTCCTACAGGTTCAAAATTGAGGTTGAAAGTTTATATTTTAGAAGACTTAAAATGTGCTCCAAATTCTGTGAAATTTATTACCTGACTATCTAAACTTAAATACCAGAACAAGTGTTTTCCGCTTCCTCTGATTTTAATTTGTACGCATAATATCTAAAAATTAATCAGATTTTTGTGAAATTTATTATCCGGGCTCCTAGAGACGAATTATTGAAAATGATTAAAATTAATGTTACAGTATAAAGATGCTCACGAAAACGGAAACTAACCAGATAAAACTGCAAGGCGCTGCTAGTATTAAAGAATGTTAGTTTATTTTATGTAATTGAGTTGCATAAAAAAGTTTTATTGGAATTAACTCCTTTATTAAAGTAGGTTAAAAACCTCCTGTTTAATGTTTAAAAACGAGGCTTGAGTATGTAGGTAACATATAATTGTTTATGTTCTTCATTTCAATATAAACATGTAAGAGTGAAATAACCGCATTTTGAAGCCGTTAAAATGTTATTTATAATGTCCAGTGAGCACGTAAATATAAAAACATTAAGTACTATAAAGTCATTAAATACACATTATTTAGAACTATATTTGAAAAAAGTCTTGTATGTATAAACAGTTTAATCATCACAAATTATTAAACTGTTTATTTATTTATTAACAAAATTATACGTTTTGTCCCAATTACACAATTCTGACTGTGTCACTACGCTACTTTTTCTGATAAAATAGTATAACATTTCGTTAATAGTTATAGCTAATTATTTACATTTAATATAGACTGGGAGGCAGTTGGGTGACTCTAGAACAAAACACTTAATGTCACTTATGCGAAGCTCTGATTGGCTCCTTTATGGCCAGAGGTTTTGATTCGCAGAATTCGCAAATCTCTTGGACACTGTCTCCTATCTATACATAAAAATGAAATCGGAGTGTATGTTTGTAATACCGTATAAACTGTTTTCACTAAATATGCGTGCAACGCAATGTATGTATGTTTGCTCCGGCTCTCTAAAACTGCTGAATTTTAAGTGGCAGATAGCAGATGCAATAAGGAGTAACTAAGACAAATTTCATTATACCACAGGATCGGGAATTACACAGGTAAAATCACAGGTAGCTGCTAGTCTTTAAACATTGTCATACACACGGCTATTCATCAATCTAAGAAAACTTTACAACAAATTTGAACGCCTTTAGATTCTAATATCAATAACTTCATGTTGACAGATTCGCAATCATCAAATATTTTAAACAATTTAGAGCTCTATTTTTGAAACTGTGAGTCCATTATCAATTGTTATAAACTAACAGATTTGCATTGATTGGTCTTTTCGTGGATACATAATAAATTACTTGTTAAGTAACACTAGTCTGTGATTCTCTATTAATGTTTTGGACACTCAAATTACAGAGTATGTTGTTGTTACATTAAAAAAATTATTTATATCTATCATCGGTCTATTGCGACAAAAACTTGCGTGTGTCCATCATTTATTTGTACCTAGACAATCCGGCACAAATAAAATTATAGATTTAAAGATTTTTGAGGCCGTTTCATGGGTGTTTAAGCGTATACGTTTATAAACGATATTTGTTTTAAAGTAACATACACTGATCCCTACTCTATTCGTATAACAGCAACAATCTCAATTATTATTTAGACTTGTTTGCTTTTTTATAACAAGTGTCAGAATTAGTGAGATTTTGGTTAATTATATATATAAAATAAAGTTTTATGGGTCACTAGATACACATACATGTCGCAACGCCGACCACACCCGAGAAAGTAGGAATTCTAAACATGTATCCATTTGGCACTGAATTTTAGGCATGAGAGGGTCAGACCAATAAATCGTTTTACTACGGCAATAAAGACTAAGATGCCAATGACCCCTTCTTACTAAATTTCCTAATTAGTTTAATATTTGAGAGCCAAATGCCAATGCATCTATAATTCTGACTAAGATAAGGCGATGCATATTTGGTAGCTTTATCTTATGCGCCAAGGGTCATGGGTTCGATCCCTGGACAACATTTATGTTTCTTGTGTGTCTGTGTGTAAAACATATGTATTGAAACTTTTGTTTTTAATATTACACTATTGTCTGACTCCAAAACACAAGTACTTTAAGCAGCATATCTGGCTTTCAGGTCAACGTATGAGATGTTCTGTGAATTTATTAATATTATAACAGAGGCAAGAAAAATATAAAATAGGAATGAATAATTGCATTAAACGTTCACAAAGCTATGTCTTGCGCCACAAGGGGGGCGCGTCCCGTCCGTACATCACCGCAAAGAGGCCTAACAACAAAAGATATTAATTTCACGACAGTCGTGTTCGTTTTGGCGTGCGTGCCTTCGCGGGGCGTTCCGCGGAATGGTCCCGTGAAAACCACTCACAGATAAATCGATAGCTAATTCGAAATGGCTCATTGTTGTCTGCATCTATACAAAGGCTCGCAACTTTCACAGATATTGCCGTCGTACAATGGTGGGCATTTAAACACGGTACGGTCAAAATGCCAAGGGTTGCTGCAGTCGTTGACGCGATTGTTACATTGCATACTGACGACTGGCTTGTCGAATAAACGGCAACTGCCTGGCGTGTCTTGTCAGTACTTATTACCTACAGTTGAAAATGGTTTTCACATAAATATCACCATAATTGCTTTTTCAAGACTAGCCCGAGAAATACATTGATCAGCCTTAACGTTGTACATTTCCAAAGTTTAATATGTGTAGACTCAGCTTCAATGGCCTTTCAAGACAGCGTTAGCAAATATAAGAATTCCTCAGTATCGACGAGCACATACTAAACAAGTTTATGGGGATACGGACTGGGATCCGAGGTACGGGCCAGCACGGACATAAGGGCGTAGACACACCACGAGCGAACGCGTGGGCCAACAACATGGCGGCGTAACAACTTAATAAGTGGTTGTGCGTGATTTACGCGCGCCCGCGGCGCCGGCGCATTCGCCCGCACCGACTTATTTATACTAATTTATGACAGTTAAACATCGATTTTACTTAGCGATACCGTATACAGAATTAAAAATGACAGTGTAAAACTATCGCGCCTCTAAATCACGACCGCCGTTAAATATGAAATCTAATAGAATCCGAACGCCTCATTAGTTGGTCACTAAAACTTGTGCTACTCAAATTGGTAATGCTGAAACGGGCATAAATCTTGAGCGCGTGCTAATTACGCCGCACCCAATAAATCTCTCTTATTATATAGATCGTAAATATAGCACAAATAAACCATAAATACCTTTCCGAGGAGTCGTAGGCCGTAGACCTCACTAGAAGCGGCCGCGGGCGAGTTATGGCGGCCGGCCGGCCGTAACAATCGGTGTGAATCGAAAATAACTGGAAAATTTCCACAACTTGTCTAATGGCTTATTGTTGTCCGATTGTTGTATTGCTGTTACGGCTAACAAATAGGCGTGTTGTCAATGTATTCTGAACGCTTTTTTAAGGGTTCTTGTGCTTTTAATGTATCTCGGAATAGTAGTGCTAATTCTGTGTGAATGAGAAACGTCACCCGTAAGGTACCGACAGACTAGAATAGTATCTACCCCTGTACGAGGTATTGTGAGTGGCGATTGAGGTACCAGAACCGATAGATGATGGTATATGTATCCGAAACAGTGTAGCTTAAATGCAACTGGAAGTGGATGGGCAGCAGCATTCCTGACGGGAAAATTACACTCTGCGATTGCCAACACGCCTGCCCAGCGTGGCAATTAAGGACAAAATGCCCCCTTTATGGGGAGGCCTATGTCCAGCGGTGGACGTTGTATGACTACAATGATGAGAAACGTGGTAAGTGTTTTAATACCTCGGCTGTTATGAATGTAAATTGCCACGTTAGATGCCGTAAATTTTTAGTAGCATGACGAATTTACACAAATTGATGTAATTTGATTGCAAAGTGTTATTACCGGTTTATTTTTGTTGACGTGAAAGTTTATGGTCATAGGATAATACACTGAAAGGTCCAACGTACGTTAACGGTTAGGAATTTGACATGGCGAGCATCGTTAAGGAACAGACCCAATCCCACTATATCAGACTAATCAAAACATTTTTAATCTAGCGACTTTTATTGCATTCTTACCGTGTTCGTTAAAGCTAAAAATATTTTTTTAATAAGAAAGCATTAAGCATGAATATAAAGTAAGTATTTAATAAAATATATAATATAGAAAACAATAATAAATTCACGCAACATCTGTAGAAGATGTTGTGTGAATTTGACCTGACTACGAGATAATTCGCTTGAAACAATTATGTTACAAATATGAGACAACAGAGGAATCACGAATACTTCAGTATACCCAGACAGGGAACAAACACAAATATATATCTTGTTATTGTTTGCTCTGGGTGGGGATCGAACCCACTACCTTAATCGCAAAAGATTCAGACATTACCGTATGCGCCAACAAGGCGAATTTTATATTAATTCAAAGATAACTAATATACCTATATCATCATCATCACAACAGCCATTAGAAGTCCACTGCTGGATATAGGCTTCCCCAAGATAGGGGTAATTTTGCCCATAATTGCCGCGCTGGGCTAGCATGTTGGTAATCGCAGAGCAAAGCTGCCCATCACCACCCTTTGAATTTGAGCTACACAGTCTCAGATGGATATACCGCCGTCCGTCGGTTCTGGTACCTTATTTCCTTGTACCTACATAGTTTCTATATTTCAAACATACAAACTTTTTGGTGAAGTTAAATTAAAAAAAAAACGTAGGCGTGTCCAATTACGTGTAGCACGTGTCTCGGTGTGTGTACGTTTTAATGGAAATGCAATTGAAAGCCTCTCCAAAAAAAAAAACAGCACGGCACCGTCGAGTCACTGGGTTTTATTGACACGTCGGTGTGTGGCATCAATGTGCAATTTCATTCTATAAGGCGACGGTAATCGTACAAAAATGTTGGTTGCAACACCAAGAATACTTGGCCGTCACTTTAACACCAAGAATACTTTACTCATTAGCTGTCACTTTGTTTCTTATTAAATGTAAGAGATTTCACAAAGCATCTCATATATTGACCTGGGTCAAAGATAAAACGCTCGAAATAGTCGTTAGTAAGTAATCAATATTTATCAGATTTTTATTTTTTTTATTATTAGACCAGTTTGACAAAAAAGTATACAGTCGCAGCGTACAGACGCTCGTAATAACACAAGGATATAACTAATGCGTTGCAAACCTTGTGAGTTGTAAATTCACTACCTCACTAACTGCGAGAAAACTGTTATTTGGCAGTAGAAATAGATGAGAGTAAGGTACCAATACAGACGACCTTTTGTATAAGGTCTACCTGTATGTATGTGAGGTATTTATTAATTAGATAAGCCTGATGGCGCAGATATCAAGGTACATGGGTTGGACCTAGTACAAGTATTTATATGTTAAACATTTGTATGTGTATTGTGTCTGGGTATTATTTATATGTATTTAAGTATTATGTTTGTTATTCCTTTACTCTTGTATTTTGATGTCCATAATAAAATTAGTTTAAGCGATTTACGTCTCAAAACACAGTATTTAGGAACAAAATAAAGAAATTTTGAAAATTAAAACAATTACTAAAAAAACACGGTTAATCAATATTATTAGGAAAGCCTATTTTTTAAGTTGGGTCATGTTTTAATTTTAAAACTTACTTTTTCTGATTCAATTTATTGCGCGTTTGGGTGTGTGCAGGTTTTCTTTATGCTTATATTATTTATAATATAATATATAAAATAAAATAATAATAAACTTTTTTTTACTGTTTGTTTGTTTGTTACAACTTAACTCAAAATCTACTCGACCAATTCAAATAATTCTTTCACCATTCTTATTATCTTTACCGACTAACACAGAGTAATATTATATTAAAATAAACTATATAAAATCAAACTATAAACACCTAAAATGGAATGTGACGAGGCACAATTTATATTATGATGCATTCATAACAAAAAAACTTAAAAGTTACTTTACTGAATAAAAAAAAATATTTTACTGACAAAAAGTTACATTGTTCTTTAATTATAGAAGCTACATTTTATTTTTGAATCGGTAATGACACCTCATCGGGTAAAACCGCAGCGCCTTGCTAGTCAGGGTTAAAGTCAATAAGTCAAATCATGCCGTAAGGTACCGGCATAGTAAAGTAATACCTCCATATGTACCATATGTAGGTTTTATAATAGGCGATTGAGGTAGCAGAACCGACAAATGGCGGTATATCCATCCGAATCAGTGTAGCTCAAATGCACAGGGCGGGGATGGGCAGTAGCATCCCCATTGTGAAAGCTGCGCACTGCGATTACTACGGAGAAATTTGCCCATAATTGCCACGCTGAGCAAACGTCAACAGAACAAAGTCCTTATTTCATGGGGAGCCTTATGATCAGCAGTGGACGTTTTTAGGGCCGCCGTAATGATGGTGACGCTGGAGTAAAGTCAAGATGGAGGGAAATATGGGTGTTACGTGTAACAAATTCATGCGAATCTTCTGCTATTGATATTCGATTATTTAACTATTCGCTCACATTAATAGAACAACTAATACACCGAAAGAGAATTCTTCGAAAATATTTTCATAGAATGAGTCCACACATAACGCGAACCGACCGTGCAACGGTACAGCTTCCATCGTGTTGAGTTTGTGCGATCGACTGGAAGCGGCAAGAGGCTTATTCCACACAGATGCAGCCGCGACAAATACTCTGTAGCGGCGGCGGCGGCGGGCGTCCTCGCCAGACGAATGAGAACTTGAAGTTTCATGTACGAGAACTGAAATTAAATTTAAGCTTATCTTTTTCGCCATTCGCTATAAACATGTAGCATTACAATAACGCTTTACATTTTATACTTTACACATTTCATTTAGATTTTATTGAGCTTTTTTTATTAATACTATGGTTACCGGCAGAGTAGAATAGTACCTCCCACTGCACCAGGTGTCGTAAGAGGCGACTAAAGTATTAGAACCGACAGATGGCGGTATGTCCATCCGGAGCAGATCAGCACAAATGCACAGGGCAGGGATGGGCAGCAGCATCCCCGTCGCGAAAGCTGCGCTCCACGATTGACAACCAGCTCGGCAATTTTGGGCAAAAAACTTCCTTTCATGGAGAGGCTTATGTCCAACAGTGGACTTCCTATGGCTGGTATGATTATGATAATGGTTAATAATGGTAATATATAATCAGTTCACTGTTATTGTTCTTTAAATAACATGAAGATTTGTTTGATTTTTACGAAATCTTTTGGCAACCATTTTCGAAATAATCTTACATACAAAGCATTCGATAGTGAGATCAGGTACATAATTCTAAAATAAATAAAAAAGGAGTGTGAAACCGATTCCAGATTACCACTCATTCTTTTCAGAATTATAACAATATTTTCACTCGTTTATTCTTATCGACGGTTATAAACGTTTGCCGTAAGATAATTTAAACGTCGAACGAGGAATGTTAATTTAAATTGAGTCATCAGTTTTTTTAATTCAACGTAGATATTTATACTAAAAAGTATTTATTTAGCAATGTAACACATATTAGAATCTTATACTTGACTTGTAAAAACGTCGCAAATATATACTTGTTTAATCCATAAATTATTGTGCGTTCTGGCGCCGACGTCTCCGTTCCTCCCAGTTCCGTTTGTGCGCTCAACTAGAAGTGGCAAGAGGCTTACTTGCCGCTTATTTTACTTCGAGTAGACGCGTCCCTTCTACACATCAGTGAGTAACATTGTCCCGGATTCAAATATGGGATTTGGAAAAAAATATACCTTCTGACACCTATTGATTTTATCACCCGCAGAACATCAAGTTCTGGACATAGGTCTTTTCAAGGGGATTTTTTATAATAGTTGCAGGATGGATATACCACCTGTAATAAATTATACAGCACTGTATGTTATGACGCGTCGATATTTCACTAGTCACACAAAACTCCTTTAAATGTTTATTGATTTTTGAATTTTCTTTCAATAAAATTTTACTCCTTTTATATCCAAATTTTGTCAGATCGTCTGTCCATCTGCGGGTGGACGCCCTACGCTTCGCTTGCTGGTACGTGGTCTCCTTTCGACTCCTTACGACTCCACCGGCCATCGGTTTTGCGTAATAAATGCCCTCCTAATGCCACTTCAACTTACTAATCTGACTTAAACCGCAGGATCTTACTTATACTTGGGGAGGTCTATGTCCAGCAGTGGACATCTTATGGCTGATATGATGATGATAATATCCAAATATATAGAGCACGGACATATTGGCTCAATATAGTTATTTGTTTATTCCTAAAATAAAAACTCGATAATCCGTAGTTCCAACGTGATATAGGTAAAAGAGAAATAAATAAACATAATTAACCCTGTATAATATAACCTATAAAATATATTATTAACAGTTTATTTTCAGTCCAGTAATTAATTATTATTGATACACTTATTTTAAGATTGCTATCGTATCAATTTAATTAATTGATCACGTCTCTCTATACCTGTACTTAAAACTCAATAAAAAGAAACCATACATGCTCTAACAACAAAAACATATAACAACATCATAAATGAACACCTTTGGCAAGAGATAATTACTTACGAAAATTCCCGGGATCCAATTCAAACGAAAACATAAATTAGAGCGAAATAAAACAAAACACGGCAAATAAACCCAATTAACACATAATGGGGCTCACGGGGTATGATTCATCCAACAAAGATATCTAATAATGGTCGAAACACGTATTAATAAAATACAAAGCTATTCATTACGCGCTGTGTACCAACGACGCCGCATCCAACGTGTAATTAGGGGTATTGGAGTCGGCTATTTTCGATAATTCATAATGTATGTTAATTATGGGGGAGTCTTAGCCCGGGGACGCGCGTCCGGGCCCAGGCGGTTGTGCAACATTGTGCGGTACAAAAGTAAATAAAATAAAAATGACAGCTTTTTACTTCTTGTGGTCGCGATTTCAACGAGTGTTGTTAGAATGTGTATTTTTTTGTTATGTTGCAAAAAATGTATTTCCTGGTGTGGCATTCGGTCATTTAATTATATACATTTGCCGTTTCGAAACTATGTACCAACTAAACTTTTCTTATCCAATGTTTTAATTGTTTTTACGCTTATAGTTATTTTGAAGGATTGAAGAAATATCAGATTTTATATTTAAGCGATCATTCTGAATTTCAGCAAAATTTATTCTTAAATTAAATTTCTACGGCGTGAAAGCGTATGAGACAAACAGACATAAATCGCATTTAAAATGTTAATGTTAGTATGGATAGTTTACACATGCAACCCGCTTTGAGCTCGCAACTGTCTACCGCCCCCAATAAATGAAACCTCGCACATTTTTGACCAAATCCAGTTATAAAAAAGGTCGTATGGCCACCCAAACGAAACCAAACCGTGTACGTTATTCAAATACGCAATTAGCATCCCGTCCATACTCCGATTCGAGAATTTCCGCGCCAACTATTCGCTCACAACACTTTTGTGTGTTTTTCACGGCTTCAACGAGCGCTGTACTGAAAAGCCTCAGTCCTAATTAGGCTGAAGTCGGACTCGCCAATTAATTCAAGTTTCGCTCGGAAACTTTGCTGCGTCAATTAATTTCATAGTTAATTAGCAGGCGGACAAAACAGGCGAAAGAAAGGGCTAACGATGCCCGCCCCGGGCCTACAATGCACCAATTACACCACCTTTGTGCGGTGCCTCGCGAGGGTGCTGACGTATCTATGCAAACGGCATAGATCTATGGTCGGGGGTAATGGATGCTCTATGGTATGTCTTTGCGTTTCCTATCTAAGGATGAGGTAAAGAAAAGTTTTGTGTTAAATTAACTCGATTTTTGAAACACTGTTTACCGATGTGTTTAAAGAATAGTCATAGCTCTTCTTTAATAGTATAACCGAAGAAAGCTAAAGATTCATAAAACACTTATATTTTAAAATGGATATTATATGCAAAAGAGGTTCTAAATGTCTACGCATTATCTATTTTAGTACCTAGCCTTAGGTATCAATAAATCTTAAAACTTTTAAGTAATCATACAAAGCCAATTAATTAAATATGAATGAAAATGAGAATAACAGGCATTTGGCAGTCGCTCATAGACAAGGTAAAGATGATAAAACATTCATGCCACATGTTTATTAATATTATTTAATTTAAATAATTCAGGGGTTAGATCATCTGTAGATCAGTTGTAATATAATATACTGTGTAGCGAGTAAATATACTGTATATAATCTGCTGTAATATAAACAAATAGTTTATTAGTTTATTTTTCAGACCAACTCATTACAATTATCAATTAAACTATAAATATTTAAACGTATAATTATGGGTTCTTTCTACTATTTTTTAAAAAAAACACAAAGCCAAGAATTAAAATGTTTTAATGGCTTTATAGCGAAAGGTTCAAATGAAAGTCAGAATTATAACTTTAAGAATGTTATAGCTAACTCTTTCCATTTTTATCTTACCACAGGTAATAGTATAATGAACAGTGACACAGTGTTATCTCGCAATAGCATACAATCCCAAATGACAACCTAACTTTATTTAATAGGTATAAATGATTTGACAGACCACAGCCAACAGTTGTGATAAATGACAATCTCTACAAACATTTCCAAATTTATAACTGAAAATTAGCTGACACATTGTAGTGTGACACACTGCTAAATTAATTTCCACAATAATGGAAGTACATCGGAACTTTGTAAAGCTGATGTTAGCCTACACTATCTACGGGTGGAAATAAAATATACCTGATGTTCTACGAAGCAATAAATAAGTCTCGCGGTTTATTTGCAGCATTGTCTTACGTCGAAGGGTAATCGCGGACGATGCCGGCTGGTTTTAACAACATCACGCAGTCTGGTAATAACGCGCGAATAAAATTTTAACCACTGCTTAATATCTTCCGACCCAAAATTGACAGCCGGTAAAATATTTTATTCTCGTAATAATTCCATTTGTAAGAAAAACAAGCGGCGAGCGCTGGAGGATCTTCCACTCGAATTAACCCGTTAAACGGGGAATTGGGTGATAAACTTCACTTTTCCTCTCGTAAAATCGCTGTGGTCTATTGTTTCTGTGTGCAGCGCTTTTTCGCTACAATATTTACATTTGCTTCGTCTACAAAGAAAGTTGTCTTAACGTATCGTATTGAAATGGCAAGCAACTGATTTAAGTTATTAAATGGATTCTATTGTAGTGTCTCTTTGAACATTGCATTTTCCGGAGTAATATTTACTAGAGGTAGATCTCACACAATGGTCGCCTGGATTGGTACCTTACTCTCACCTATTTCTACCGCCGAATAGCAGAGTTTCTATTGCTGTGTTCCGGTTTGAAGAGGTAGCGAAATGACTGTGTAAATTGACACGGTACCTTCAGTTCACAGGGTTAGTGACACTCTAGTGATATCTTTGTGATGACTCAAGTGTCTGATTTCGCCATAATAAAAATTGTTTTGTAACGCCTCTTAATTATTACATAGTATGTAATAGTTTGGACTAGAGTGATAGGAAAGTCCAATTAAATATAAATACAGTATCACATCATTGCTCTGCATCTGGTCCAAATTAAATTATATGCCTAATTTTGTGGAAAACATGAGCCACCTTTCACATCCAGATAGAGGAAGAAGACACGATTAATATTATTATGCTGGCTCGGGGATAGAACTCTCGTCCCTTGCGTTTCAATCCGTGCTCCTAGTCTGTGCGAATTTCACTTATAAAGAAGTCAAAAATATGATATGCATTACGTATAATTCATGTATAATTTTCAATTATTAAATTTAGGTAAATTAAACTATAATTTTTTAGAAATTATGTGAAGTTATATGTATATATCTGTATCTTCCATAGCATGGCAAGTTTCATAAATATGTCAGAATGGAATCAAATAGAAATCAAATCGTTACCGCTTATCCCGGCGGAGAACAGGAGTATAGTTCATAACTGAGAAAATCAGATAGTATGCGTTCCTAATGTAAACCCAAGAAAGATGTTAGCAGGATCCATCACAATAAATTATCATAACATACATTTTGATCACAATAAATTTCATCAAAACAAAATTGTATCCTTATTTTGATACCATTTTATTAACAAAATATCTAAAAAGAACCCTACTATAGATATATGTATACATTTAAGGTAAATTGTTAAGGAAATTAAGATGAACCACAATTTTTTATCTGAAAATACATAGTAATATTTTATGTAACACGCTATTATAATAAGACATATATCATTTAATTACGCTGATTACACACTTACCTTACCCGAAAATACAAAGAATCGACATGAAAAGCCCCTTTAGTTATATGCTTTATATTTCATTCCGTACATTAAATAAATTAAACAAATCCGGTCTTCTCAATTACCAAAACAACAGTAACTCTCAAATCCTGACCCATCATATTTTATCAATCTTAAGAACCTCAATAAATGTAAAAAGTTAAATAAATCGAGTTTTGAAGCCGTTAAAAAAGAAGTTTTATTAATAACAACTGTATCATGTCAAAATCATTTAAAAGCAATGATCGGGCAAACGCCGCAATGTCTTCACGGTCTACTCGGCCCGGTGTCTCGACAGCGCCGACCCCGTTCGCTTTGTTTTCCTGCGATGTCATTAGTGGAAGCCCTCGATATTTTCGCAGGCATCGATTATTTTTAATGGGCCGCCCCTGGCGAGTGCCGCACGTTCGGTTGGAGACTCCGCTATCTTAATATAACTCGACAAATATATGAGATGCAAATACGTTTAATTGCACGTTTCTCTCTTGAATTTCACTGGGCATGAATAAAATATGACACCCAATAATAGAAGACAGGGATCGATCGCTGTTAAACGGGCCCGATGGCGCAGATCTTAATAATAAAAATAATATCTTCATTCAACAAAAGAAAACTTATCTTAGGAAATTATCCTGTCTTGTGTGCCAAAGGTGGTGAAGGTAGGTGAAGGTGAGAATTTATTTATACTTTTCTATGAGGTAGACTTCACACAAAAGTCGTCTGCATTGGTATCTCACCTATTTCTTCTGCCAAATAGTAGTGTTTGCATGTTGTGTTTCGATTTGAAGGGTTAGAGGGACAGTAAAATTACTGAGTAATGCGACATATATCTTTACATCACAAGTTTGGCAACGCGCTAGTGATATGACGAGAGTCTATAGGTTGCAGTGAAGCATGCTATCGCGCGAATTCTATGCTAGTTTATCGACCTGGCCTAATAAAAAAAATCTAGATTGGGAAATAAACCAGTCTTCGCGAGGTCAAAATATCTTTACATAGTCTCATTGGACCACAGAGCATATCATATCTCTTCACCCGGGAGCTAAATTCACTCTCTATCCAAACCGAAACACAAAAATATGAAAACTACTGCTTATCAGCAAAAATGGTGAGAACAAGTTGCAACTTCAATAAATTTTCATTACACGATTTGGTTCGATTGGCAATGTATTAAAGATCTGTGTATATAAAATCTGACCAATTTATCTGTGTATACAAAATCTGACCAATGTATCTGTGTAAGCGGAAAAACTGACTGACTGATTAATTGTCTTACTGACTAATTGACACATCTAATCTATAAGGGTTATGAACTAATTTGGCACAAGGATTCCTTTTTTAACGTAGGGAAGCAATAAGAAAGGATTTTTGAAAATATTGAGGGATAAATTCTGGTACGAAGACAATATGGAATTTCTACAACTTAACGCACAATTTCCTTCGCCTTACTATGAAGACTGAAATATAGACTTACATTCAAAATACTTACATTGAACCGGTTAAGAATTCAACTTATTTTTGTGTTTAATTATTTTTCAAATCCTTAAAGACTATGAAGGCTTTGAAACATTTATTTACTATTACACACAGTTATTTAATATTTACGTTTGTATGTACAACGATTTCTAGATCAACAGTCTATCCTGTTGAGTTTCATTAAAAACCACCAAATACAAATCTTTTTTTTAAAGAATACAGTATTATATTATTACTGTTCAGTTAATCCTGACATGCCTGAGTTAACCTCTCAGTTGCACAGGCGTTTTTTCCTTTTCCACAGTTTGTTTAAGAACCGTGTGTGCTCCAGAGCGGGCCGGAGCCGCGGGCTCAATCATTAAGGAATCATTAAGCACGCTTAGCGCCTCTCTCCATGTCACCGAGTCCACTCGTTTGCCTCCAGAACACTCCACTCCACTCCGGTTCACTTCACTCCACTTCACTTCTTATTCCTTGATTTACTTTCGCAAAGATTGCACTGCGAAAAAAATCCAGTGTTCGTTAGACTAGATTCAATTACTTTGTTTTTCTAGAATAGCAGTTATTAGTTTTAAGTATGTTTTTGGTAATGTATGCATATGTTATGTTTAATTTACTTAAAAATGATTAACTATTAAAATACTTATAAAAACTCAATAAAACGCGGTTTACTACTATTTGTCCGAAGTTTCGGTAGCCTTGCTGCAACCGATATCAAGACAGTAAAAGATTCAAGTTAGCTAAGTATTTTATGAAAATTTAACGCACAAATATTAGGAGATAACAAAATTGTCAGATTGTTGTTTCTAACAAATGTAACATGAAAATGTATCAGTTGTATGAATTACTCATAATATCAATCTTAAAAAAAATTGTCCTACAAAAGGAATTTCTTTAAAATTCGCTTGAACCAAACGATTCAACATCTTCACAAACAACAATTGTGATATCAACCAAAACCATTAAATTTCACTGAGGCTAAAGCTCAAAAGTATTCAAAGCGTATTTTATGATGGCGATTTATCACTTTAAAGAGATAGTTAGAATTGGTGTTGGAATGAAAAGAGTGTAACAAAGCCACGGGCGGCGAGCGCGGCAAGCAAATGAGGCGCGTCGCTCACTGCTAACTAAACCAATCGGCCGGGGTGGCGGGCCACACGGGCGGCGCGAACGCTGGACTTAAGAAATACCTAGGTGAACGGTATATCATCATCATATAAACCAATGTAAGACCACTACTGGACATAGGCCTACCCGAGAAATTGGTAATTTTACCCATAATTGCCGCGCTGAGCAAGTGTATTGGCAATCGCAAAGCGCAGCTTTCGCGAAGGGCACGCTGCTGCTTAACCCCGCCCTGTGCATACGAGCTAGACTGTTCCGGATGGATATACTGCCATCTCTCGGTTACGGTATCGTGTAGTGGTATTCTACTCTGCCGGTACCTCACGGCGAAGGTAAAGGGTAGCAGAAAATATAGACCTGCCATTGAAATAAACAATCAGGGCACTTGGGCTGAAGTATTGCTCAAGCTATTAATGAATTAATGAAATTAATTAATTAATGAAATCAGACAAAAGGAATATCAACCATAACTTTGATTAAACTATCAGATATCAACTATATCAAAAGTATGCCAAGTCATTTCGTAGCAGGAGAATAAATCTAATAATGGGATGGATTGCAACATGATAATGTACACCAATATTCATTCACATCTTCAATAGTGATGAGGTATCGGTTTAAATTATTTGACTGACAAAAATATAAATGATTTAACAATATCAAAACTTATTAATGTGCTAACATCATCAGCGAATGCAACTATCGACTGGGGTGCCCCGCGAACTCTCTAACTAATTCTGCCAAACTAAATCGGAACCAAATAAACCAATACAGCTAGGCAACAATAAATGAATTACTGATGCGAAAGATAAGAAATAATCAATTGTTAAAACCTACACTTAACATAAAAACATAATTGTACCGGACACCGAGCAGTGTAGAAGTATGTATGAAACAAACGTGGCATGTATATACAATATACTTGATGAGTCGCCTAAAAGTAGGGAACATTCAAGTTTATTTCCTCAACATAAATTTTATATAACTAAATCACATTTATACAACACAAATAAAAATTCATTTAACTTTCATATATCGGTTCATCATCATTATACCAGCTATTGGAAGTCCACTGCTGGACATAGCCTTCCCAAGAAAGGAAGAAAGGGGGTTTTTTTTTATAAGCGTGTTGGCAATCGCAGAACGCAGCTTTTGCGACGGGGATGTCAGATTCTAGATGGATATACCGCCATCTGTCGGTTCCGGTCGGTACTCTATCGTTACCACTCGGCTACTTTATATAGCTATATCGGTTAATACGTTAATCACGATAAAAATAAATGTATGCAAAAATGGTTTGCCACTAAGCCATATTTTTGCAAGCCGCTCGTCTATATTCCCGAAACCGCGGCGTTTCACCCGCCGCACACCACCGTATCGTAAATTGAACCCTTGACAAACAAGTGCACGACGAATTGCACCTGTATATTTATAGTGCGTTTTAAACCAAGCCGCCCGTCTGTCACGGTCATTTAGCATCATTTGTGGGAACTGCTTTTTAAATCTCATCTGTTTTTAGCGCGCGAGCGAATCCTTTCGCTTCCACTTGTTAGTCGGAAACAATACCGCCTGATTTCAGGTATCCGTTGTCTAGTTACGAAACGCGATATCAACTTGCTTTTATTCTTTTGTAAAGATATCGTTTTAATTCTGATCTGTACAGTAGATTAATGATACTTTGATAACTTTAAACTGACGACTTGAGACCGCCGCAACCTACGAGTAGTTTGAGTTACTACTAGACCAGTCAAATTTAATATGGTCTTTAATAACAAAATAAATACATGGATTATTTGTATACTATGAGATCTTAATTTGGGATCTTTAATATATATGTATTAATTATTTAATAATTTCAATCTAATTTATAGATATTATTTTCATAAATTAATTATTTAACGTTAAGAATTATATTTTTTAAACATTACCGGTGACTTTACTGTGAATACCGTATCAAATTTAACACACCCATACAGCTTAATTTTTACGTCGGGATACTTAAAATTGGACTCATGATACTTTAAAGTTCGATTCGAAATTATGATTTATTATATAAGAAATTCATAAATTTTTATTAATTTCTAGTACCTATTACTTTTGCAATATTTTACTTTTATTTCTAAAACAGAATTATCCCCTGTTTTGCACCATATAGAAGTGAATTCCAATAAACCACGAAACATGTTTTTAATGCTTTTAAGTGCGTGAATTAAAGTTTTATCAAAATCGTTGCTAATTGAAAGTTTTCACCATACAATCTTGCAACCCCTATTTCATCCCTTAACTTATTTTTTCATCAGAAGCAGTGCGCAGTATAAGTCAGTGGACACTTCTTCTTTTATATATATACTTAAGATAGACGGCTAAACGTTGCTAATGTATATATTTCTTTGAAATAGTAGAAAATATTCACAAACTTTTCAATTTATACGTGTACTTTTTTGATTAACCGTTTGAGATTCCATGTGCAGCTGGAATCCTAGTCAAAGTCAATTAATCGATTAGTTTTTGATCCTAGAAAACTTCCTACGGGGCCTCAATAGTCGCATGTCTAATGCAACGAATATAAAAAACCCCCAGTTTATATAGTTTTCTACGTGAACGTCCTGGCTTCGTTCTAGTTCCCAAGTGAATTTAGCACAATCTCATCTTAGAACTTGTCTACGTCACCTGTCGAACCTCAGCGCAACAAGTTTCTAGTTCCTACAGTTTCACCCTTAAGCGGGACTGGCAATGAACATTTTGTTCGATTTTCGTCGTATGTTTAAAGGGTTAAGGTTCAATATTCGGTGCTACCTTCACTTGATTTCTGGTCAGTAGTGTATCGGTCAATCGTTCACGATGCCTGAGCGTACTCATTTAGGGTTCATATAGGTTTTGCTTATATGTTTTATTGCTTGTTTGTTCTCTCTGTTCAGTTACTACATTAAGTAATTAGTTACCATTATAGAAAATGAACGGTTTGTTTCGTCTAGCGTATTATTTTTTTTAGTCTAGTCGGGCATAGTGAAGATATAGTTCAAACCAAAAAACCACCTTATCCATTTTCTTTATCTACCTACTTTAAATCGGAGATGGTGCTGCCTAATCCCGGCTCATAGGGTTAATACTGTCATCTATCCCATCTGTATCTCATTCAGGAGATCTTTAGGTGGGATTAAATTAATCATTTATAAGTACATGTTACTAAGATTTAAAATGTTGTTCGTTTGTACTTGCAAACTTCAAAGTTTCAATCAACCAATCATTAAATGTTATGCTAATAAAAATACATTAACCTAAAGTCGAAATGTCTCTTTATATTCGGATAATTACAAAATTGTCAACATTGCATTGTACATTCAAAGTACATTAAGAATTCACGCGAACAAAGCCGCGGGCGACCTTTGGTATTATTAGGATACCATCGGATAGTACAGAATCCAGCAAAACGTAATAACAGAACGGATAAATATGATACTAAGCTCATTAGGACGCAGCCCGAATCAAAACTGAGCTCAGTTTAGTGTTCACAAACATGTGAGAATATTTGAAATATAAAACTATTAGCTTAATCAATTAATTACTTTGTATTAAAACTACATTAATTTTAAACGCACTTTATTTCATTTTTACATGTTTGTAGATCAAGTAGAGCCTGGTATCGGCGACTCTTCGAAATAGTTGCCGCAAGTTAGTTATTATGTGGTTTAAAATAGTAACTTATGATGAACGTGTAAATATAGGGAATATTAATTACTTTGAGATTTATTGACTGTATACTTAAAAGTTGTATTTTGTATAACTAAGTCGTCAAACAGGCACGTTCTGCGTGATACTAAACGTCATCGCAATCTATAGACGCTCGTGTTACGAGGATGTCACTAGCGCGTTACCAACCTTCCTGCTTAAAGATATTCTGTCACATTACCCGGAAATTTATCTCACCCTTCAAACCGGAACACAACAATTTAAATATTAATATTTGGCTGCAGAAAATAGGTGAGAGTGATGTATGACTACAGGCATATGAGGTCCACTTTTCAGCAAATTCCAAAAAGAGATCAAAATATAAACAGGCATTGATGTCACTCAAATTATCTGATTGTCAAAATACGTGGCTTTACTTTACTGCAAGAGCTATTGTTTAACAGAAACTAAATAACAGTGAACACAATTTTCACCTTACACCTACATGAAATTAGAGATGTGGCCAAACCACATAATTTGATTAAGGTGTAGAGTTTGTGAAGTTAGGTCTTGTAGATATAGGGCGTATAGAGTCAAAATCTTGGCTCTACGTGACCTAACTTTTTGATAATACAAGTCATATGGTTATATGGGGGCATTGTTTTAGATGAAAATATTTTTGGTAGATATCATCATCATCATCACATCAGCCATAAGACGCCCACTGCTAGACATAGGCCTACCCAAGTAATTTCAAATAGAACCGGTTGTATGCGACCTGTGTCCAGCGCGATCATGCGGTATTTGTCAGATCGTCTGTCCATCTTGCGGGTGGACGCCCTACGTTGCGCTTGTCGGTACGTGGTCTCCATTCCAGAACCTTACGACTCTATCAGTCATCGGTTCTGCGTAACAAATGCCCTGCGCACTTCCACTTCAACTTACTAATCAGCCGGGCAATGTCGGTAACTTTAGTTCAGTTACTTATCCTCAATTCTGATTTGATCGCGTAAAGAAACTCCGAGCATTACCATAGATCGTTGAGCTATTTTGAGTTGGCTTAGAAGGTTAGAAGGTAGATATCATGGTTGTATAAAATTAACGTATGTTAAAATTCATACAACAGTGACCAGATTCCGAGATAATTCGTAGCACTCGTGTTACGGACATCAGACAACAGAAGTGTAACTAATATAATATGTTTGACACTAAAAATCAAAATACGCATATATTCATTATATAAATGTTATTCCTGGTTGGGTCTTGGGATAGGAACACTACCACCTGCGCCATTAGTCCCATTACCGGGACTTCGTCTGTGTCTATTTAATCTTTCTTCTTAATCTTCTCCCAGTTTTCACGATTTCTTTTAGTTATTTACCTTTATATTTGGATTTCAATAATTTACTTAACATATGCACACAAATAATAACCACTTCATCCATTTGTCGGATACTATTTGGAAATTGGAAAATACAAACAGAGATTAAATTGACTGATGCCTGCATAGTCCTTGGTAAATAATAATTTATTTAATACTACTGTGACGTAGGCATATAATAGAACAAAAAAAAACAAACAACTCAATTACGCCGCGGCTTAAGCTTGCATATTCGCGTCCGTTTAAAAAGGGGATAAACAAAAATAGTGTTCCCATTAATTCGTGTAACCCATTCGTCGCTAACTGCATGCCCACATTAATATTTATCGGCGCACGTGAGACTAAGCTCGTTAGCCTAACAGCCAGCGTCAAAACGAGCTCAATTTTATGTCCCGCTTTAAATGTTGCATTACGCGGTATTGTTGCACTTTTCTTACTATCACATTATTATAAAATCTATAAAAATAGATAGAAATTTAGTATTTTCAATGCAAGAGATTAATACAAAAGTCACAAAAAGAGATACAGTTCTATAAAAATAATATTTATTGAAAAATTTTTGATAGTTCTGTTTTGGATGTTATTAACTTTATTTATGTATATTTCGCTGATCTTGACAACTGATCTTTAAGAATTTCCAACAGTTCTTTATCGATGCTATGACAAAAACCGATAAACAAAAGAATAGCCCATTTAAAAGTTGATATTATTTTAAAAGAATTCAATAATATAAATTTTCAAAGCTTAATTTTGTTTATTTATAAAATAAGTTACATCAATAAAATAATACATTTTATTTTAAATATTGCACTTCCCGTTGTTTTAATCAATATAGCGTAATTAAGCCAAAATAAACAGATTAAACACGCTCTTAACTATTTTTGCCGCCCAAAATCAGTTTTCGCATTGCTGTGTTCCGGTTTGAAGGGTGAGAGAGGCAGTCAAATTACTGGGTAAATGTGACATAGTACCTTCAGTTCACAAGGATAGCGCCACGCTCGTGATATCTTTGTGATGACACGAGTGTCATAGGCTGCGCTCACGTTTACCATCAAGCGGACCGTTTGATTATTTGCTGACGTCGTAATATAAAAAGAAAAATATTTTAACCGTTTATTGTAAGTAACCATATTAGGCGACCCGATAGCGCAAATGGTAGTGATCTTATATTTTCCGTCAAGGGTCTGGGGTTCAATCCCTACTACAAACAAATATTGATATGATGGTATTTATGGTTGTCCTGTATATGAGTGTGGAAAATATGTATTTAAGTATTATATTTGTGATTCCTTTGTTGCCTGTTGTCCGTAACACAAGTGCTTCAAGCAACTTACCTCGGAGTCAGTTCAATGATCGAGATGTGTTATATTTTTAATATATTCAATTACTTAAAAATATGTGATTGATATTGTGAAATTAAGCACAAAATATACTTATCTATACATAATGTCTAGTCAGGGGACCTATTAGAAGCGAACGTTTGTAAGCGTTCCGAAAATATTAACCAGTCAAGTGCGTGTGGGACCACGCACCTTGTGGGTTCCGTAATTGCCAATATGCACTATTAACTCAAGCCGTTTAAGGTTAAACGACCAATTTATATAACTTTTTAAGTAATAAAGAATGTTCTCCATAATTTCTCACTTTTTTATATTCTACAAGTTAACCCAACAGACCGTGTTCCGTGTTAATGTCCAAGCCATGATTATCATTTTAAAATATTACAACTATACATTGAGATATAAACTGTCATACTTTTACATACAAGTTGGATCAGACTGATTAAAGTCGATTCAATAGTTTCACCCCGGCCGAATAACGTGACATGAATTTTTATACATAAAGATATTCACTACCTGACTTGTATATCCATCCGAAATAGCGCAGATTAAATACTACAAGGTGAGGATGGGCAGCAGCATCCACGATATTTATATTATTTAATTCAATTATTTAATAATGTAAAACAAAATTTACATAAGATAGAACTCAAACAATGGTCTTCTGCGTTGGTTGCAACCAATAGCAATATTCGCATTGTTGTGTTCCGATTTTAAGATTTTAAGAGGCAGTGAAGATACTGGGTAATGTGACATAATATCTTTAAGTCACAAGTTTGGCAACATGTTAGTGATATCTTTGAGATATTATGAGCGTCTATAGGCTGCAGTGACGCTTGCGCGGGCTACATGCTTGTTTGTCGACCTGATCTAATAAATATATATATATATATATATGTATAATATTATAGGCACTTACCCAAAAATTGCAAAGAAAGATAATACGCGTTTTAAATGTCCGGACTAGTTTCCATTTGATAAATAAGTACTTACATAATTTAATCTGATACGTGATTATAGGGCAGTTATTTACTTAAAAACATATCTCAGCAACTCAAATTAAAAAAAAACAGGACGACTTCAATAAAGGTTAACACAGATTCCTCATTGAAGCCTGAAAGCTCCGAATTAGAATAGTAATTGGATCTCCTTTATCCCCGATGAAACGTCAGTTACTAATAGCGTCCGCTAAACTATACACATAATAGCATAACCGGGCGTCGGTGTCGCATCTCCCTAATCCGTAACGAGGGCGTAACGATCGCGTAACGAGCGCGTAACGAGGGCGTAACGAGGACGTAACGAGAGCGTCTCGTTATCACGAAGCCGCGGCTAGCGGCGGTTCACCTCATTACTGAACGATATCGGCTGCATACAGCACGCGCTGTCATCTTACGTTCTTCTTGGATATACGTTTTTGTTTTGTTTTACTATCTATGTTGCTTTATTTATGAGCATTTTATTAAAGTCTATTGATTAAGCTAATATTAACTATAAATTATTATAATCTCAGGCAGCTGTAATACAGTTTGAACTGGTACGGCTGCTAGCGTTTTAGCCTGCACAGAAGTGTTTAGTTATACAAAATACAAAAAAAAATATTTAGTATTAAGTTATACAATAAAAACAAAAGGTTACATTGCCTTCAGTGTTTTTTTGTTTCGATTTTTGTAATTGATTAAGAGTTATTGATATTTTTGGAGTAAATTAATTAATTATTATTATTAAAGTAAACGCGTTCGAATGGAACGTTTTGTAAATAGTAAATGTAGTAAAACTTATTTTAAAACTAGAAAAATTACTTTTGATTTTTCAATACTTGGACCAAAAATTTATTTGTTCAAGTATTAAAAAATCGAAAGTAAAGTATTGTAAAGTTTACTATCAAAATACAAGACTTAACGATCAAGTAACAACTGCCCTTGAGGAAATATGGGCCGTCTTCAAATGAGACCAAGAATTTACAATAAAATGCCATTCCGCAGCGAAAAAAAAATGTCAATGGAAAAAATAAAAAAAAGACATAATGTTTCTATTTTTTCAATAATACTCAATAGCATTTATAAATATCCTAATATACTCAATTTGGGCATGTATTTATCATTTATATAAAGAACCGTGCGTTTGTTATTTTTAAATTGAATTTAAGGTCCAGTTTTTATTACTTAGCATTTTTGCGCATATCATTTGAATATTATTATTATTATGGAATGGCTTGTACTTATACATGTTTACTGCAAGTGAGATAAATATGCTGTCAGCTCTTACTTGCGGTCTTATGCGATTTATTTTAAGTACACTTATTTTAATTTATTTTTCTACCTTACAAATTACTATTTAAATTTATTTTGGGTCCCTTGTATTTTTAAATAGGTAAATAGTATTAAATATAACCATATTTATAATTATGCAAATAATATAATTTAAATTAAACTCTTTATATGAACTTATTGGGAATTTTATAGAAAATTATATTTTTTAGCTCTAATATAGTCATCTATGTCATAATTTTTTGTTTGTATGGAGTTTTTAAATAATATTTCTATTATGAAGCCTTTCAATAAAATATTACAATATTTTATAGGAAAATTATTATAAAATCTAGAAAATATCTAAAAAGAAATATATTCATATAAGTGATGAGTACCATTTGTTATAAACGGTAAAATGAATCCGATCTTTAAGCACATTTTTCCTAATTTTATATACGAATCTTTATTGTATTTGCAAAACGATTACTTAACAAAATTAAATTTATTTAATAATGATTTTTATAAACAATTGAACTCCTGAACATCAAGTTAGTTAAGAATCAAGTCCGCAAGTCAATCAATCCGCACTAGCCACAAACATTTCCACGAATCAAGAACAAATTAACAGGAAATAAAAACAGACCGAAAAAGGAAAACCCTGAGGTCATTTATCTTAAGACACATCTAAATTCACTTGATCCGCAAACGGGAAAAAAAACCATTCAGCCACAAAGCACCCCAATAGAAATGGAAAAACGATCTTCGGCAATTGGCATAAAAGATCGCGGCCAATAAAACCGCGACATTGTCAGCGATGATTCGAGCAGGGGGGGAGGGGGCAGGGACCGCAGGGAACCGGCCCGGGGGCCGCGGGGCGCCACGACACGGTTAGGGCGGGCGGGCATTTTTGCGGGATGCGATGCCGATGAGATGACGACTGATTTGTGCGATTGAGTGCGCTCCGATAAAAACTGTTAGCGACTTTTTTACTTTTTTTGCGATAGTTTGTAAGCTATCGATTCGGTCTGGGTATGGTTCGCAAATAAATCCCGCTAGTCGTTTGCGTGATTGCTTTTTATTCGTATATTTTTTTCAGGTTTCGGAGCCAACTTTTTCACGTTTTCAAGCACTGGCAAAGTTGTAAATTTCATTGGTTGTCTTAGCTATATTCAACATATTATAATGTATCATAAATATACACATAATACTTAAAGTAAATAATAGGTGCTGTTCAAATGTATTTTTCAGTACTTAGGGCGTATTTTTTATGCAAAAACGGTAGAAAAAATTGATCATATTTATAAAATTAAATAAATCTAATTAATGTTTCACATCCATCATTGACACTCTTTCTCTAAATATGTGCAAAAATACTCTTATAATACTTAAGAAACCTCTATCTTGTTTTTACTTATTTTTTTTAAATTTGTCTTTGCTTCTGAACTTTAAAACTACTGCAACCAATTTAAATATAATATAAATATGTAATTATCACTGAATATTTACTGCAAGATACATGAATACATTAGTATTTTAATAAGCTCAGTTTAAACTTTTGTCAGCCTTACAGAACATTAAATAGCATTAAATATCAACTGTTACTAACTAACATCAAATAAAAATGTATCGTTTATATTTCACATTACCACTGACTTTTCCTAATTTCTGTTTCGGATATGTAAATATCATTGCACATCTTAAAAAGCGAACTTACTTGGCGTGCGTGTGTGGGGCCGGGCGGCTGCTGTCAGATGCACGTGGTCTGGAGCACACGCCGCAGCACCAACACCACACACTCAACGCCCAAACTCAACAGTCAATACAAAGTTCGGAGTTCGAAGAAGTTAGTGGAGCATCGTACTACGAGTCGGCCGCTAAGGTGAGCGCCTGCTGCCACGTCGGGTAGACGACTGAACGCGAGGCCGCGAGCGAGCGTTGCCGCGCCACGACTGGGCGGGTCGCGTCTCGCCCCGCCCCCCACCCACTCTCGACCACGCCTCCCTGAATTAATAAAGGCGGCAAACAGCACCGGACACGCGGACAATGCCGTATTGTCCTGTGCCCGAAATAGTTTCAATTAGAATCGGGGACTGCACAAAAGGCTCGGCGGTGGATCGTTCACGGCCAAATAGACGATGCATGCCCGATTAGCGGGCCTAAACCGGCGGTTATATTCAAAATTGCCCGCTTGAAATAACTGTTTGCCGACAAACAAGATCGTTTATTCCATTTCGAAAATCAAATTTCGATGACTTCCAAAGAGGTATCGTCTCGTAGCATTTATAAGGCGTATTTTCAGTTTGCTCTGATTGTTACACAGAGATAGTTACACATAGTCAGTAGATACACGCAGATAGTTTATTGAGTAAGTAAACTGAGGATTATATCAATAGGCATCCAATATTTTGACTTGAATGCTACCCTAAAAAGTTTGTGAGAGTGTAAAATTGATAACAACGGATGTATTAGCAACTCTATTTAAGTTATTAATATATAATTAACAATAATCGAAATGCTTCACACATTAATCTTATATTGAAAGTAATTCTAATAATGGAAACGGCTTCCTGTTTTTTAAAAGATTTTAAAGAAACATAGTTTGGTGAATTCCAATGGACCACCTATTAGAATACCAAACCTATATTTTAATATAAGTTGATGTATAGTCGTGATATTCTTGAACAGCATTTATCTCATAGGCAGGAGCTTATTTATTCACTCACTTTCAGGCACTTAATTTCTAAAAGCTTTTTTTTCATTGATGCAAATTACATTGTTTTTATGTTTAAACGGTTAAACATCACTTTATATCATGTAATTTTATAGACCCTTTAAGAATAAACTCCAGCGTATTGTTTTAGATGACATACGACTTCACGACGGTCAGAAATTCAATTGGCGCAAGGGACATACGGGCAAGACGGTTTGTATTTATTTTTTTCTGCGTTTGGTAAATAGTTTCAAGTAAATGAGAGAGGGAGAATAAAGTTATTTTTATTTTCTTTTTTGTTCTACCTGTTAACTTGCAAATTGTCCCATAAGACAATTGAACTAATGACCATATAGGTATATTTATCGAACCAGCCTTGAAAAATACATAAACAGATAGACAACATTTGGCACTTAGATCTGCAGCTAAAACATGTTTAATTAACATTATTTTAATGTGAAACACATATAATGAATTGTAGAAAAACAATTGATTACCGTTTAAAAAAAATCATTGATGTCATGATTGTCAATTGATTTTCTTTATTTTTTTCAGTCACGCTGCCTAAATCGAGACCTAAGCAGAATTTAGGATATAGTAACACAAATAGGCTTAACACGAGCGATTTTTGATGTAATTTTGTGGTTAGGAAAATATGTCATAGTTGTTAAGACTCGAAGAGACCACTATTGCCATCGAAAAGGAAACCCAGGTCCGACAGCTTTTCTCCATAGTGCGTTAATGGCCAAGCATATGGAACTCTTAAGCAGTTCTTTGTTGATCTTGCAGCAATCATAATGGTGACTTTGTGGTCTGACTAACCTTGGACTACCTCTGGATATCGTCTGTCAACCAGTCACACGTGGCAAAAATACTAGAGACTAAGGTAAGTTATCGATGTAAGATTTTGGTTGCATACCTCATCCTCTTACAATTTCATTAGAGCCGTAAAAATAATTTTTGAGAAGTAATTACCTCCAGAATTCTGCTTGCTAGTATTTACTTTTTGAGAACCTTGAATCTAGGGATATCTTAGAGAAAGAACCAATCATCTTTCCATTTCTCTGAGGACGTTTCTGACATTTACCTACGAGAAAGAAAATCGAAGGGTGTGTTATAAATATTCCTCCATATAATAATAACTTTATTCAACAACAAAAGGAAACTTAGACTAAAATACATTTTGATACTTAGGTACCTAAACTAGGTCTAGCCTGTTCTTATAGGCACCTAATATAATACCACGAGACGTGGTGGAATGCCCAATGCTGTTTCACAGTTTTATATAATGGTATATATAAAATAAAGCTCATTACATAACTGAACTATGTAAAATTATAAAAAATACACACTATAAAAAATTGGATTTGTGTATGGTGTTCATTTCACTATGGCCACACACGCCTTCGTCTGTATTATTGAAGATAATGGATGAGCGAAGTCGCTGTTGATCGTGACATATACTAAAGATATGTGTTTTCCGATATATGGTTAATGGTGATATATGGATCTACATTTATTTTAAAACCGCGCTGGTTTTTGCATAAAGTTACTTATAAAGTTTCACCGATGTCAACTCGATCAGACAGATTCACCTTATTACTTTAGATATCTTTAATGTTTGATTAGCTTTATAAACACGTTCTTAAACTTCGAAGCTGCCAGTAGATATCTGCGTCAAGATATATAGGTATGGATTCGTTACCCATTTTCACAAGAATCAGATTTGCCTTAACAATGTCACGTCATCCTGCCTGATAATGGATCTCAATCATCGCTCACAAATCAAAAGCTGACGATATTGATATTGTATTAAAAGGAAATCTCCACCTGGAGCATTTCCATCAAAAACCCTTTAAATAGTTAACTATATCAAAGTAACTTTTATGAGATTCAAATAACATGATGCGATCAATCTATATATTATATATTGATCGACATTTTGCTGCATAGTCAGAAAAGATTATTTTATAATTATATTTAATATTATATTTTGTTACAACAATATAGAGCATAAAATTTTATCAAAAAACAATAATAGATGAATTCAATAGTACATTTTTAAATTAGTCAATTCGTATTCAATTTACAACTTTCTGTAAGTAATCAAATTACGAGTACTTTAATTTGTTTGTACAATTAAAAGATGCTGACAAAAAGTACAAAATAGTAAATTTTATATAAGTTTTTTATGCAACTTTTGATGGTCTATGGTAGTTATTTTTAATTAAACATTCTAATTTGTTCTAGTTTTTTAAGAGCACGTAAACCTTAAACTAATAATGTAAAGCCTAAGCATTTAATAATAATTTGTTATATTTATACGTTTACTATTAATTATAAAACTATTTTTAAAAGCTTATAAATGTATTTCTCGTATTTACATATTACATCGAGATTTATCATCACCAAGCTAGTTGTGTGGTGCCAGCAGAGTAGAATAGTACCTAGCCCTGTACCAAGTGTCGTATAAGGCAACTGAGGTACCAGAACCAAATAATATATCCATCACTGCTTCAGTGTAGCTCAATTGTAACAGGGCGGGAACGGGCAGCAGCATTTTCGTCGCAAAGCTACGCTTTGCAATTCCGCTACGCTTGCTTAGCGCGGCAATTGTGGGCTAATTCTCCCTTTTTGGGGAAGGCCTATGTCCAGCAGTGGACATTTTATAGCTCCTATGATGGTAATAATGATGACATTTTATATCAACATTACGGTATCGATCTCAAGTATAACATATGTTATGACATGAAAATTTACAGCGTTTAAAAACCAAGCCAAACCATTTTTTGTATAAATGTGGTCAACAATGAAAGTTCCATAAAAAAATATTTTATTATATAAATGCAATTTGATATAGGGCAAAATTGGTTAGGCTTATAGAACTCGTTCGATTCCAAGCTTGGAAGTATTGTTACATTAAATAAATAAATAATAACATAGGTTATGATCACGTGTGTCACACATTATTAACAGGATCATTAAGATCTGTACAATCTGTAGATTATTCTAAAAGATTCAAAGATATTTTGAAGTTAATTATATTCCGAGCCAGAACATACACAAACTGGCCGCAAATGGGGTTTATGTGGATATGTAATTAATCTTAGGAAATTATTTTCTTATGAAACTTATGGCAGATTTAATCAAATTAAATTATTTTCTTAATATAATCCTACGGCTTTATGTTTCCTGCGTAAAAATATAGCCGATTACAGTATATATGTTCATCAAGTTCAAACGTTAAATAGTTATTACTTTGAAACAAGCATTAAAACACGGTTTATTTAACTTGTATATTTTATGTTCGGCATGATTTAGAAGTTATATTATAATTGCTTCCCTTAATATCGCTGCGTCGTTAGAGAAATATAAATAACATTTTCTAAAGTGATTACATTCTCGACTATTTAAAAATATTACGAAATAATCGTTTTTTGGTACATATATATTTACTTTCCTAATACAAATAAATTAAGTAGCGGATGAAAGCCGGTAGTTCAATAGAATATTCTTTCCTAAAATGTATGCATAGTTTAAAGTAAACAAATAAAAACCTAACATTTCACTTAACAATACCTATAAGGGCACAAAATTTCGTGTTAACAGTGAAGGATATTCACGGATCAGCGGTCTAGCGGGCCGACGGAGCCGTCGCCGATGAATGTCCAAACTAGCGAACGTTCGTTTGCTCTACTGGACTCTTCGCTCGAGCAAACAGCTTCCTTAAATATCGCCCGGTTCGATAATACCCTGTTTATTGAAGACCAGACTTGGATTTTGGTTCCGCGACTGTTTGCAGTGTCCGATCCAAGATTTGCTTCGAGGTTTCGTAACTTCAAATATCCACATTCGAAAATCGAGGTTTATCTCAGGTACTGCATCAACCTTACTTCGAAGCTTTAGAAACATCACGGATTTTCGCGTCGAACATTTGCTCTATGGAGTTTTATGACATTAAATTAGTAAGTGTAAAGCGTATTATGTTGTAAACCAGTTATTATGTTAAGGCTAGATGGTTTTATTTAGTGATTATTTAATTAAACACTGAAACCTTCTATGTAAAATCCGCCTGATATTTTTTACTTATTGCACTCACCTGATATTGACTAACCAATTGTTAAACATATGGATCCGCCTGAAATTTTTCGTATCATATTACCGTTTCGTGTAAAATTTTCTTATATGTAACTTGAAAATAACAGAAGTTAAATGTATAAATAATACCTTTTACCTACTGTGCATTTATATTGCTAAATATGTACTTTTCGTGTATCAAATATAAATTAATAAAAGCTATTTATTTAATTGATATAAAGAGTACAGGTATATTGTTAATACATATTCTTATAATGTTTCTGTTAGCAACAAATTATATAAGTACATCTCTACTTCTATCTTTCCCAAGATTTATGTCATTGTATCAATGTTTGTTTAAGATTTAATGATCACTATCTGTTTTTATTATTTGATAATTCTCTCAATGGTAGATAGTTACATTCATAAACAGACTATAGGCAAAGACACGAGATATTTTGAAGCTTCCGCGAACTAATAGTCTATGGAAATGCTTCTCTATTTTGATTTCAAGCAGATATATAGACCGCAAACTTCAAATGCGCTTAACGATAAATTCTTTATAATTTTTGATTTGAAATTGATTTCAATATAACTAGCAGAAATACGCGATTTACCCACTACACATAGCAAAACTACTGAATTGCAATAAATGCGTATATATATTTTTTTATTTCTGGTCAACTCCAGGAGGACAAAGGTTGGTCAATTACCTATGCGTCAAACCGCTTTATAAACCTGTCAAAGTAGTATCATCAAATTGTTATTTAAAAAATAATTTCAAATTTATCCATGTTGAATATTTGGTTTTAAAATAATAGGAAATATGTGTTCCCCAAAGCCGATCGAGACATAACAAATAATACATCTTTGATTACCTTATTTTCGTTATTGATTATAATAATTTTGTGATGTATTCCACAGATCGGTTCATCAAATATTTATTTATTAAGGACAAAAATTATATTAATTATAGTAAAATCACATCCGTAATCAAAACATTAATAGTCACAGCGAAATAATGAATGTGGTGTAAAAGATGATGTCATGACAACAATAGAGAAAGGAATGTTAAGATGGTTTGCACATGACCATGACATATGGTACGACCGAGGCAAACATATTTTAACCAGGTAGAAGTGCATGAAATGACTAATGCAAGTAAGGGAAGCAAGAAAGGTATGCCAAGATCGATGGGCGTGATTTATGTGTCTTAAGTGTCTTAATTACTTTAAGTGTCTTAATTAATTAGTATTCAAAGTATGAAACTCAAACGGATGTGCAAAGTTGGTATGTAACTTTGCAATTTGCGAAAACATTTTGACAAAATCTAGTATAAAGGTTCTTCATTAAAAGTCATACAACACGGGTAAAATCTTTTTTCGAAAATCTTAGCTTAAAGGGGTAAAAGGGAGTGCAAAGTAGGTACGATAGATCTAAGCGCGGATGAAAATGTAGGGCGTTGGTATTTTTTTTTTATATTTGATTTTAAAGTGCTTTATTTTTTTAAGAACAAAGTCCCAAAGTGGGCACCCCAAGTGAGTACAGTGGCAATTCAAGAATAGTCTGAAGGTAAACTCGAGCAGACACCGCCGCCTGTTCGGTCACGTGCTCCAATATTTATTTAATCCATACTCAAAGCCGCTGACGTTTTGTCTCAATAAATTAGATGAGAAAATTTCATGTTGGATTATCAATGTTTAAATTCTAAAGTTTCAGAGAGACTGTTGATTTTCTTCTTGCGATAAATTGAATGAAGCTATCTGCATTTTGGAGATTATCACAACTTAATTTAGTTTACGTAACTAAATGTCATACATTTTTAGCATTCGTAATTTTCTCTTTATTAATATCTTATAAGCCAGAAGATGCAACTAACCTGAATATATATAATTAAAATAATAAAATAATTGTGTAGTTCCAAATCTCAGCCATATTCTGACTAGCTACTTGTACCCAAGGCCCCGGTATTCTTAATGGAAACAAATACTTTAGAAAGCGATACTTCGACAGAGCGAAAAAGGTGACAAAAAATATATAGATATCGATAAAGACGTATCGAAACCACTTTTTGTGAACCAAAACAGGCTTAGTGATCTGGTAAGAGATTTGAATTTACCCATTGATAAAGCAGAATTGTTGACTTCAAGATTACAACAATGGAATTTGTGTGAACCTGACGTAAAAGTAACTTTTTATCGAAAAAGACATAGTTCACTAGTTCCGTACTTTTCTAAAGAAGATAGTTTAGTTTTCTGCATTGATGTGGATGGATTGCTGTCTCAACTTGGTCATAATCATCTTCCCACAGAATGGAGATTGTTTGTAGATTCTTCAAAAACTAGCTTAAAAGCAGTTTTACTGCATAATGGAAATAAGTTACCATCTTTGCCACTCGCTTATAGCGCTAATTTGAAAGAAACATATGATGTTATGAAACTTGTATTAGAAAAAATAAAATACAATAAACATAAATGGCAAATTTGTGCAGATCTTAAAGTAGTTACTTTGTTAACTGGCTTGCAGTCAGGCTATATCAAATAATGCTGCTTTCTTTGCGAGTGGGACAGCCGAGCGCGATCACATTTTATAAAAGAAAACTGGCCATCACCTGACTCTCACTGAATCTTTGGTTGAATCCGCTAAAATTATTTTGCCGCCGTTACACATTAAATTAGGCCTCATAAAAAATTTCGTAAAACGCTTAAACAGAGATGGTCCTGCATTACAATTTCTAAAGCAAAAGTTTCCAAAGCTTAGTGAGGCAAAAATCAAAGAGGGCGTATTCGTAGGTCCGGACATAAAAAAGCTGATTGAAGATTCGTCTTTTACATCTACAGTATAGTTCAGAACTATACTGAAAAACAAACATGGAATGCTTTTATTGATGTGACAAAGAATTTTCTTGGTAACAACAAATCCGACTTTCGACAAAAAATTAAACTGATGTTGGACTGTTATCACAAAATGGGATGTAATATGTCATTAAAACTACATTTCCTTCATTGGCACTTGGATTTTTTCCCCGAAAATATAGGATCAGTCAGCGATGAACATGGGGAACGCTTTCATCAAGATGTGGCTGCAATCGAAAAACATTTCCAAGGAAGATGGGAGCCTACTATGCTCGCAGATTACTGTTGGAGCCTTGTTAGAGAAACTTCAGGATCTCACTACAAGAGGAAAGCCAGCGGCACCAAGAAAACTTCGCCTTTTCAATCAAAGCATCAATAAAACCTAACGGGTTAGCTTTATTTTGTAAGAAAATCGTATTTTTGACTAATTTAATTTATCTTGAAAATGAGATGTGATGTAAAAATCTTATTTACATATTTGTATTATGTCAGTAACAAGGAATTATAATCACATAGTCGGAACTCAGATAAAAAAAAGTTTGTTATTTGTTGAGTAGATTATTATTATAATTATACATATAAATAGAAATTTAAGCGTTAAGTTAAAATATATAAAAACGCCGAAAAAACATGGTATATCTGAATTAGCAGCAGTAAAATATTTAACTTCACCCATAGACAGATGATCAATCTCCATCGAACAGTAAAACATCCATCCCTAAACCAATAAAAATCCCCTCCGCCAGTCGTCATGTACCTCCTTTATTAACCCGCTAAAACGATAACGAGGCGCCATTCCGGCGGGAGTTTATTTTTCTACGCCACTGCCATTCCCTGCCATTCTTTGCCATTCCGTGTCATTCTTGCCACCGCTATCCGACGCCAAGTGGAATGCAAAGTAACTCGTTTGGTATTCGAACGGCGGACCAATCGAGCGGAAAATACACTTGTCATACATTTATCGTTGAATATTTTATGATTTAGGGGAAATTACGGACACCTGCGATGAATAATGTCGTAACCAATTGAACTAACGATTATTTTTGTTTTTAATGACATCTTTATGATTGTACGCGGGACGTTGTAAATGATTCATTAGTTTATAAGAAGTATAGTACATAAGAATAATGACATAGACGGATATTAATTATATTTATTTATAGTGAGGAGAAGTATTCCGAGTAGTTTGATTCTGATTTATCATCATTATCATATCAGCCATTAGAAGGCCACTGCTGATCACAGGCCTCCCCAAGAAAGAGGGAATTTTGCTCATAGTCGCAGCACTGGGCAAGCGTGTTGACAATTGCAGTGCGCAGCTTTCGCGACGGGGATGCGCTGCCCATCCCAGCCCTGTGCTATTTAGCTACATTGTTTTGGGTGGATATACCACCATCTGCCGGTTCTGGTACCTTGTTAATTCTTACATCGTGATTCTGGTTGATTTAAATAAAATGCACCGGGAAAGAATAAAAAAACATTAATACAAATTGTTATTTGTTTACGTGGAACTACTACTAAGGCTTTTACAATAAAACATAAAAAAATATGAAGTATTATTAAATAAACATAAATATAAACATTATACAGCTATTTTAGACATTATTGAAGTATAATCTTTACAAATAACTGAGACTTCACTATTTATTCGCCATCTGAAAACAAATATGAAAACGAAAAACTTCTACTTAATATGTTTTCCGACAACTGAGCATGCAAGTTACCTTTAACAACTCGACATAGTAAGACCAGCAGTCGATAGTAGAAAATAATAGGTTTTTTTAATTATTTTACAACAAATTTTGTATATTTTTCTATATCAACAATGAAACAATTACACTTATTAGGTTATTTTCGAAAATATCGTTTATCGACCGAAAGTTACGAAATGTGTTCAAGAAATGTTAAGAAATAACTTAAAATCATTGTATAAATAACATTTGAAAGTCGAAGTGAATTTCGAATCGTATTCTTGCAATACATGTAAGTACGCAGAAAGGAAAAATATACTCAAAAATAGGCTACAAATCAAACATTTTATTTGTTTCGCCAACGATTGCGCGTACCCCATGTACGTATATGTATTTAACAGATTTTAGAACTATTTTTCTTTGTTTACATTATTCTTTATCTTAAGGGTTGTTAACCTTTTTGATTAACAGTGCAAGCATTTCACGAAGAAAGAGTGAAGTAACTATATATCTCTGCAGCGAAATCACATTGTGTAAACGAAATATATGTAATACTTTTAACATGTCAAAAAGTATTACTTGTTTGACGCAGTCTCCAAATGAATTTAAGGGTTAAGTTAAATAAGGTTGGCTAAAGCGAGTCAACAAAAAAGAACCTCCGAGAATAAGTTGGTGATCTCATACAACTTAAGTAAGGTTATTAGAACAATTCAATCCCAAGCAGTCCACTCTTTTATGCAGTAATGATATATTAATTTAGTAGTTATTCATTATTAGCCCTCCTCTCCCTACCTCCCCTGTACCAGGTGTTGTAAGAGGCGACGAAGGTACCAGAACCGACACATGGCAGTTTATTCATTTGAGCATTTTAGCAGTGTAGCTCAAATGCGGGGCGGGGATGGGCAGCAGCATCCCAGTCGGGAAAGCTGCGCTCAGCGATAGTCAACATTGCTATTTGACTACATTTCAAAAACTTGTTATTACGTTACTCTAGTATCAAATTGACACTAAAACGTTAATATTTCCAAGGAAATAAACCTATTTGTACTATATTTTTAGTTTTTCAAAAGCAAATTTAAAATATGCTCGAAAGCACCTAAACTGTCATGGCGCCGTGTTGTAGCATCACTCCTTGCTAAACTCCATACTGTGACAAGTTGTGAATCGTGTTTTCCACTGATATAGATGATTTTCTCAAATTAAAATGAATTCGTCGTTCTACAAATTCTGTGAAATTCCTCAGTGTAAAAGCACAACCATAAAAACACCAAATTTAAAGTTATTTATTTATGTGCCCAAAAATTTTCCTAAAACACGTCAATTTTAGGTAAATTTAGTGTTGTTAGCTTTTGAATTTCCCGATTCCATGACGAAATTATACACGAGGAACTTGAAGAAATGCAAATTCACGGTATTCAATAACGTCTAATTTTTCAGATTTGGTACGTATTACAAATGTCATTAATGGGTAATTCTCATTTATTAGTCAAATAAAATATCAACAAGTGAAAGTTGTATTTAAAAGTAATTGATGATGCATTTTGAGAGATTTGGTGTCTGCGATCATGGGAAAAGTACTCGCCGAGCTCGCAATATTTTAAATTCGTAATTATAAGAGTTGAAAAAAAGTTGCCCTCAATGGAAGTGACCGCAGATCCATGGAAGAGACTTTTCCACATAAATATTGTTACGAACATAAAATTAAACTATTTTATCATTTAATAATCTTTATTTATCTTAAGAACATATAACACAAGAACTTATAAACCCTGTTTTTAATTTTAAAACAAAAATTCTCCCCTTTCATATCAATTATACCTATTAATCAACTAAAAGTTCTTAGTAATCAGTCTCACATTTTTAAATTAACTCTTTATAATTAAAGGAAACAATATTTAATATTATTGTCAAAAACATGAATCAACTAAAACTTTTTCTTAATTATATGGACTTAGTAATTAGCCTCACATTTTTAAAGCAACTCTTATAATTAGGAAACATTGCACAGTTTGTTTAAATGTATTTAAGCTTATTAAATATATTTAGCCTTATTAGGGCTTTCATTCAATATTTCTATAATCTTTAAGTTCGTTATTGTTAAACAATAGTTCTCGTCGCCGACCGGGTGGTTCTCCTCGCTTTGGAACTTAATACCTCTAGCGATTGCGTAGTTTTGGTTACAGTTGGGATGCTGGTGAAATCGGTAAAACCTTTTGACAGTGAATAATGAGAGCAAACGAAACCAAGTTCACAAGCAATACATGTCAGTTTTCTCAAATAAATCCTTGTTGGAATGGTAGCAACCCAAGTGACTTGGTGAATTTGTAAGGTTCCGCTTATGCTTTTTCCTTGATCAATCAAAACTTTGTCTATGGCTTCCATGTTTGCTTCAGTCACGACAGAAATTGTAACGTTAGATATGTTTCTTTCGACGGATTTCATAAAGGTGATAAAATCGGGGATATCTTCGCCTTGAGCTACTAACCGATCTGCTATCCTTTTAACAACGGCTCCGACTCCGTCCACCGGACCCTTGCCATGACCAGCTTCGCTGAAGTTCCATGGAGCGGGTTGTATCCCATAACGCTGCGTAATGTATTGGGAAAACAGAAAAAATTACTTCTTATTCTTATATTGAGCTGTTGGCTCATCGCTTAAGACATGCAAAGTTTTTATGGGATGTGACACACATATCATGTCGAAAATTTTTTGCATGTGAGCAAAAACAGCACCTGCGTCATGCCGCAAGCATTCCGAGAAGGTGCAAAAAGACCTACTCTTTAACTCACTGGTTTCAGGGCATCTGTAGTAATACACACCGGTATGTAAACTTATTTGCAGTCTTGACGTACAGAAGTGTACTGCTTGAATTTCGTCGGAATATTTGCAGCAGTAATTTTCTGCGAAGTCTATATGCATGAAAAATTCTCCTACAGAAAGGGTTTTCTTTAATTGGGTGGTGGCTAAGTATTGATGCATTATGGTGTATTGGTGTCGCAAAAAAGTGTCCAAAGCTTCCAAAAACTTCAACAGCAATGTCCTTTTCGTTATTTTAATTTCAGTCTTCACAGTTCGACGTATTTCTTTTTCTTTGCCTTTTATTATTCGCTTTTCCTTTATCGCTGTTCATGATTTGTAAGTTCAAGTAGTTCAGTTCATTCAGTAGAGTCGTCAAAAACATTAATATTTGGAGCTTTATACTTACACATCGTGCATTTCCGTATCATGCATTTCTCTGAATTAATGTCACATACTACAGTTTTACAGACCTCCTTTAAATTCTGGTAAGAATGTATGCTGAGGTATTTTAATTTGTCAAACATTAGTTGCATGTTCTCATGAACCACACAAAGGCATGTGTCTCTTTCAAAAATGTTTCTAGCTATAATTCAAAAAGGTCGTAGTCTACAAAAAGTAGCAAAACTAATTTTAAGTGTATTTTCTGTTTGGAATTTCTTGTGTAAGTTTAGCAGAGTGTCAGAGAGATATCTCTTTTGCTTTTTGATTTTGTTTTTGGTAACACAGTCTTTTTTGCCTGGGCACATTTTACTATTGTCATATCTTTCTAGGAATTTTACAATGGCTGTCCGAAGTTTCTTTGGCTTTGATATTTCGGATTTTACTTTAAGAGGGCTCCTTTTCTTAGTAACTCAAGGAGAGCCATGACTTTCTGTCGCTCAGTTACTCTCAATAGCTTCACTTGTAAGGAATGAACTTTTTTTCTCATAGTCTGTATTGTCTCATTTTGTTTTCTTATTATCAAAATAGTTCACGTCTTACTCTTGATGCCTCTACACTTTTTTTCTTTTGTCGACTTACTGTCGAACATAGTGACGAACTTGAATTATAATCTGACAGCATCAGCGGTGTCGATCTAATTGAGTTTGAGCATGTGGTATTACTATCACTGGCGCAACTGGACTGTGGACGGACTACTTTTTCAGGTACGTTTTCTAAGATAGATGCTGATTCTGGTCTAATCGGTAATGATATCTCATCATCAGTAGTTTCTGGAGTGTTTTCTCTTAGGTGATTTAATAGCATTTTGGTACGTTTTTGTTTCAAACGATTCCTTAATTTGCGTTCTCTCCACTCTTTTTGCTGCTTCTTCCGCTGTTCTCTCGGAGTCATATCAGCTACCAGCTTCACTTGATCCTTCTTTCGTGCTCTATCTTTTTCTTTAGCAGCTTCGCATAAGGCAGCATTTTCTTTAATGCGAGCTCGTCTCCGTCGCTCGCACTCGCGTTTTTGCTGACGTATTTCTTCCGCTGTTTTCTTTTTAGATTTACGTTTCGCTATCTAAAATAAAAAAAGCAAATCAAGCCATCATGTCAAACCAACCAATCAGATCCCTGCATAGGACCCAACCATACCAAGCCTAATTGTCACTTCCGTGTATCATGGGTCACTTCCATGGGTATATTTTCAATCCATGGAACCATGGAAGTGACCGCCACGGAAGTGACTTTTGCCCGTTAAATCTCTGTAACATAACCTATAAATCAGGAATGAACATGCATGCTTAGCCATGTGTTTAGTACACTAAAACGCATTAAAATCACGAAACCGAATTGCATAGCTAGAAAGTACTTACCTTTGACGATTTACACAGTTGTGACCACTTATGCTCGACGGATTTTGTGAATGAACACTTAATTTTTATTTTCTCACTTAAGTTACGCCGCTGGTAGGAACTGACCACAGAATGAAAAGATGACATATCAGGCCTTGTCTATGGCCAGTTACGGCCAGTCACGGAAGTGACAATAAAATTGATCACATAATTTATGAGAAAAAATTACGTATCTCCTAGCACTTTTTATAGATTATGTTTTTATATTCACATAGTAAATACATTCAAGATAATATCAGCTTACTTTTTTACACATTTGCAGTAATAGATAAAACACAGCAATTTTTTTTCTGCATAAAATCTATGTGATCACATCCACGGAAGGGAACATTTTGTTAATAATAAAATAAAAAAAAAAAAAATAGCTTTAAAAACAAAAATTTATTTCTCTTAAATAATAGTACTTAGTCTATAGTTTAATATCATAAAGCTTGTTGGTGTCATTTAGTTACTACCAGTGAGAAAATGTAGAATCACATCTTTTTTTTTAGAAAATGAGAAATACCCTAATAATGTTTTGTAAGAAGTAATGTAAGACGTTCTGATTGGTGTTCAATATCACGTGACCGAATGACTAATTTTAGTGAGTTTAAAATGTAAAACTATAAATAATCTTCAATTCTTTTAACAAATAAAAATGATTTTTGTTATTCGCGAAGCATGATTAATCGATAGAAACTTTTATCCGTCGGATTTGTTCATAGTGGAAGCCTATTTTCGGCAAAATTCTGCCTTTCTTGGGGAGACTTCTCATGACTGATATTATGATAAATGTATTAAACCGTTATTTATATAATATTTCGTACGTCTTTCAAATTTGTTTATATTGGCAAAATAAAGAAAATTATTAGTGTTTCTTTAATGTAGAATTGTATTTTTTTTTTCAATTTCTACGATTTTGAACTGGGTATGCGTTATATTGTTAATGTCTTCCTATTATTAGATTGTTTCCTACTGTATCCTAAACTTGTGAACATAGTGCCACAACCATCACCTCATCTATTACTGCTATCTAGTACCTTGATAAATATCAAAAGAGCAATTAATTGTTTAACTTGTTATGTATAACATTATTAAATATTACCGGCGGAGTAGTATTCTACCTACCCCTGCATGTAATAAATAGCGATTGAGGTACGTCACCGACAGATGGCGGTATATCCACCCTTGAATACTTGTTAAAGTAACGTAACTCTGCAGATCAAAAGAAGTATAAAAAGTCTTTTATATTATATTGTTACTTTTAACGGTTTTATGCATAGTAAATACTGAATTATATTTAAGATGATATTTTCTGAGACCAATAGGAGCGAAGCGTCAGTGAGAAATGTTGCAAAAACGGAGAAAAGGCTACTATAACCCCCAAAGTCTACGCGGACGAAGTCGCGGGCACTGCTAGTATTACATAATTTCAGATGCTTTAAAATAAAAAAATATAAATTTTTGTTTAAACGAAATAACTTTAATAAAAATGTTCGTAATACAATTATGTGGTTTCATATAGTTGACAGAAAGATTATTATTCATTTCAAATAAAGCCATTTTTGAATGAAATATTTGTTACTTTTAACAAGTATAATCGGTATATCTGCTATGAACCAAGCACTGAAATAAAATGGCTGGTTAGGACTGCATCCAGTCGAAAAATATTTTTTGTCGGTTAGAATCTCTTCTAAATAAAACATTTGCGAAACCTATACCTATTATTTCAAATAAATCTTTTAAAGTAATTTGTATGCGAAATGAAAGGTTCTCAAATTATTCGATATTTAAACGTCATTTGTAAAATAATCTATTGATTTTACGTACATTTTTTTATATAAAATAGAAAACCCTAAGAAATGATTGGAGAAATTCAATAAGTATGTTTTTATTAATTTTCCTAACAGATTATGGACAATGTATAATGCCCGGGCATTTTATTATTCGAATAACTATTATCAAATTGCAATCTCATTTGGTCACTTTTCGTAATGGTCAATAATATATCCACCCGAAACAGCATAGATAATATTTAACGAGGCGGGGATGGGCAGCAGACTTCCTTTCGCAAAGCTACAGTCTACGATTGCCACCACGCCTGCCCAGCGCGGCAATTATGAATATAATCAACAGTCGACGTATCAATAATAAAAAATATAAACTATAATATGTATATATATTTTAAATAATATTTTTATTATTGATGGTTTAAAAAAAATATATATTATAGGTATAAATTCAAGTAATTGTTATCAATACCGTATAATCAACCTAAACATATATAGGTATGTACGAGTATATATACATTAACGCAAACTGTGACATAATTTATTAAAGTAAGCAACTCCATTCACAACTAGCATACTTATTTTCTTATTTACAGAGTTAATAAAATACCCCTAAGCCCAAGCGTACGTCAATTCTATTATTCAAAGCATCCCAGCGGGCGCCGAGGCACCCGATCTCACGTCATGTGGCACCAGTCACGTCACAAGACGTCACGTCACGTCACGACATGTCCATCTCCAAGAGCTACTGCGGAATAACTTGCCAAAAATACAGCCTCAAACACGGGCGCCTAATTTCTCGATCGTGTCGCTCGTCTCCCGTCAAATTTGCCTCCAGGGTTCCCACCCAAGTCAATCAAGCTGTAGCAATGTACTTATTCAATTTGGTGTAGGTATGCATTTTTGTATCTCGCAGGCTTTTATTTTTGTTCTGGCGTTTCTGGTGCTGATGGTTATCAATCGAACCGTTCCATATTTAATCAGTGTTCACATTGTTGACGGGCCTGATGTAAGATCACTAGATCCTATCTTGTGCACGAAAGGTCATAGGTTCGATAGCCACCCAGGTAAAAAATTTATACGGCGAATATTTGTTCTGCGTCTGAGTATTAAATATGTATTTAAGTATTATATAAGTAATTCTTAAGAATAATGTGTATATATATATATATTATAGATAAACGACTTATCTCGGAGTCAATGTTTGTGATGTTGTGGAAATTTGACATCCCATCAAAAACATTTTCATGTAAAATGATTCCTAGTTAAGATATCACATCTCAAATACAATCAAACTCCTGACTCTACTAGCCTTAACTCTATAAGGCCTCACTTCACAAATTTTACACTTAACCAAAATACGGCTTGGCTATTTCGCTACATTCACATGGGCATAAAAATAATTCAATTTCATTACTTTTTATATAAACTAGCTAACCTAATAAATGTTATCCTCTTCTATCTCTATCCATCTTAGTTATATTTGTTTATTATGAAAAAGATATTGCGCTGAATACACTATTTAAAAATGTATTCTAATCGATTCAGTGATTAATTCCAAACAAACAATGCCACACGAAATTTTAACATAAAAAGATGGTTCTTATGGTAACCAAACCAAATATACAACATTTGATTAATTCGGATATAAACAGAAGTCTTATTTTAGTTTCGGAGCAAAAAAAATCTAACAAACATTTTTTTGATGACAAACTATTTGTATGTTTTATGTCCAGCCACGAGATGCCGAGCCACGCAAACACCACGAAATGGAGCCATCCAGTTTTACCGCTGCGCCATCCAGATTAAAATCGTGTGGCACCCCTGGCTGCGGGCCGCGGCGTCTCCTACTGACAGCCGGCGACATATTTTATTCACGGCGCACCGCTCGTAATTCCGTCGATGCAGATAAATTGTTTTACCGCGGAGCAAGCCACGTCCCAAGACTTTGGCGTTTGCATGATGAGCTCGTTTTTTATGCTCGAATAGAATTGTGTTAGCCGCAGCCGCCCGACGTGTGAACGCCGCCGGTAGATTTGCGCGAAATTGTTTTCTCGGCCTGCTCTGATATTTATGAAAGGTGGCAGGCATCCGTTTGAGTGAAGGGTATTTATGTGGATTTGCGGAAACCCCGTTTTCGCGATCTACGAATTTGTAATGTCTCCTGTAAAATGTAACTGGAAGACGTAGGCTCTTCTGTTGTTGACTAGTCTAGTTGCGAGCTGTGTCGTATCGTGTTGCAAATACGCCGTCAGTTTCGTCGTACAATATTCGCCTTGGGACCGGCGCTGCATCCGCTATCAATATTAAATACGCTGACAGGCAAATATCTGCACACGACGGCAAACGTTGTAGGTTAAATCAGATTAATCTGGAGTGTTCCGATATTAGCTCAGAGTTACGAGATCATTAATTTATAGTGTGTCTATAAAGCTGCAATGCTGCAAAATTTAAATTTTGTTGTTTACAAGCAAAATTGTCTAAAAAATAAAGTTAAATTCATATTTAAATAATGGCGTTATTTATCCTAACTTATCCATCTAACCAACTAATATCAATGAATCCATTAATAGATAGAATAAGATATAGAAAAAAAAAAGCTTTAAGTGATTTTATCTTTAAAGTTAACGGTACATGGCATACATCAATTCCTTAAATATAAAAAGCCAATCGGTTTTGTTCGCCGACAGTGGAGCTCAGGCCAGCGGTCAAAGGCCGCCACTTTGCGTAAATAACTTAAATATTCACCGACAACTATCAAAGACAAAATGCCATCAAAGAGCGGAATTTGCTTGAATTCACGTGGACCCTACTTTTTGGTAGATTATAGATGTTTGTGCAGAAAATAATGCGCGGGCGGCGTCCGGGCAAATATTTGAAGATGGAGTCAAAGAGCTTTTTGCCGGGATCGCGGCTTGCGGTGGCGGTCACCTAAACCGATTAGCCCGGTCCAGAGCAGAGAAATGAAATTTGGAGCTACCGTGTTTACTACAAACAAGGGACGTTGCAGTGAAATAATTCACAAATGCGGAACTTAGTCCTGATTATTATTTGACTTAAACGGTTGAATTTAATTACTTAATAGTATTTTGTGGATTTGCAACGAACATAACTTGTTTAAACAATTTAATGCCGAGATTAATATTTATATACTCATATTTTTAATATGTCTTCACACTCTATATATTGTATTATGTATACATAATTATCGCGCTGGCTACTCGTACTGGCAATCAAAGAGCGTAACTATGCGACGGGATTGCTGCTACCTATCACACACCCTGTTGCATTCCAATTATGCTATTTCCGATTGCTTACTACTTACAATGCTGTGACTTCATGTCTCCCGTTGAAGACTTCCTAAAGATTTCTGCGGACACCAATATTGCTAGATCCAGTCATTGATTATATGGACAATATTATTCAGTACCAATATCAAATTGAGAAACTGTTGATGTAAAACTGTAGTAATAGACTGAGTGTAGTGTTTCATATTTGGTCTTGATAATTCGCGTAGAAGTATTCCGTTTTTAAATCTGAATAGTCTTTATATTGCAATACTCTTGGAAGTATGAACAACTATATATTTCTTTAATCTAAACATCTTATTTGTTGACCTGACTTTGAGAGACCTTAGAGCACTTGTATAACGGACATCAGACAACACAGGAATTACAATTATAATAGCTAAATATTTGAAGTAGACATACAAACGTCGTCTCACTCTCAACTATTTCTACCATGAAAAAGCAGCGCTGGCATTACTGCGTTCCGGTTTTAATGCGTATGGTGCAGTGAAATTACTGGGTAATCTGACTTAATATCTTCAAGTCAGTCAAGGTTGGCAACGACTAGTGATCCTTAATAATACGATAGTATTTAAAATAATAATACAAGCGTCTATAGGCTGCTGTGACACTTACTAACACGAGATTGTATGCTTATTTGACGACCTGATTCAATAAAAAAAGATTGGATCAGTGCCATTGAGTTCGTCAGATTTGGCATTAATTTAAATCTCAGCTTTACAATAATATATTTTATGGTTGTTTTCGCTGGATATATTATAATTGGCGTATACAGCTTTTCTATATCGTAAATAAGCAATTTTATTAAATGTTTAATAGTTTGATTAAGTTATTATGAGGTAACGCAAACCTACCAATTAGGTATTAATGGATTTTCTTATGAGTGGTTATCAAATTACGGATTGCGAGTAGCTCTCAGTAATAAAAAATACATTTAATACATAGCATGCTCTGGCTTTAGCACGCGATGTGTGTGTTAAGCATCTTGTTTCTCTTCAAAAACAAGTACCGCAATAAAAACTTGCAATATTTGTCTTGACTATAGTTGGCATTTTTAAGCGGTTCTGATTGACTTCAGAAGAGTTCAAGAAAATATTTGTTAAAAACAATCTTTTAACTATAACTTCTTTCTTCTTCTTTTGCGAAGTTTCAGTTCAAGAAAGAGGTCAATCGCCGAATCCAACTCGGCTGGGCAGCGTGCGGAAAACTGTGATACATCTTCTCGTCCGACATACCTCAGTGTCTAAGTCGAAAGTTTTTGACTAATATGGGTTTGTTGCCAGCGATGACCTATGACAGAGAAACGTTGTCTCACCATTAGCCTTATTAGTGAACTAAAAAAAAGCTCAACGAGCTATGGAAAGGGCAATGCTTGGTCGGCAAAGTTTCTTTGCGCGATCGAATCCGTTACAAAAGTTACCAACATTGCCCGGCAGATTAGTAAGTTGAAGTGACAGTAGACAGGGAATTTGTTATTTAAGGTTCTGGAATGGAGACCACGTACTGGCAAGAGCAGCGGAGAGCGTCCACCCGCAAGATGGACAGGCTATCTGACTAAAACCACACGAGCGCGCTGGACACAGGGCGCATACAACCGGTCCTATTGGAGATTACTTGAGGAGGCCTATGTCCAGCAGTGGACGTCTTGTGGCTGATATAATGATATATGTCCCTTAGATTGTACATACATTGTTTTTCATTAGTTTTAGTTTGTTTTCACAACCCACAATCTACTTCGATCCGCTTTTAGAGGTGGCTAAAACCAGTTTAAGTATTCTTCATTTAGATCTTTTCTTATTTTTTTTTGTGTTGAAAAAAAACCATCTTAAGAAACTTCATGCGCTACAATACTGCACAACAGTACAATAGCAGCATTTAAAATCAATTTTGTATTTTAAGGATTTTGAAGACTGTTCAAATGATTAATGATTACTGCAACGTAAATGAAAATAACAATATTTTTTGCGCGCTCCACATGCGCATTAACGAAACTTTTTATAAATAAACGTTGCCTGTTTCTTTGTTATGCTTGGGAATTGTTATGGGATACTTATATATCAGCTCGTCATTATCTAACTTAGGAGTAAAAATCTGTTCCAAACTTTACGGTAAAAAAGTTCCAAAACTATCACTACATAAAAAGAATGTCGATCACTCGCTCAGAAAAAACAAAAGAAAACATATTCCATTGGATTTGAAGATTTTTACATTATAATAAATATCAAAAAGTGTAAACAATCTGTTTATTGCATTACAAGACGTATGTTTCAATCTTAAATCGCCAATCTTAAACATATGTTTTCCATGTAAAAAAAAATATATTTGCCATTTTCCACTCCGGTGAAAAGGGGATATAATGCCCGTTCTCTTTACGACTGACTGACACTAAAATGGCTACAAATAAAATTGTTGCCTATCAAAATATACCAAGTTCCTTTAACATGCAGAATGCAATGGCATGTGCCTACATAACAGATCTTACATCGAATTAAAATCACTAGAAGACTCGCAAAACTAAATTCAGTATCATTTGATGTGTTAAATTAATAACTTTCACTTTCAACATTAAAATATAATGATAATAGTAAAATTCAGTCAAGAAATAAAAATATTTTATGAAAAATTAATAATTATAATTAAGTTTCTAGGGTATTTAAGTATGCACTTAACTATCCTAGAAACTTAATTATACTATAGGCTATGCAGCCTACCTGGGGTAGCTAAGAGTAATGTCAAGTATCTTTTAAATTAAAATAATATCCATATATTTATTAAGTCTAAAATAAGCATATTACAATCATTAACAAATGACTAACAATACTTTAATTTCCTTAGCAAACTATATTATTGCAACTACTAATATAATATACTCGTATTTTAAATTGAGTCAGAGGAATATCGTCAAATAAATCGTTTCCAGTGAACTGTCCGCCTCCATGTTCCCCTGACTTATTCATCATTCTGTAGCAAAGGCTTCGCGGCTCCACCTGCGGTTAGGTGTAACTTAACGAACCCTCTCTGAATCTTTAATACAGTTTCATTTAATGTAAGCTAGTTCTAAGTTACCAACTTCGCCAGCGGCCCGCTGTTTATTTTGAACGCTCAAACTTGACGGGTTATGTGAAAATTGACCGAATAGGGTACGGACCATCTTTACAAATTAAACACTACACCGCTCTCGTCTACCTTCGTTAATAATTCATTAAAAGGCGACTCGTGTTAAAGCAGCCACGCTAAAGCGTAAATTACTCACTTCTAAGTACAAAAAGCTGGTTTTAAAATGTAAAATTGCCTCGTAATATATAAATATATAGGCATCTATACAATTTGCACAAAGGAGTGAGCCTGCCTCTCCGAATAATATCATTAAAACAACTTAAAAGCGGAATTAATTCCATTTCCAATACAAACACACCTTCTCTTCAGGCACCCGTGCTCCTCAAACGAGGTTGCCTACTTCGCAAATTAGATTTGGCATAAAGCCTATTTTAATTTGCGCCGTCGCTAAACATCGGGAGCTGTTTAATGTTTAAGCGGGCGCAAACCCTTGGTATTGACTCTGAGCGCGGTGAGGCCAGGAGCGGCGACATTCATGAGCAGAGCAAACATGTACCGCCCGCGACAGGCGCGGCCCGCGATAATAAGCTTACCGAGCCACGGGCTAGCGGCGCGCGCCGGCAGGCCCGCTGCCCACTACCGCCCAAACCCCGGCGAGTTATTAAATTATTTTGTCCGACCATTGCCGCGGAATGCTTCGCTTTCCACAATCCGACTTTACTGGATCAACATAAATATCTCCGCCGGACTGTGTATCTTTTGAACCCCACACTCGGGATTACATGCACCCCTCCCAACGAGTTATTCTAACAATTTCACATATTAAATTACAGCATCAGGTGCTACGAATCTTCAAATCACGTACGGCCCGAGTCATGAAATAAGCTGCACACATTAAAATGTGTAAATCCGAGCACTCGTGCGAATTCAGAGATCTAAGCCCTCGGCACATTACTCTCGGTAACAATATAACTCATGAATTCGCCGGTGCGGTCGCGTTTTATAAATGTTTCAGGTATTAATAAAATTAACAAAGCGGCGGTACGCAAGGGGCTATTTCCCGACAAAGCGTCGGGGCGAGGTACAATGGAATCTAAAATAAATACGGTGAGTTTAGCAAACAGGAGAGCACAAAGCGTCCACCTGCCACGGTCGGCGGCGACGGTGTTGCGCTATTGAAAATTAAGTGCCTGCGACGGACTTCAATTAATGCCCGCGAGCAGTCGCTCTCTCCCAATCCCTCCGCTTGCTCCTTCATCACAATATCACTTACTCTTTGAACTTCAAACCTGAAATAATTAATCGAGAACCAAAATAGTAAAACAAATCTCGCGTTTTGCAAAAAAAATAACAATTGAAATGCAATTAACTTATCGCAATATTTTGACAATGCAAAAAAACAAAAATGGTGGCTGGTTTATTAACATACTAACACCCATAATCCTATCTTATCAGTTCCGGTCCACTTTTTCTAAGTCCCGACGCCCGTCCGCTGATTCCTATCGGTGGTCAGCCGCACTAAGCCGCGCTTATCGTGCAAATTACATTTTTACTGGCTCCTCGCAAAAACTGCCAATGGACTTATTTTCGAAGCTTGAGGGCTAATACCCCTACCACAATTTGTTATCAGTTTAACTTACAACACAAAAAAATAATAAATCTACTTACCAATCTTGTGGCTACCGTTCTGAAGTTAATCTAAACGGCAAACAAAAAATGTAAAAAGTTAAATAAACCGCGGTTTCAAGGCGTTAAAAAAGTAATTTTATTGATAATTGGGAATGCTTAAAAAATAAATTGGCTGAAAAATCTTACAAGATTAGACTTTAAACCGTCTACTACTACTATTCCTTTCTAATACTAAAATACATTAAAATATACCTCAATTATCCTCTGCTTGGCTTGCTTTACGTGGTGAATTTATCTCTACCTATAAATTCACCACGTAAATTCTACCGAAAATATTTTAAAACATTCAGATACGAAACGCAATAAAATGAGGTTAAGAAACCACTATGAAATATAATAAGAAAGTAAAAAAACTACTAAAAAAAAGCAGCGACACATAATAAATAGATATTAAAATATTTTTGTATTTTTTCCCTGAGAAAACTAGTGGTACGGGTCGGGCGGGCTTACCAATGGCGGTTGAAGTGTCGTCGGATTTTATTGCCATTCGTATTGTGGGCAGATTTACCCTGACACCTAGCAATTCGTTCGTTGATTCCAACACTATTGCCAAGGTATCATTTCCCCGAGTTTTCTCTTGTTCGTCTGCGTTGGATTAATGTGTCTGCCTCTATTGATTTGAAACTCTTTTGGTGGTAGGAAAAATAATGCTGGATACGTGAATATTATTCTTAAATATGAGCCTTTACCTTATTCTATTCAATGTTCTTATTTCATAAGAAGTACAATAATGAATAATATAAATGTATATAATTTTACGTTGAAGGCTTTACAGAAGACGTAAAATGAACCGTGATTTCTAAAAAGCATTAAGATCTTTTATACTAAGTGACACTTAGAATATAGATTGTTTTTTTTTGTTAGTGATTAGAGTTACCTCATAGGAAAAATACATAGTAAAAAGATAAGAGTTTAAATTTTAACACATTTGTTAAGTTTGATCTATTATCCTGAATAAGTAAATCCGTAACGATGCTTTCACAAAAACAAAGAAAATTAATGCACTTTTAATTTTTTTCCGCATTTCCCGTTCCCACGTTTTCCGTAAACGAGCCCTCTTCACACAATCACTAGCCAATTTGACATAAAGTACACGTTGTACGGTACATTAGCTAAAACTGGCGTAATTTACAATTCCCTGTAGCCGGCAGGTGTGTATAAAATGCATCGGGTAACACATTTACAATGTTTCGTCTGAAACCCTTTGTCTGCACCACGAATTACGAGGAAAGGCGGAAAATTTAAATACCCGCCACACTGTTTTACATGTAAGAGATGCACTTTGAGTGACGCGATTAAATGAGACGACGTGTCCCGAGCATTAGCGCGCCGGGGCTATTTTTGTTTTAAGGCTTTTAACGTTTGTAATCGGCTTAAAGTGAGATACGCTTGTTTTGTGTTTTCTGTAAACTTTTGCGACACACTAAGCAAACATTCATTCTTTAACAAATAACCGCATGAATTTCGCCACCTCTAAATAAAAGTATATCCATTATTATCACCATCATCATTACAGCCAATGGAAGTCCACTGCTGGCTATAGGCCAAGATTGGAGGGGAAATGTTGCCCATAATTGCCAAGCTGGGTAAGCATATCGGCAATTGCAGAGCGCAGCTTTCGCGATGGGGATGCTGCTGCCCGTCCACACCCTATGCATCTGAGTTACACTGTCTCGGATGGATATACCGCCATCTCTCGGTCCTGGTGCCTTAGTCGACTCTTACGATACCTGTTAAAAAGGGGAGGTACTATTCTACTCTGCCGGTACCTTACGGCAATATAAAAAAATATTTCAACTAACCAGTATTTTTTATTAACTACAAAGTCTCAAAGGTTTTGAGAAACCTAGACTAAGGTTATACAGTCCGCTAAATTAGATAATGTCTGTAAAACAACAATATATCCCACAATGCCCAAATACATTTATCAATTATTAGCAATGATATGTAGGTAACGATATTTTTTTAAATATTTGCTTGGTCACATTAACTAAATCTTTTTAAAGAGTTCAACATAAGACCTGCCTATTGCACCAGACATATAAGTTCACATTGAAAATCGAATAATCGCACTTCTAAATACAAGCTTAAAAGTCTGTCTGTCAGTGTACCTCTTTCTAGTAATTAGTACTATCGGTAAATACCCATTTGATCCGGCTGACTGCACTAATCCTTTGTCCTCCACTGTTAATGCCCAAATGAGATCCAATGAACACGTGATAAAAAGGAAAAGCGCGCACACAAAGAAATGATAACTAATGACTGTAGCTTTCATTTCTGCCGCCTGTAGTCCAAGAGCACGATATTTTTTTACACTAATTGTGGCTAACATTGGAGCCACTAACATCACCTATGGAGGCATACAGCTCTAGGTGAACTCTAGAACCCATTTACTGCCTATTTTTGAGCGTACTGTATTTTTTAGGAAAACTGCAGTAGGTAATAAACTTATCTATAGATAGAAAAGGAAAAGCTGACTGATTAAAATTTTGCTTAAGTGCTCCTTATATAATGTAAGGAAGCACTAAAAAAGAGTTTTGTAATTTCACCCCCTAAAGAGGTAAAATGGAGGTGCAAAATTAGTACGAAACTTTATTGTATTTGAAGTTATTCGAATGCAATTTAAAAATCATCCCTCACCACCTGCCTTGCACCTGCAAAGTTAGAATGGAAGTTCTACATTTTAACGTGGGTGAAACCGCGTTGCGCTATTAGTATTACATATATAGCGTCCACAAGAGAAAATTCCTCTGAAACCGCAGTGTGCACGGCTATTTAGGCTTCAAGAAAAACAAGACTTAACTTTAAATCAGAAAATATCATATCTACAAATGCCCGCCTGTGAAAATTGTATTAACTCAATGAGATTACATTGAGTTGATAAACTGCGCGATCACGAATAATTTGCTATATAATATTATCATTATAACTCAATTAGTTTCACATAAATTCATTGTAAAAGCTTGACAAACTCCTTTGTAAATACGATACCACAACAGCTTGATAGAACGAAGTTACCTCCTTTATATTAACAGGTTTAATCCTCATAATCCTTTGTTGAGTCCTATATTTTCGTCTTTTTCTTGTTTATTACGATAAATTAATGTTTTTATATTTTTGTAACTAAATCATATTCAGTTGGGCTCCTAGATTAGGCCTTCGTGGAGCGCTGGTGCACCACAAAGGAGGTGCAAGCCGCGAGGAGACGAACTCAATTAAAACATCGCCGGCGACAGGTGTTATGGTCGTTTAACGTAACATAGACACGTGGCGGGATTCTGAGGAAGTTAACATGGTAACATCGTTCAACATTCTTAAATTGTATTGTATTGTAGATATATAAATAGGAAGGATAAATGAGTTTGAAAAAGCGATTACCTTTTAAGCTTTAATTTTATTGTTTATCTGGTGTTAAGGAAACTAGGAGTTCAAAAATAGCTCCCGTGTTGTTTTGTAATTCATCTCATTCATTCAGGTACATGTCAGGATAATAAGCCTAGTCTACATCCTATGGCTTTTTATTTAGGCAATGAAGTTATTGTTATTAATGTAGCAATTATTTGTTTCAGGGTTCCGATTGATAATATCATTCTATGCCTTTTTCAAATAATCTGTTCAGCCAGGAAAAATGTTTTAAATTAAGACTAAAACACTTATTTTAAATTGTTAGAATTGTTTGTTTTTTTTTACTTAATTGGTGGCAAGGGATATGTGTATTTATTACTTTTTATAAATATAAAAAGCAATAAATACATGTTCTCAGGTATACCTATATATAAATATATCAATAATACTAAATGTCTTTAAGTCGAAATCGTTCCAACAAGAGAAAACAATGCGCGAAAATATCAAAAATAAACCAAATTTCTTTAAATGTATCTTTACACCTATAATATATGGCGGCTGTGTCGCCTTTGCTATAACGCTGGCGCTTTATCGCAAAGTTTTTAGAAGATGTCTAATCAACCACAAGTAATGACATTACAAGACTTTTGAATCATCAATAAAATAATAAATCAATATTCCTAAGAAGGAAGAATGTATCTAAATTCATATTTATAACAGAGACGACCCTCTTCATCTAACACATATGTCTTTAAATAAGGCTTGCCTTTAACTAGCCTGCCGGCAACAGACAAGTCTTAAATCGAGATTTACTGAAGGTTTATTAACCGCTTAATGAAGCGGCCAACCTGAAAGGAATCTCTGGAAATGGAGGAAAAGACCTTACGTCATTCTTAAGAAAGGTTGCTGCAGGGCAACCGAGAGGTCGAACATAAAATGTTAAATAAACCGCGTTTTAAATGTCAAAAAGGAACCTGCAGGAAACACTAGTGGTAAGAATAACACGAACACTACCGTTTGACAGAAGAAATAGGTAAGACTGCGATACTTATGCAAGAAGACATTTAATATTCTCTATTTAATATAATGTATTGCAATATGGAACAATGTTTGAAGATTTGTATGAAACAATCTCCCTCTCGTAATTCCGAGATTGTATCTGCGTCAATATAAGAACTTCACACCCCACCGAAACTTTACAAGATAACCAAAAAATTATCCCAATTCTTAGGTGGCAATCTTTTTTCGTAATTGGGGGCGTAAATGAGCGTGTCCTGACCAATGGCCGTCTTGGGGGAGGGTCGATGCGACCTCAGATAGCGGCATTTTTACAACTAACCCTCGAGGCTTTATCTTTCTCTAGTCTGCCTTAAGAATATAAATGCTAGTTAAGTACATAAGCTATTTTACTAGTCTTTGTTATCAGAAGCTCAAGTCAATGTTAGACAGTTCGCGTAAACTGGAAAATATAATTGTTTTGTTCGCCTATACTCGGCATCTGGATATTTACATGTCTTAGGAAGACACTAAACTAAGAACGTAAGGACAATTAAAATATTTAGAAAATATAAAAACTGTATCGCCTTGAGGTACCGGCAGAGTAGAATAGTATGTCCCTTGTTTCCGGTGTCGTCAGAGGCGTCTAAGCTACCTAAACCGACAAATGGCTGTATATCCATCCGAAACAGTGTAGCGCAAATGTACAGACAGGGTGGGTATAGGCAGCAGCATCCTCGTCGCGAAAGCTACGCTCTGCGATTGCCATCACGCTTGCCCAGCGCGGCAATTATAGGCAAAATTCCCGATGTCTTGGGGAAGCTTATGTCCAATGCACTTCCAAATGTAATGATGAAAAATTGTATTAAAAAAAAGTATAAGCAAGACTTTGGAATCCGTGTCAAACCGGATACAAAATTAAAGCACCCACCGTCATGCACGACGCCACGTTTTAAACACAAGACAATAAAATGTAACTCGACTGCCGAAGGAATGTTGAGACACCTCAGCAATTGGGTAATTCATTTGGGACCGAGCCATTAATTAATGAAGCATTTACCGCGTGCTTTTACGACTCCTAAGCCATCGAGAGGCATAAACGACGCGGGCGGCGACTTTTTACAAGTAGTGGCGTTTATTTGGTGGAAAATTCTGTCATTAAATATCGAACATTAAATTCGACGTAAAAGCTTGAGTTTAAGCTACTTTATCTTTATATATATGGATAATATAATATTTATACATTACTCTACTCTTTTTTATTGAAGTACGCTTTCTGTACGCGGTTCTATTAAAATTTTATCAAAAAATTACAAACTATTTTATTACTTAGATTTTAGATTAGATTTTATTACTTACATATTTCAATACAATATGTTTTTAATTTACAAGATCGATATGTATGATTTTTTTAAGGTTACACTAACCTCCTAGTATTTTGAAGTTGGTTCATCGTGATCATCATTATCATACCAGTTGTTAGAAGTCCACTATTAGACATAGGCCTCTCCAAGTGAGGAGGTTTTTATCCCATGATTGGCGCGCTGGGCAAGTGCGTTGGCAACTGCAGAGCGCAGCTTTCATAACGGGGATGCTGCTGCCCATCCCCGTCCTGTGCATTAAAGCTGCACTGTTTCGAATTGATATACCGCCTTTTGTCGGTTCTGGAACCTTAGTTGCCTCTTACGACACCTGGTGCAGTGGGAGGTAGGTACTTAAACTACACTATTTTGGACGGCCATTTACAGTTCTAGTACGTCAATCCCCCTATGATGACATCTGGTACTGTCTGGTATCTGTCTGGCCTCCCTCTGTACTAGATATCGTACTGTTCTACTCTACTAATACATGTCTTCATCATTTCTAACCTCAATACAAAACTCAGTATACATACATGATATAATTTCAATGTTCGAAAACGCGTATGTGTCATTAAAAACCGAATGCATTAATGACTTGCATTGTGGGCCCCGCGGTGTTTGAGTTCACATTTGAATACAATATTTCTAATTAAGCATGTTTCGAATTGGCGAGTAATATGCACCAATTATTTTGTTAAACGAACTTTTTAAGTTAACTGTAATTAAACAGTGCGCCGGCTCTGTTTACGACAAGTGGGGGAGGGGGCGCCGATGCCGCAACCACTTTTACGATGCTTTTCACCAGGAATACACATTTTATTAGCAGGCTTTAAAATTTGTAGATCTGTTAAGAAAATTGGTGGGCCCACTCTTGATTTAAGATGTCTATTTTATAGTCCCATTTGGATCGTAATTTGAAGAAAAGTACCTACACTTTGGAAGTTCGTAACAAATACGTAATTTTAACCAATTGTTGGGCAAGTTTATTATCTATCGGCTGCATGTAATTCTGCTTTATATGTGAATTGATGATTCAATTCGTAAATTAGTTTCCGTAATGTTGTATGTTCCCTATCAATCTATATGTATTCTATGACATTTCGTTGCTGCACGAAACTCGATGTTGAAGCTAGACAGTGTCTGGCTGAGTCCCTTCTAGGACAGATTTTATAAAAGTCATCATCATCCTAGCAGCCGTAGAACGTCCATTGCTAGACAGGCCTTCCAAGAAATGAATATTTCACCCATAATTGCCGCTGCACAATCGCAGAGCGTAGATTCGCAAAAGTAATGCTGCTTCCCTCTCCCACTGAATTGCATTTGGACTACGCTGTTCCGAGTTTCGATGATACAGACACAGCAAATAGAAATATACATCATATAAATATTTGCTCTGGGTTATTTTCTGGGTAAATTTGATATGGGTACAAAAGATAGGATCATCTGTGCCATTGGGCCCGAAGTCGTTATTCAATGATAGTGAGGTGCATCTTAAAAAAAGTCGGTCAAGTGTGAATATAACAACAAATTAAGTTTCAAACATTTTTTTAGCTGTTTGTTAGACGTTTTTCTTACCAAATTTCATATTTCTATATCTATGGGTAATTTTATAACTTTGCAAAATGTTATCTCATTTGCATTGCTGTAGAAGCTCTTTTTACAGCGTGAAGCGATCGCAGCGGTGAGTATTAGATATTACTTTCAATTTGCCTCTTTCTTACCTCCACGTTCCCAAAAAAAGAATCTTGGCAGATAGACTTCTTAGTCTAAGATATTACTAAATTAAGATATTACTAAAAGATTTTATAGAGGATAATATTTTTCTCTTTGAGATCCCATATTCCAAAAGGATAAATGTATCCCGTGTATACCCTAAAAATCAATACATAAGTCGTCAATACTGAATAATTGGAATACAGCTTAGTTTATCAGGAGTACATGCACTTTAATTTTATTATTAATACATTTATTTGGATGTGTTCTAGTTTCAACATACTGACTACAGATATGACAGTAAATCTCGATCTCGAAATTATTTTTCCTATACAACCCAATTAGTTATTCCAACGAATACTACCTTGATTAAGCTAAACAGCTTGAATGCCCTACAATTTGGTGTACAAAAATAAATCTCTTTTTAGCAAATCTCTGTTCCTGTTAACTTCTAAGTCTTTGTAGTTCAGCAGCCACGCGACATCGGTCCAAGTACATGTATGAATTATGTAAACGTGTAAGAGCACCGCCCGCGCGCTCCCTGTGCGTACTCAAGACGTGCGATTTGCCGACTTTTAATGGACGCTTTGTGCGCGGCATGTAAATCACTCGAGTACCAGAGACGTATTCCGATTAATATTAAAATACCACCTGTTGTAGACAGGTCTGTCAAAAAAAAGACAGGTTTGTCTTTGAATTTTGGACCAAGTATTTATTTGTACTCATGTAGTAATTATAATTAATTCACACATCTAATATATTTACCTGACCACGTGATAAATCGCTGAAAGCACTTGTGTTACGGACATCAGACAATAGAGTAATCACAAATATAATACTTAAATAGACCCAACACCCTGACACAGAACAAACACAAATATCAATCATCATTTAAATATTTGGCCTAAGTGGGGATCTAACTCACGACCTTTGGCACACAAGATATATGCTTTTTTGTATATGTATACTCAATTATATTTTTAACAAAAAAACTAAATAATAAACATTTATCAAATCTTAGAAAGACAACATAACAGACACAAGATAACCGGGTTCAAGACTAAGTCAGTAAATAATCTTGGAAATCAATTTACTGTCTATTTTCATACTCGCATGATAGTTTCAGAAAAATACATTTTATTTATTCGTAAATGTATATATATGCGAACAATATTTCCTTCCTTTACATACATACAAAATGCAAGTGACTACTAAATTTAGAAGCCGGCACCAGTCATTTTACAACTCCGCAGAACAGTTGTCGTTCTTACAAATAATTTCACCCTAACCGAGCACTGCTTGCATACAAATTTGAGACGGTTTATTTATTGCTATATTCAGATTTAACTTTATGAGATTTCCCTTTTTAGACCGTTTTACAAAGATGTTACGGCATTTTGCAATACATGTAATATTTTATTTAATAAAATAGTAACAGGCCGATGCCTGTTACTATCTTACTGTAGATTATAGGTATTGAAGAAAAGTTGATACAGTGAATGTAGACCAACAGACACTAAAACAACTATTTACATTTTTTTATCTATCTTCACTGACTTTAGTGCGGTTTTCACTGATGTATTGCTAGAACTCTAAGTCGGTGCACCTAGCATGCTATCAAATTACACTTGACATTCTTTAGCAACGCTGGCGCACTCACGATGCTTTAGACTCCCCCTGTTGTGTCCAGCACGCACTTCATTTACACTGGTTAAACAGATTTACTACACACCCTCTGGTACAGCTAACGTGCACTCTTGTTGCACTTAAAACAGTGCGTCCGGGGTGCATTCCAGGCGCAGTAAGCCCTGAGGTGTGTGCCGAAACGCACTCATTATGCCCAAGACATCCTCAGATACACCAATTACTCCAGGTACACTCACTACTCTTTAATGAGTTTGTCGTAGTCACCACGCGGAAATCTCCTTAGTTGTCCTATTAGGTCCTTAGTTGCAATTTTCTCGAATTATCTTTCGTTCTTGAGATATTGGGATAGGAATGAAATCCGCGTATAAATTAAAAACGGTTTTACTTCAATGTTTAATATTCAACAATTTTGTATATAAGTGTTAACATTGATTATAAACATAATATGATATAAATAGTAATATAGACAAATTTGCGTGAACATCAGTCAGGTACAAGTTGTTGCAATTATCATAACAATTTCAAAGCTATTTCTTATTTCATTTATATATACAGCTATATTTTTTTAATGCCATAAAATTTTTCGTTTTTATTGTAAATAATTGGATTAACATTTTATTTTACATTATAAACAAATTTAAGCACTTGTTATCGTATATTACAAAGCAATTTTCTTATCGTTGAGATTTTATTATAAATATTCGAATTTATTGAGAATTAGGCAACGTCATATGTAAATCTTGGATATATCCAACAAGTGTTCACAATTTTATTATAATGTAATTATATTAAAATATAATTCAAAAATGTGAAGATTCAGATTGATTACCTTTTTTTCTAAACTATAACACTAAAATTAAGAATACATTATTGTTAATACAATATACAATACAATACATATACAATACAAATCCATAGTAAGTATGCACTTAGCGTAAACCTTAAAAATACTGACATTATTTAAGTACCTGTCTACAGTCAGAATGTGTCTAAAATGCTGATAAAATTAACTAAACTACATAATTAACTCAAGTAATACCTAACTACTAAAATACCATACGTAGTGCGTGAGGTTTATGAATAGAAGAAGCTCATTATAAATTGAGTCAATTAAGGCTTTTCACGTACAACCGGTCTTGATGCAACTTTCAAGGAAGCTCATGACGAGCAGTGGAAATATCGCTTCCACTCATACTACTGATGATGGTGGCATTCGACAGACGGTACATCTTATGGTAATTATGCTTGGCTGACGTCACAAGCAGTTTGCCATATCTATAAACAGTTTGCAGCATTTGTGACATCATCAGCTTTATAAAAAATTAATTAATCTCTAAAAACACAATGTAAATAATTGTGGTATAAAATATAAATGGAGAAATCGATACAAGCGTCGGCTTCTACATACATTAACCGTTAGAAGAAACACGAAAATTTTCTTAGCACCCACGCACTATACGTACATAATTAAATAAACTACGCGTATCAATACCTTACCACACAAACAATAAATGAATGTCCAAACAAACGGTAACGTCCAGTTGGCTAAAATAATTTGCATGGCTTACTTCATCACGTACAATTTTTAGTAATTAAAATACAATTCTATCCTACATTAGAATTATTCGGCATTGAAGTAGCTTGTTGCATAATATGAATATTTATTGTTCAAAGTCCTGTTTTAATTTTATCTCCTTTGTTAACTCAAGTTAAAGAAAGTTTTTATAGCAAAATTGTCACGAGCTTTTTCCACGGATACGGTCATACATTTATTTATCAACTCTTAAAATAACCTAATATTTAAAGGTATACTCATTTTCACGTATTAATTGAATATATTTCTAACTATTTATATCGCTATAACCAACAATAAACACATTTCCATTAACAAACAAACCAGACTTCATATATACATTAAAGAAGTAATTGTGATTTGAAATAATACTTATATAATACAAGTAACAAGACCAATTCCATGATATTATATACTTAATTTATATTAAATTATTATCAATTTCAAACATCGATCAAAGCAGCAAACCAAAGCGAACAGCGTACACAAATTCTCGCATGAATGATTGCATTTATTGGTCCCATTCCTTCTAAAATATTTTTTTTCTAATTCTATATCACCGTCAGAGAGTACAACAATATCAAAACCGAAACACGTACTATCTAAAACCAAAAAAAAAAAGATATAACTACTTAATTAAACTACAAATGAAATGATAATTCTATTTTTCTATTAACAATCGTTCATTCACAATAATCCAACTTAATTTGTTATACAGTATTTCCTAATTTTAACCGGTTGTGAGGGTGGTGTAAATAATGCAGTACATATAAAATAATATGTTTTAATACATTTTGTGCAATTTGTACTTTGTTCACAAATAAATGTTGCGAAGCTTCTATTTCGTACTAAGGGTAGCCCAATGGTCGCATTTTTATTATCACCATTTTGATGCAAGTACATTATAACATATCGATAACTATGAAAGCAAATTTCAATTGGCCATGTTATTTTGTGTTTTTTTAAATAGATGCGCTTAAAAAAAAGGAAGCAACAGCGACGTTTGGTAGTGTCAAATATTTTTTTTATATAAACTTTGATGATGCCAACTCTCATACCCTTAAATCATGCAATATACCGAATAAGTTATAATATAGTAAACATGTTTATAAATAACATCGATATAAAGTTCCAAAATTGTACAATATACGTATATTATCCAATATGTTTGAGAGGCAAATGCAAGAAGCTCATGCGAACACATCTTTATTGTCTTAATCCGTTAAATTAATAACATAGTGGCCATGACCTTGAAATACTTTTTGTCTTATATACGATTTGTTTGTATGAATGCTTTTAAATTATAGCAGTACCACAGAAGAGCCAACAAAGAAAAACAAAGAAAAAATCATATAGAGGCAATTTACATTCTTTAGTATGTTTTAAAGTTAAAATAATATATCTTATAATAATTTCAAAATAAATGGTTATACATCATACTACAAAATTTCACCTGCTCGGTTCTCCATTGATTTCAACCTGAAATAATTATAATTATTTTTAATACTAGATTTATTCTGACTTATAAAAATTAATACATTAATGCAATGTTTTCATTTCATTAATTCTATATGTTTACTTATACAGTAAATTTGATTTAACAAATACTAAATTTGATTTATAATTGTTTAGTGCACTTATATTAATATAAAAAATATATAATAATATTACATATGATAAATAATATTATGATCAACCGTCATCATTGTAAAGACCTACGGCAATAAAGCATTAAGTATATTATTTTTATAACATGATAGATAATCAAGCTAGTTATTGAAAAAATGCACCGTGACTCTTTAGAGAGCTGAAACATGTTATATTTATGGAGTGAATGGTATCAAGTTTCCAATTCTAGATTGATGAACGAATCCATCAGTATATTAGCTCCTCAAATTATGACAATTTTAAAATGGCGTTGAAGTTTTGTAAAAACGCTTCATACAAATTACAACAAACATATGCCATTTGTTTGCATCCGGACCCTAAATAAAATCTCGGCCAATTTAAACTTACATGAGTAATATGAAAAGTTACTATGTATATATCTCAAGATGAAATATTTAGAAATACCTCTAGATTATTATAATAGTACCTTTTCGTACTTCTTATCGTACACATAAGTAATGATCTAAAGATCCAAACAACGAATGATTAAGACGCAAATATTTCATTGCCTCTTTGTTTTATTACCACAAGTGATCATCCTCCTTCAGAAACAAAGATTAGGCCCCATAGTTCATGTTTAAAAATATGATATTCTAGTCAATCGTCTGTCCACCGTGTGGGACATCCTACTACGGGCTTGCCGCTGCCAGATCTCGAGTCTAGAACTTCACGGCCCAACCGGCCAGCTCGGTGTATTTGTTGACTATTGCAATTTCAACTTGCTATTCCGATGGGCTTTGGTTTCTTTTACGAATTTCCATATTCTTCCAATACTCCGAGCTCATGCCCTCTCTATAGCTCGTTAGGCCATTACATCATCGTTAGTAACACACATTAGTCGAAACCCTTCGACTAGTGGCTGAGATATGTCGGACAAGAAGATGTTACACAATCCTCCGAAAGCATTCCAGACGAGTTCATTGAGCTCTGTCTTAAATTTGACTTACCAAAATGGAAGTTACTTGATCCGGGTATACGCACAAGTCAACAACTTGAATAAACGTGGTCGCAACTGATACAAAATGATAATTACAGATAATTTTGGTCTCCTTCATGTTCTCACCTGTTCAGAAACCAGAATGCGGTCTTTGAGCATCGTGCTCAGATCTGACGGCAATTCTGCCAAGGCTACAAAATCGCAGATAAGCGCTTAAAACATAATGAACCTAATAAAATAACTCCGGTTTTCTGATTTATCTTCGGCCTCTTACGAACGTCTAAAACTACGGCTTATTGATGAAGTAATCTCACCTTTTCAACCCCCTTAATGATGAGTGGAATAGCGGGGGCGTTCATCTGTGTATCAAAATTAGTCACGTTCTTATCAATTATAGTGAACTTTCGACACTACTTATACCCATTATGTAATTTGCAAGCTACATATTAACAACACTTTGCCATAGTTCAATTTTGTAGCAGCGTTTCTCAATTAGCTTAATACGTTTAGTTGTTTTAGTACCTAATGACTTAATCAGAATAACAGTTACACAAACCTATTATTATTATAAACGGTATTGTGCAAATACTAACTGAGAAGCACTGCTGTAGTTTTAAAAATTGAACTATAATTTAGTTTTGATCATGCAATCAGTGACTAAAGTCGAGACAACTAACGATGACAAAATGTACCCACATAAGTTTCATCTTAGCGCAGAAATAAATGTATATTAGATTATCTAGTAGCATAGCCAAGCTTCCCCTTCACTATTTTCCCCACTACTTTGAGCAATTAGAAGCGAGTTACCACCAAGCCTTATAAAGTTAATTAGCTGCGAAACAAATACATGCACTTTCTTCGCACGCAGTAGATTATACTTTAATCCGAGATCAGGCAGAAAAAATGCGTTTATATCTTTCACAAACATAATATAGATTAAATTAGATCATTGAGCTTCTGGTGCTGGTTCAACGTCCTCGGAACTAATGACTTTGGTATATTTCTTAACATTTGAAGAATTTATTTAATATCCCCACTATTATTTTCTGGCCCACCTTATAGTTGTTTAAAAAGCATTTGAAGACGCCAGCAAAGGCCCAATGCGTATCGACGGGTTATTAATGATTGAAAAATGATTGACTGGGAGATAATGCCATCTGGCATTAAGTCCGCCATTTGTACATTTTGTAACATTTTGTGCAAAAAAGGTAAATAAATAAATGTTGCTGGGAAAAGGAGCATTTCGAAGCACGGATAAGCTCGAGCTAATCAATTTTGGGTCACGCATTCTAACACCAAGCGTATTGAAAGTTGCTAATCTACAACCTTCGCGCACTTAAGGGTTAAACAGTTAACCACTGTAATTAATAGTCCAATGTAACCAACATACACAATGTGACCAATAGTACAACGTGGCAAGTAGTAAAATGTGACCAATATATCCTATATGACCAATAGTACAATATGACTAGTAGTACCATTTGACCAATATATACAATGTAACTACTAGCCCAATATGACCAATAATTTAATATGACCAATAGAACAATGTAATCAATAGTACAATGTGACACATAGTCCAATGTGACTAATAGTCTAATATGAACAATAGCACTATGTGATGAATAAGAAAATAGTAACAAAATGTGACCAATAAAAGAATGTGATAATAAAATGTGATCAATTGTACAATGTAACGGATAGTCTAAAGTGACCAGTAGCCCAATGTAACCAATAGTCAAATGCGACCAATAGAAGTACATTGTGTCCAACAGTAGTACATTGTGTCCAATAGTACAATGTGACCAATAGTTCAATATGACTAATAGTTCAACGTGACTAATAGTCCAATGTGACCAATACCGATCCAAGTGGTCAAACTTGAGAAAAACAAAACAGACTTATATATGTTAGTTGGTTAGTATTAGGCTAGTCGTCTCAATATTACAGTAATATAATATAATCAATAGTTCGCATTATTTCTTTTTTATTGTTTATTAAAACTAAGAAGAGAAGCGTTTTCGCAGTACCGAGAAATAAGAGAAACTACACTACAAGCCTCTGCCCTCGGTGCCCATGTTTTGCACGCAAAATGCATATAAAACATCTTTTTCATGCACAAATTACCCATATCTTGCACTCCATACCAGGGGTAGCCAGCCCGTATAATTATGATAGGTTAAAATATTTGTTAAGCATACAGAATTACCAATTATTTTTGGCATATTTTCAATGTATACCGATTTTGTAATGAGTTTGAAATTGGTACAAGGTCTAATTAATAAAATGTGGTCTAGTTAAGTTGGCCACCCCTGCTATAAACTTTAACAAACACTACATTAATGAAATCTATAAAATGTAAACAAATTGACTATGTCTGTCGAAATACATTAGTCGATTATTTATATTTTTCTCAAGTTGTCATAACTACTGATTTATTTTCACTCACGAATGCGTAGAAATCAATTTGTTTATAATCGATAAGGTCGTCCATTAATCACGTGATATATATTTTATCTATTAAGTAACAGCATCCTCCCTCCCATATTTTCAAAGATATCGTAATTTAATCTTTGATTAAAATACAATCAATTAAAATAATCAATCAATTCTGCAAAATAAAGGACCGCAATAAAGAATTAAACTCACACATCTCAGCATACCCTGACTCAGAGATAAGTCGCTCACGGACGTCAGACAACAAAGGAATTACGAATATAATACTTAAATACAAATATTTAACACCCAGACACAGAACAAACACAAATATCATCTTATAAATAATTGTCGAGGGTGGGGACCAAAAAAAATCAAACCTACGACCTACGCACAAGATAGGATCACTATCATCTGCGCCATCGAAGTCGTCGAAATAAAATACGCGCTCTCAAATGCAGGCGGCATTTGTGATCAACAAAAATAAATAAATACACGTGATTATTTTTACTGCATCCCCTGCTCTCTTACGATTTATCAAATTTATATCACCCCGTCCGTCTTTCAAGCCTAACGTGATTGATGGACGACTCCCAAGATCTAGTCTCACTAAAAGCGGTCAAAGGTAACTCACCCGCTTCGCGAAACTCGAGCGGCGCGCTTGTCCAGCCCGCTCGCGCGACTCTGGCGGCAGCAGTTTCCAGACCAGCGGCGTGTACAACTCTTGGTCCAGGTTTATATCTGATTTTTTGTCAAACAGCCAGCCGACTATGACGCCCACTAGCACAGTCGCGGCTAACCCAAGAGGGGCGATCCAGTGGTAAGAGAACCGGAATGGCGGGAACACTAGCTCCGGATCCTATTTGGAGTTGAAGTGTGACAATTATTTGATAACAAAAAAATAGTAAGTAGTAAAAAAAATGTCGTTATTATAAACAATTTTAGATGTATTAAAATAAAAATTCAAAATTATATTTGTTTTTATAGACCTATCACAGGAATCTACAATCGTTAAACGATATGATTTTTTTAAATTATTTAATGCCAACAAACAAGCATACGGACCGCGTGATAACGAGCGTCATCACAGTCTATAGAGGCGCGTATAATCACACCAAGCGTGTTGCCAACCTTGTCACATGAGTATTTTATGTCACACCTAGTAATTTTTAAACCGGATTCACAATCTTTTAAACCGGAACACAACGATGCAACACTGTTGTTTGGCGGTAGAAATAAGTAAGAATGATCTTTGTATAAGGTCTACCTCTAACCATTAATCTTCAATAACATTAATTAGCTAGCGCAAAAATAGATGAAATAAATACAACTAAGTATATAATCTTCAAGACAGTGTGCTTTTTCACCTCGTTAACCCCGATGGAGTTCCACGCACGTATAACATGGAAATGCCGCACAGCTAGCAGAAAGTACTCAAGAGTCGGCCGTTAACAACTGGTGCACTTCACTGCAGCATTGATTGATAGATTTTCATGTCATCATTTGTATTAGATTCTATTCAAGGGTTTTATATCTTTTATCATTTTAGAGTTATTATTCACTGCAACTTTCTTAAAATGGAAATTTTCCTATAGCAATAGTCTACATTATGTCGAACTTCAAACTACACTCACCAACGAAGTAAAACTGTAAGATGCATTTCTGGCACACTCAGCAGTAGGGCTTATAGGGGGATACCTGTAGCCCTGCGCGGCGGCGGCCTGGGTGCCAAATGAGAAAGTACCAGCTACGATTGCCCCGGCCACGCCACCCACTATGGCACCCTTGGGACCCACCCAAGCAAAGCCCATGCCGAGCGTGAATATGCCACATGTAGCGCTGGCAGCAATCGCTGAAAGCGCTGTCGCGACACCTGTTGGTCCATCGTTAAAGGTGTAATTGATGCTATTCATACTATCATAGCCTTACTTCTCCAAAATTAAGAGAATAAGAGTTACATATAGTTTTAACTCTGTAAGGTATAGTAATGCTTCAAATAATCAAAGACCATTTGCAAAACCATGAACGTCTGTGCTTCTGCCCTATTTGCAAATACTACAAAATTCAAATGCAATTATCTGAAATCCCAATCGACAGTGTACTCACCAAGAACACCGCCAAGCTTCTCGATGACGAGCAGCATGAGGACGGAGATTATTGCCAAAACGCCCGTGACTACTCTCGCCAGGATACCCTCAGTTAACGGCTTCAGGTGGATCTTGAGCCAACCATGCATCAAGTCTTCGACAACCACTAGCGCGCAAGCATTCAGCACCGCCGACAGTGAACTGTATACACACAATCTCCAATATAACATATAGTATTAATATAGGTCTTATTATTTCTCAAAAAACCGTTTTGAGAAATAATAATTCGACCTGGAAACTTATCCGAACGCTTTTCTATTTAATTATACTAAGACACAACAGGCCGTTGAAAACTTAGTTATTTGCTATTACTACATATTCCAATATGATTTGATTAAGAAATAAACTGTATTCTGGAATTAGTTTAGAATACCTTTTTAGCACCTTATTTATCTATGCCGGTTCTTTTTTAATGATAGTATCTCAACATCTTTACCATTCCTTGTTAACCCTGTTGCTATATGCTGAAAACAAGGTGCGTGGGGGTACGTGGGGGGCCGTGAAGTAACAGCAGAGGAATTTACTACTTCCCCCTATGCAAGTAGTTGTAATAGGCCAATGAGGTAATGAAACCAACAAATGACGCGATATATCCACACGAATGAGCTCAAATGCCACAAGAAGGAAATTGGAAGCAGATTACTGTAGCGCTGCTGCGCTGTGCTATAGCTTGTTATGTTTGACAATTATGGACAAAACACCCCCCCTTCTCGGAATCACCTATATCGAAATAAAATATGTATACCAAAAGTTTGGATAAAATACATGAAGAATGTAGAGCAAATCTTGTATTGCCATTTCGAAGCAGGCATATAGACTTCTAACAGCGGTAGAATATACTCTAAAATCTAAATGAACTTAGCAAAGAATTTCATCAAGATGATAAGATTTGCCGTTGCAAATTGACAGGCGCTTGGAGCTCAAAGATTTGACGTTAAATTTGGACAAATCTTTATAAATTATAGCCAATGTAATATTTCGATGCCTAGGCTATATATATTATTGTTTCGTCAAAATCTATTTAGTAGTATTTGCATGAAAGAATAACAAACATACATCGATACATTCTTCGCGTTTATTATATTTGTTGATTTTGTTATGAGCGATAAAAATAAATCAAATCCTAAAATCACCTCAAACCAGCCCCGAATACAGCAGCCAGAAACACTCCCGGCAGGCCTGGTAAATGCTGTACCTTTGCCACGTACGTGACGAAGGCGGGTAGCAAGCGGTCGCCCACCAGCGGCGCCCCGGTGGGATCGCAGCCGCCCTGCACCCAGAGTGTCCAAGCGGTAAGCCCGCACCACACGCACAGTGAAATCGCTATCATAGCTCCCAGGCAGAATATGCCTATTGCACTGAAAATCATGACATCGATAAAGAAAAAAAATTACAAGTCTGCATTGGTACCTCACTCTTACTTATTACCGCCAAACATCAGTGTTTGCCTCGCTGTGTTTCGGTTGAAAAGGCAGTGAAATTAGTAGGTCATGTGACCACGTCTGACAAGGTCGGCATCGCGCTAGCTGTGATAATAAGCGCGTCTATAGACAAGATATTTAAAGTAAATTAAATATTGTATGTCTGATGTCCGTAATATAAGTTGTTTTAGCGACTTATCACGGAGTCAGGTCAATGTGTGAGATGTTTTGTGAATTTATTATTATACAAGTAATAGGCAGTGAATTGTCTCAAATAATACTTACTAGCAAGCTTGCTTCTTGCTCGGCAACGCTATATAACGCTGCACCATGGTCTGGTTGACGGAATTGAAACAGGTCCAGTAGAGCATCCCGCCAAGAACCGCCCCCCATCCCGTCTGCCGCTCATACGGAGACAGACTCCAGCTGTCGACAACAAGAAAAGTTTGATGGATAAAACGAAATAGAGATAAGTTTATTTTTATGCTTTAATCTGGTATTTGTAGGGCGGGCTTTGATCGTTGAAAGGCGCGTACTACAATCTTAGCAGCCTTAGGATACGTACCAAGCAAAAGATTTTCGGCTTTGTTAAATCTATACTAATAATAGCTAACTCAACAGATGTTGTCCTGTCTTAACTATTTATATTTGTAATGAAAAAAATGATGCCACTATAAATTGAGATAAAATCTATTCCATATCTCAAGTTGAATAAAACTGTAAGCAAAGGTCGATTTAGTAGCTTATAAGTGACCAAACTTAGACAAACAACGTGACACGAAATTTATATATATAAAGATTAAAAAAAGAAATGATTCGATTGTTTATTTATGTCGATAACTTAAAAACTAATCAACAGAAATAAAAAACTGTCACCGTTAGGAATCCACATCCACACGGAGTAATAATAGTATAAATAATAGTTATCATATTAAAAAAAAATTAAGACATTACAAAGGGAGATTGTAAACAATATTTGTATATTTATGCGTCTTTAACAAATAAACTCTCAAACTTCTGGATCAATTTTAAAAACATTTTCACTAAAAAAAAGTTACATTGCAAGTTACATAAAACTTTATATTAGATCCATATTTTCCCACGGAAGGGTTTCCGGTGATTCATAAAGATAAAAATAACTAATAATTTATTTATTTTACTGAAACAAAACAATCTTCGCTCTTTTGCTATAACGAGTATTATCAATCCATTGACAAATGCAAAGTTCAAAAATATATCTTTTTGCTTCAATTTTATCTAATCTCTATTATATTCTCTATAACCGAAATCCCCTTTCACGAGATAACAAGCCTCTACTGCAAACTATGCCTCACATAAAGATAAAACAACAAAGCTCTTTTGAGATTATGCGATACAAATAATTTTTTTCTTGATTTTTTTCTGATGTAGCATTAAAAAAAGACAAACACAAAATGTTCCCCCTTCTACCACCAAAGCCTATTTTTAGTAGCGATATTATTATTTTAAAACACATCCATACAATACATCACGCCTGTGTCCCACCGGGGTAGGCAGAGACTATCATCCAATATATACAATATATAGACATCTCCAATTGTTACGATCTTGGCATACGTCTCTCGCTTTCCTTACTCGCATAAGACTGTTGTTCTGTGTTTGTTCTGACCTGGCCCTTCTTTAATACCTTCTACCTGAATAAGATATGTTCGCCTCGGTCGTCCTATACCAACTCTTCCATTCACTTCCGTTCTATATATTTGTGCAGACATTCTACGTTTATCATCCTTTCTACTGGTCCATCTTAACCATCTTAACATACCTTTCTCTATTGTCGTCACAATATTAATATCATCATTTTAAATATTTAACATGGCAGAAACGTTTGCCGGAACAGCTATTACTACCAATAAAATATAAAGCCAGTTGAGACCTGTAAACTAACAATTTACTATTTCATACTTTGAGAGATCCAGCCTGCCGGATTCGCTTGCAACATCGAAGACGCTCTGGAAACCACCAACAGCGACTGTACCCGCTGCCGCTACGAGAATCACGCCGATGTACATAATCCCGGTCTGCACAGAGTCCGTCCACACGACCGCGCGCAAACCTCCCTGTCAACAAAAGCAGCAATGATTATAAAACATAGCTTAAAACCCGTTTTTCCCATAAGTAAACAGTTCGTGAGGCAGAGAATATTAGGACAACCGTATGCACCAGGTGTCATAAAAGGCTAGTGAGGTACCGAAACCGACGGATGGTCGGAAATCAAATATCAATTAAATAGTGCGAGGAGATTTTCTGTTTTGAACGTTCTTTTTTTTCGAAATATAAAGAGTATACTCACTAATGCTGTATACAGTCCGCATATCAGCACCATGATACCTCCAACAGCAAACACGCTTAAACCCGTTACTGAAAACCAAAATAACCATCACAGTAAATCATAATAATCTTAATATATATATTAAGATTATATAAAAAAAAATGCCTACGATGAATGACGACGCTCTCGCTTAGCTGACTAGACTACAATTCTTTTTAATCATTGAATTATACAAATTTACAAACAAGTCAAAGATTTTAAACATTATTTTTTAATAAAAGACCTAACTCACAAGATGACTCGTTTGTTACGAACAACAGATAACGAATGAAATACAAATGTAATACTAAAATACATATTAAACACTGCAAATACAAAACGAACACAAGTGTTCATCACATAAATACTTGTCCTGAGTGGGGATCGAACCCAAGACCTTAGGCACACAATACAGAATTACTACCATCTGCAACATCCGTAGGCCCCATAGTTAAGTATTGAAAAGAAATAATTAATTACACATTTGAATTTCACCTATGTGACTAATTGTATTTCTACAATGTAAATAATTTTTTCGAATCAAAATTTTTTACAACTGCATACATGTTGCCGAACAAAACTAAATGCCAAACATTATTTAACTTAACATCATCATCGCTTTAAAATAAGCACTATATTGTTAAAACAGAGTTAGTAAAAATATAAGAACGTAGTAACGGATCTTGTTATATTATAAACTATACTTTTTTTCTTTGTAATACGTGCTCCATATCTTGAGCAAGTTAAAAAAAAATAATACTTTCCTATGATAATTTCCTCATAATTTAATATGAAAATACAATAAAAATTAATCAGATCTAACTGAATCGGTTAATATATATTAATGGACATGCTTTGTTTCTACTTACACTGGTTAAATGCTAGAGCTGGTACATATACGACCATAGGCAAGAATAATACCTGAAAATTAAAAATAAGCTAATTTACACATTGTTACTTACATTAAATCAGTATTCAAAACATCGTGCCTAAAATATTTGTACAAATGTGTGACTTCTGTTTTACATACAATTTGATTTATATTGTTTAACTAAGAAACCTTGCGGCTTCGCTCGCGTAATCCCCGCATCCGTCAGAATAATATAGAATAAACGTAGCCTAAGTTACTCTTCATCAGCTACATCAGCTATCTGCCAATAAAAGTCTCGTTAAAACAGACAGACAGACACAATTGTTTATATGATTCTTATGATTAGTGTACATGTGTACTTTCATATTGCTAATTTAAAAAGCTTTTATTTTGAAAACTACAAACATACACTTTAACATACGCATAGATATATATGCATAGATGTATATGCATAGATGTATATACATAGACCCAATGCGAGTTAATCGCGCAATTATTGTTTTGGTGCAAAGTCCGAGTAGCTGAAGTAGTAAAAATTAACATCAAATAGAGTCTCGTCTTAAATTGCCAATTGACAATTGTTTGCACGTATCATTATGACCGTACTCATTGCGGCTAAAGTCCAAAACGATGACGAAACAACCTTGTCACGCAATTGAAGTAAAAATAAGTGTTGGTACACCTATTTTCGTTAGCTGGTGTATACTGAATATTTTTATTCGTGTCGTCTCACAATCCGGCAGTGTAATGCATCAATAGCATAGCATCGTACGTGTCAGAAAACGTGTCCAGAAATGTTATTCAAAGTCGCATTGGGGATTAAATGTATCGCTATTGTTATTTTTTATATGTAATGTTTTACATTTTATTTTACATAAAAAATTAAAAGCGCCCCTATTATATTGGCTGCCTAAACGGTTATTGACATTGAATATTATCATGCTGGATAACAAAAAACAAGCGTTTTAAAAACATCTTACTAAAGAGGAAAAAATATTTTATTATAACAAAGTGAAACTAATGGTGACAAAAAATACCTAATAGTATTCAGAAAAAATCACGGATTGCTTCTAGTTCTACGAAAAATATGTCACAACGCACCCCACGCCTTGTTCGGAATACTAGTTGTATTCCGAACAAGTGTGTTTCCAAACGGTGTTTTTTGTTCATAATTATTTTAAGTTTGTTATAAAAAAATATTTGAATGTTTTAGTTTAATGTATTTTAAAAGCGTGTTTTCTAACTTATACTTAATTTTTCACCTTTTAGTTTGATTTATTGTTGAATAATATTTACTAGATTAGTACTTAAGAAGTTAGGTAGACGGTGCGCATGCGCAGGCTGCATGGTCTCACTTGCTCTTATACAGAGGAATTTATTTCATCCTGAGGTCTGATCAGGCTAATGAGATAATATTATCAGAATATTGTATTGGCACCGATTCTTGATATGTGTACAAAGTTTCAATAGAATCTATCCGTCTAAAGTTGGTCAAAAACGACTTCAAAAGAGTCGGTTACAAACATAAACACATACATACAACTGGAACTTGATGTAAAGCGTGTAAAAAAATCTGATCTGTAATTTATGCATACGATAGCATAAAAATAGTTTGAAATTGTGTCTTGTCAAATTTAAAATAATTAAAATAGAAACTATTTTTAACGTCGAAAGCTTATTTAATTTTAAAAAGTAATATTTTTGGTCAACGTGTTTGTGGTAATCGTTTTCATGATTGTCGATCTATATCTAATCTATTATGAGTAGTAAACGAGTAAATATCAGAAAATATCATCGGAGAAAAATATAAAACGTGCAAAAATGCACTTTTGGTATAAATAGTACAGAACACACTCTTTCAATATACAAGCGTGTTTATTTTATTACTCTTGGAAGTATCGACTTGAGTATATTAGAGATAACTAGTCGGAATTAAGATAAGAGATGGACAAGACTCGCGTCTAACAGCTAGGCCCACAGACCAAGGCACCAAACCCTTACTATGCTACTGGCGCTATGCAATGGCTTATACACTTATACCATAAGTCAATGTTCCCAAACGCTAATTAACTAAGTAAGAATTATAAATTTACAAATGAATGGTTTTGAGATATTTTGTCGAAGTGATTGCGCTTTTGCAATTTTCTCTCTTCATCTTCTAGTGCTATTGTGCAGGTTGCCGTGCAAGATTTAATATATCCTATTTTATTAATTTACATAAATTTGTCACATTTTAATGACGTAAATAAACAGTTCGAAACCATCATATGTCTAAAAACTTTAATGAATATTATTATTTCTATTATATTTTTGTGACGTTCCTCTGTACATAAAAACAATAAGGGCAAATTCAAATCCTTGTAAATATTAGTGAAACTTATCGATACGAAAAATATGATTAGAACATTTATGGACACACTTGATGAATGTTTTCATTCAAAGAGCCTTGGGGTTCCGGCGGAGTAGAATAGTATCTTCCTGTAACAGGTGTCGTAAGAGGCGACTAAGGTGCCGGAACCGATAGATGCCGGTACATATATCCAACCTAAACAGGGCAATTTAAATACAACAGACAGGGGTTAGGACAGCAGCATCCTCATCGCTCTGCAATTGCAACCACGCCTGCCCAGTGCGGCCATTGTGGGCAAAGATCCCCCTATCTCGAGAAGGCCTATGTCCAACAGTGGACTTTCTATGGCTGATTTGATGTTGGTTCATATAACAACACAATTCACAAAGTTGTGAAAACTATCATATAATCTAGATAACATCGAACAGTTTCCAACACAACAGTTTCCTATAGCTTGCGAGCAAACAATTAGTGTTCACTCGATACCGAGCAAAGTCCGCCGCCGATCGACTCGACCAACCGAAGCGAATGACCCGCAATGGAGTTAATAAGAATTGCTGATTACTATCAGCGACCTGTCAACTGTGTGTAGGTACTATTGAATATTAATTTTTGTACTATAATATAACAGTGCATTGACTTGATGACAGTGTGACTAATAGTATCTGCCCATGTAACAGATGTCGTAAGAGACGGCTAAGGTACCATTACCGACTGATGGCGGTATTTCTATCCGAAACAATGTAGTTCAATATCAAAGGTCAAGGATGGGCAGCAGAATCCTCATCGCAAAAACGCATGCTCAGCGCGGCACATATGGGCAAAATTCCCTTTTTCTTGGCGAGGCCTGAACAAATTGATACAAATTAAAATCTACTAACGTCAAGAGTAAAGGAGCATTAGTTGAGAAGACCGATTTATTTTTCATGGTGTTCGTAATATCATGACATTTTTTTAAGAATGTGTTTTAAGAAATTGTTTTCCAATTCTTTCACTATATATTGTCATAATAGTGTTTTTGTATTATTTTTATATTTTTAACCAAGGGAAATGAAACATGTGTCTGGTTTAAGTGAGACATGTTAGATTAAAGCTAAAAATATATTTGTTTGCTAAATTAAGACACTTACCTCGTCTATTAAGAATAGTATGGCAGCCACAGCTCGCACATGTCGATTGAATCTTAATTCTAAATACTGAAACAAAAAAATACCTATAAATAAAACATCAAAATTTCTTTAAAAAATATATTTAAAATTCAATTGTTTTATATTCTTATATATAGTGTATAAATTGTCTTAGTCTTATATTCTATTTGTAAACCGCTACTCTTTTCGCGTAAAAATGGTTTCTGCTAAATAAATTCTGTAGGAACAGCACATTTTTGGAGATAAAAAGTAATAATATATGTGCTATTTCACACATTAATGCACCAGTATGAAGATTCTTTATTCAAATTCGTGAAATAAGTGTAAAATACTTTTTTGATAACCATCCCTCAAGGGTGTGCGAAGTTTGTGTAAAAGTTCTAGAATTTAACGCGGGTGAAACCGTGGGACACAGCTAGTCATGAATACTTTACAATATAAGTAAAATTTTAAGCATAATCGATTTTAAGCAAATGTAACTAAATAAGTTTAAAATTATTATTTAAAGTAGACGATCCAATTGGCCTGCCCCCAAGTACAAACCTTTGATCACACAGATTATCTTATCATAAAATGTTTATATGCTACTTATATAAATTTGCAAGCAAATTCAAGTCTTGACATTGCATCACATTTTAAAATATATCTTGATAGAAAATTATATGCACAGGATATTTAAAACAGAACTTTTAAGCCTTTGAGTGTTTATTATTCCTTGTAAAACTACGTGATAAAAAATTAAAAAATATATATAGGATATTTTTTAAAACTGAAACATCATATCATATCCAAATATTTATTAAATTCATATCTGTCTTATTTTTAAATTTCCTTGCGCTGCGGAAGATTTATCAAACATTTGTTTTAATAGGCTATAGAAAAAATATATAAATATCATTGAGATATGAGAAACATGTGATTTGAAAGATTTATCTAAATCTCTCACATTACATCTTTTAATTTATATCTATAAACGCGTTAACATATCTATTTTAAACTTATTGATAGTAACTGAAGTTAGATCTTAAGTTATTATCAGTTAGATTGAAAGAGGAATGTTAACGTGGATAGCGTGCCGGTACCAGTTCCTTAATCACCTCCTACAACACTGGGTACAGGGGGAGGTACTATTCTACGCTGCCACCCCACAGCAATTACTGAACAAAATAAACTGGTTTTCTTTAAAAAACCTTGTCTGAACCATAATGTGTAAATTCAATAATGCTCCTAACAACATATAGAAGATCAGCTTATCTTTTATCAACTGGATAATATCTTAGAAATATGCCTATGCCAACTGAATATACCTATGCTAAGAATTTTACTGATAAGCGATATAATGTACACGAACGATGTAGGTACTCGTATATAAATACAATCTCGACAACATCACATACATTGTGCAAGAATTCCAATGTGAGAATTCCCTTAATGTTAGGGTCATCGCAATCAACAAAGAAAATGTAAGCATCCAGATGCGGAATACAATCAAAAAACTTTTATTTCTATTACATCAGGTCGTCAACCAAGTATATGGCCGCTTGATACGGTATTAAGTGTCACTGCAGCCTTTATAAGCTCGTAATATCACAAGGATATCACAAGTACGTTGCAAATTTTGTGACTTGAAGATAATATGTCACATTACCTAGTAAATTCACTGCTTCTCTAATATCCTTCACACCTCTTCAAACCGGAACACAGCAATGCGAACACTGCTATTCGGTGGTAGAAATAGGTGAGAGTGAGATACCAACGCAGACCACCTTTGTATGAGGTGTTACACTATACTCTATAGTCCTAGATCCCAGTCACCCCAGACTTACATAATTTTAGGAAAGATACAAATTTTAGGAACATTAGTATAACATAAAGGAATAGATACTCGTTAAGAGTAGCCATGAGTTGTAACAGATAGTACTCTTACATTACACTCTACTATATAAATGATTGAATGCAGCCAGTACTTGAATGTCACAGGTTACTAAGATACATATTTCTAACTAGCGAACCCGCAACGCGAAGTACCGGCAGAGTGGAATAGTACCTCCCGTGTACCAGGTGTCGTAAGAGTCGACTAAGTTACCAAACGTAAGGTTGGATATACCGACAGATGGCGGTATATCCAACCAAAACACTATAGCTCGATTGTCGTGGAAGCTACGCTCTACGATTGCCAAAACGCTTGCTATTATGGATAAAAATCCCCCCTTTTCTTGGGGAGGCCTAAGTTCAGCAGTGGAGTTACAATAGCTAAAATTATAAACCCGCCCCGGCTTCGTACAGATGCTATGGAGATATTAACTAGTGTGGGACAGTATAGAGTGATTAAATTATGATTAGTCTATACTACAGGATAGTATATGACCTCCCCGTATACCAGGTGTCATAAAAGGCGTTTAAGGCACCAGAACCGCCAGATGGCGGTATACGGTCCACAAGCCGCTGTGCTTCCGTTTTTTAAATCTCTGATAACACTCCAGTAACTCTGAGAAGTGCAGCGTTAAATTCGTCCAAAATAAAAACAGAACACCGAACTTTAAATAAAATGTATTCTATGCGTTAGGCAACCTTACCTCATAAGACGAAGACAACCTCAAGGTACAAAACACTGGCAAGTACACAGTGACCACCACGATGCAGGAAAGAGTCACGCCGATTATCACCAGCCAGTACTGCGAGCCGTAATTGTAGATCTCCGCTGGGGTACCCAGTATAGTGACTCCCGACACATAACTGTGAAGGAAAATAAAGAATATATACACTGGTGCCCATTATCATTGCCTTGGTTCATATCTGACCGCAAAAGGAGCAAATGATTAGCAATCCTGAACGTATTACATTGAATTGCATTGTTGCTTTGCACTTACGGAAACACATAAACTACATTTATGACTAAACAATGATATGACATTTATGCGATATTGTATTGGAGACCGGTTTCTGTACATATCAGTAATAACTTTATCGGTACGATTACTTATAACTTAACTTTTGCTATACTTCCGGAGTCGCACCTTACTACCGTACCTTTAGTTTTAAGATTGCAATATGTCAGGATATGTACATGCATCCAATGCAGCTTAAATGCACAGGGCAAGAGTGGGCAGCAGCACCACGCTCGCTTGCCCAGCGCTGCAAAATTCCCCCTTTCTTGGGGAGGCCTATGTCCAGCAGTTTTTTAGATTCATATTTTTGACTAATAGTCACCCATAAACGTTCCAATAATACAAAAGAAAATATTTTATTAATCGTGGTCAAGTACGATTGTCCTAAGAAGATCGTGAACATAACACAATAATTTAAAATAAATGTTCTTCACGACTGACAGTAAATACGATCTTATAAAAAAGAATACAATGTTATTTTCTCAGTAGGTAAATAAGTGCTATAAACAGCTTTGTCGTTTATCATGGAAGCAATCGTGAAGTTTAAATTACACCTATTATCTTTCTTTGACTAATACATACGTCTAGTCTGCCAGACGCTGTAAATAGTAATAAAATACTATCCATATATATAATTACAACAATATAATCCTTTTAACTTGAGAACTAAAACCTGGAAGGTTGATAGGTACTTACAATAACGAATGTAACTCTGTACTTTTGTCGACTAAAAAGAACTTATGCGTCAGACAAATTGAATTTCTATTGAGTAGACTTAGTAATTTTAGCCAGAACACATTAAGAAATATCAGGATAAAATTCCTCTCTCCCCCTTTTAATATTATTTCGTCATTCTATGGACGCGTTGTGAATTTGCCGACGTAATAGGCTGTCGTGCAGGTAATAATTTTAAGGTAATCGTAAAAAACATGAAAATAACATTAATAATAATACTCTTTATTGTACCCCAGACAAAAAGATACAAAAAAAGGTACAAAATAAAAAAATAATGGCCTGCCTTATCGCATAGAGCGATCTCTTTCAGGTAACCTTAGGATGAAAAAAACAGTAAGAAAGTAGTTAGGTAGTTTGGGGTCTACATATGTAAAAAATATAAAAAACTAACAACAAATAATAACATATAATTAATAAAACTTATTAAAATTTTAATACTTCAAAATATATTCCCGCATACAACTTACCTAGCAATAAGTGACATTGCTACGGGAAAAGTAGACATAGTTTTCCCGCCAAGCAAGTAGTCTTTAATATCGACGACGCGTTTGTGCCGGGACCCGACCGCGCTGTACCATATCCCGCCCGTGCACGACCCGATAGCCAAGATCCCGAAGGTTACATAGTCCACCACACCGAATCCTCCCTCCTTCAGTGTGAACGGCATCTTGATTTCTTGTTACTGCAACCAAAATCAGTATTTACTTCCAAGTTACACATAAAAGTCACGCGTGAAGTAAGCTTTATCGCGATTATCTTCATCACAGGGATATCACTTGGCCTTGTTACCAAGGGCTAATTATGTACCTACTAGAGATACATTGCCATCAAACAAGCAATATGAACTCTCGCCTATTTGTGTCGTCAAATAGTCGACTTTAGGTGAGAGTAAAAATCTTTATGTATAAAATTTCGTATCGCGTTGTTTGTCCGGAATGAACTCGTAGTTTAAGAGTTCATTCCGGACAAACAACGCGATTTAAATCAAATTTGTTACAGTTTGACACAAATCCACAGATAGGACAGGATATCTCAAGATATAGTTGCAATTTTTTTTATTGCAAATTAGTTGTTGAATACTATTCTGTACCAGATGTCGTAAGAGGCGACTGATGTACCTATACCGACAGATGGCGGTATATCCACCCTAGTATATAAAGTAGTTCAAATGTAACAGATGGGCAGCATTCCAGTCGTGAAGCTACGCTCTGCGATTGCCATCACACTTGTCCAGCGTGATGGCAGGAGGCTTATGTTCTCGAGCGGACGTTTTCAAGGCTGCCACGCTGATGATGAAGATGATACGATAAAGACTTAAAAATATCTGTGAGTGCCATTACATTCCACAAATGGCGGGGTAAGTTACTACTAAAACAATAAACTCATGGTAACGGAATTAACGGGATACAATTGGACTTTGTACCTATGACGATATCGATGTAGTATCGATGGTAATTAATGCAGATATATACATATATATATGCATTAATGTATAGACTAACTTTGTAAAAGGTCAACTTCACATAAATAACAAATTATCTTCTGAAATTTGTTGTTTCTCTAGAATATTGATGACCGCTTTAAACAGAATTATAAACGTCTACAGCTATTTGTACTAAAATATAATTTTAAGTATGAAATATATCATTGAAATATAAAATAATCAAAGGCGGTTGCACACTTGTGGTGGCTCGGATGTCAAATACACAGACAGAATAGTGTTTAGTGTTAATTTTATAATTATAATTTAATGGTTATTGAAAATGTTTATCATGGTTTACCTCTATCATCATGATATTATAGGTTTTATACACAGAAAAAGCTGCATTTTTTAATAATAATGATTAACAGAAATCGTTTGTCTTCGTCTTTAAATGTTTTAATTAAATTTAATATGTAATATATTTAAATTATATATATATAATTAGACCGCCTGGTACTCAATAAAATAATTTAGCAAGGCAAGTGCAGAGTTAGGACTTGGACCACAAGGCCCACACAAAGATTTAAAGAAAACAACTAGACTTCGTTGACATCTCTTCGAAAGGCCTATGTGTGGACCTATGTACGGATGATTTCTGAGCACGTTTGATTAAGTTGAAACTTGTTTCTAAAACTCCTATCTACTCCTCCTAAATTTGGTAAAAGCATTAACTCAAACAAGAGGCTTTCCAAATGAATCCTAAAATAATCATGTAGGCATCGCAGTAATGATTGATGTTCAGAATGGCGATATACCATGTCTGTCTATCTTAAAAACGGTTCAACTGCCGTAAGATAACCAAAACGTTGAATATAACAATGCAAAAGTTAAATAGCTTATTCAGGCCTCCCAAGAAAGTGGGAATTTTGCTGATAATTACCGCGCTAGGCAAGCGTGTTGGCAATCACAGAGCGTAGCTTTCGTGATGGAGTTTCCGTGACCCAGCGCCGCCCTGTGCACTTGAGCTAGACTGATTTGATCGAATATACCGCCATCTGTCGGTTCTGGTACCTTAGTCGCCTCTTGCAACACCTAATACAGAGGGAGTTACTACTCTACTCTAACAGCTCACAGTTAACTCACAGCTAAATCTTAATCTTACAATGCGTAAGAAATAATTTTGTAATGCATAGTGAACGCGTATTCTGCAAAAATATTATAAGAGAATGTAAATTAAAACGTCACGGTTTTGCAGTTTTGCGTATTAATTATCTTGTTTGTTTTTTTCCTTATAGAAAATGTCTATTAACTTACCTCTATATGTAAGTTAATAGATAATTAGTAGAAGCTTCTGTATGCTGCATACTGCACACAGTGAACAAAACTTGATTAAGATCGGTTCAGAAGTTTAGAAGTTCACCGCAGACAAAAACCGCGGCATGAAATTTTTATATATATAAAGATATAAATGTATACTTCTCCAATTGTCTAGATGCGAGTACGAACATAAAGGATGAAGCTAATAATGATATACCATCGTATTCATTTTGGCACTAAGTATTACATTCTTGTCCAGAGTAACAACATGTGACTCAATAGTGTATTATTGATCTTAACCGTTTTGGTACAGGTCCAAATTTTTTAAATATAATTTTGCAATTAAACCGAGAAACTCTGGTGGCCCTTTTTTATTAATTTACTGTTCACATATAGGCTTGTCACCGCACCTTACAAACGCTTGTATTCTATCCTTAGTTATATTATATCATAAAGGCAAAGAAATTTAATAATGGATGTATGTTTCTTACTATTTTACGCCGGAACAGCTGGACAAAGCTGGATGAAATTTAGCACAGAAATTATTCATAGTCTGCAGTAACTAGCACACCACACACTTATTAATTTATTTTTAATTTCTAAAAAAAATGCTCTCGTGGTACATATTTAGTTTTTGATTTATCTCAATGGAATCGATTTGATATTTTGCATATATTAGCTACCAGAAAGCGATATAGAAGAATATACTTCCTCATGGATGTTATAAGATTCTTGCGGACAGTTCGCCACTAAACGTGTGCCCTTAACGTGTTATGTCACATTATCCAGTAATTTTTTTGCTACCCTATAAACCAGAACGGATTAAGAACGGAAGTGGGTGGGTGATCTCTGGGTGATCGACAACAATCTTAAATGTAGCCACATTCTGGTGGCTGGGATCTCAGAGACAAATCTACACATAGAAACCCAAAACTCAAGCCAACAAAATGAAAAACTATATAGCGGGCAAGGACGTAGAGGTCGCATAAAGCGACAATAGGCTGTAATAGACAACTCCGGTTTCTGGAAGCAATCTAATGAAGAGGGTGACCTATTCCCAACCGTACTGCCCCGAATGGTCAGACAGATATGAGGATGCACAGCCACCAAGCGCAAGATCATCGGCAAAGGGTTCAACGACATCGTTGAAACTCAACAAACGACGAATTTTTGAGAGCGAAGAGATGCCTACTAATCTGGATCTGCGTCGGGGCTAAACGTGTCCGTCGATACAGTTCAACGAGACGACCAACTCGAATCATGCGACACGGCCATGCATCGGGTCTAACGTCGGCCTATGAGAGAGTCGAGCAGCCTCCAACTGTACCAAGAGGAACGTCACCCGAAGCTATAGGCGTCAACGAGACGCCCAACACCCAGATGCCCAGGGTTCAAGGAACACTGCCCCTGGGACTGGTGGGATCCCCGCCCCCATGTTGACCTTAGCTCTCGATCACATAGAGTACCGCCTCGGGGAACGACTAAACGCAGGACAAGCAGGAAGGTGATACTCTTGCAGAATGGAATCTAGAGGCGGAAGTGCTTGCCTCGGAGGCCTTGTGGGCCTCTTCGAGCGGTAGCCAGCCTCCGCTTGAAGAGGACCACAAAAAGTGAGAGGGAATTATACGTTTTTACTAATTATATAATGACGATGAACGAAGGCATCTCTAATTGTATTGACACTAACAGGTAACCTTCAACATTATTTCAATGCTTCGTGTTAAATATTACCAATTTTATTTGCATTTAAAAATTATATTTTATAAGCCACTTTTTTAATGAAAGAAATAAGACGCATGTCTTAAGGGTACGAAGCGACTAAGAGGTACTTTTATACTTAAAGATAAGTATAAATCAATAGGTATTCTGTTTCAATGTCGAACAAAAATGACACCAATGACACCGTGACCGATATATATAACAAGTGTTGTCATCAAAACGATACATTCTTCCTTAGTTTGCTAATTTGTATCTTTTGATTTGTATTTAAGCTAACCATCACTTTCTGTAACGGATATGCCTTTAACTATTATACGAGTAGTTAAGGATAGATAAGTTTTATAGGTAAGAATAGGTATAAATAGTTAATCTGTTTTGATGTTAAACGAAAATGACACTAATAACACCGTGACCGATATAAATTTACAACAAGTGTTGTCATCAAAACGATAAATGTTACCTTACTTTGCTTATTTGTATCTAATTTAAGCTAATCATCACTTCAACGCCTTCAAATATAAATTGCACAAATAATTAGATTATATAATTTATTTTAAGAATTATATGCTTTTGTTTATAAACAAATAACTGTTAGAATACCTTCCTTTAGGTAATTATTGAAAAAATTAAAAGCAATTAAAATCAAATATATCGTCGAAAGATCATATTTTAAGACTTTTCTTGATTTTAATGACTGTTCACAGGGTTAACTATTCATTATTTCTGAAATATTTGTGAAATGCTAGGTAAGTAATATGTGTACATATTTATTACAGTATTGTAAGTCTCGCTTTCTAATTTTTGTGCTGTAGGAATCTTTGATGAGAAACATTTTTTATAGGCGTATTCTCACAACATATTTTCGTTATTAAAAACATGATTGTGTTGTAAACTGAACGTCCCCAATATTTAAATTCCTATATTATTTAAGATTATATATAGATTGTATTAAATAGCAACACAAATCATGCATAATATTATAATAATATTACGTTTTGTTTTGTTTATTTGGACGTTTTAGTAAAGGATACCGCGAATTTTAGAACACAGATCTTCATCACAGGGTAGGGATATTATATTTACAAAAAGTTAGAGATCCTTACCTAAAATGAAAGTATTTGAGGTTTGTATTTTTATATGTTGTTAACAAATAAACATAAAAGTACAGGAACGATTCAAAAAGCTCTTTTACTAATAGAAAGTAATATTATTGGGGAGTGACTATAATGCGCTGATGATATATTCTTACGGGAAAGAGGGTGAAATATCAGAGCGCGGCTAGTTACTCCAGGTACCCACTGTAAAATGCCATAAATAGTAATATAATGTAGGAATGCTTGGTTACTAAACTAGCTAATCTCAGGACTTACTAGTCGGATTTATACTTTCTACTTGGCAGTCCTATGATTAAGAAAAATTATAGGCTACTTAACGTCACACTATGGCCCTTTAGGTTAAAAAATTAGAACGACACAAGCGGGACAAGGTTAGTAGTTAAAGATATCAGTTCAAAGAATTCTCCAGATGCTAAAAGTGCGACTTCACTACAACGTGATGTAAATAAGACCTTATATCAACATACACAAAAACACGTAAATGAAACAACATACACACACTAAACAAAACTCAGAATGCTAGTTCTTAATATATAATATGATATTCAAAATCTGGTATTAAAAATCAGCTATACCTATTAATTGCCGTAAGTACCGGCAGAGTAGAATAGTTCTTCCCTCCCCTCTTCACCGTAACCTCCATCCTTTCTCCCTCTTTACCAGGTGTCGTAAGAGGCGACTAAGATACCAGAACCGACAGATGGCGGTATATCCATCCGAGACAGTGTAGCTCAAATGCATAGGGTGGAGATGAATAGTAGCATCCGCACCGCGAAATCTGCACTCTGCGATTGCTTACACGCTTGCCCAGCGCGGCAATTATTGGCAAAATTCCCTCTTTCTTGGGGAGGCCTATCTATGTCCAGCAGTGAAATTCCAATAGCTGTAATGCTGATGATTCACCTATTAATGCATACACTTAAAGAAGTCATCTCCAAAAAAGCCAGGGATTTAAAAAAATATTGGAATCTCAGCCTAGTTTTGCTATAATGCCAACAAAACCCCCGCATCTAACGCCATGTATTCTACATATAGTTTGCTTTTTTTATAATTGCACTTTATTTAACTGTGACATTGAATACAAATGTCTAATGATTACAAGTAATTTTTATTAATTTCACAACATAATATCTGAACCACACTTGTACGTATCTTATTTCAGAAAATAAGTTGCTACTTTTTGTACACGAAATATTTTATCGTAAGCAATTAGAGCTGAAAGGCTCATGTAATTAAAATATTAACATTTATAAGCGCAACGACATACAAACTAAACTATTTGATTAATTTGGTTATACTTTCACCTAAGTAACTCTTTCCCAATTTAGTGTCACCTCCAGATAAGATTTGTAATTAGGTACGCTTCTTCATTCTTCTTCACAATTTCAAATTGTATTTACCAGTTAGGTTAAACACTTAAACGGTCAAATTTTACCGCAAATTCGGCATTGACCTATGCATTATCATAAACTATTTTAAGAAAACTCAATCTAAAGAAATGCTTTTCATAGACTTTTACTGTCTTCTGTCATATCTATACAAAATATAGGTAAACCTTTTTTGACTTTTGAGTAGACACAATAAGATGAACGAAAATCGTGTAAAATTGTGTCCCTTCCTATATTGAGCACTGCTGCAAAGATAGAATGCCACCTGCTAAGTTACCAGTTGAGAAAGAAAAACGTTTCTATAGCACTTAGACATACATAAAATTTAATATATGCACTTGTAACGTAACTATGAAATAATCAAAATTAAAGTTTTGTATAAAACTTTTAAAAATAATGTTGGCACAATTTATTATATTTTTTTTGTATTATCCCAAATAAGTTTATGCGGAAATAAAGTTGAATGGCAGGCGTATTATGGTGCGTTGCCAATCACGCAAGGGCGTATGCAATTTATACTGGCAACGTCACCACAAAACTACTTCAACACTCTTATACATACATTACTAGAACTTACGTACCTACTTTCACCTTAGCATTGAGCACAAATCACAATAATATGGTATGGACGCGTCCGTCAGCTGACCAAATTAAAAAACAAAATACTACACATCAAAATTTCCCGCGCACTCACATGTCAATGTCATTTCACTTTACGTAAATCTGTTTGTGTCCAGAAAAATAGGACGCTTATTATTAAATTTCTCAGGTCGAAATACAAAACTTAACACGCTGAGAACTATGTTTAAAAAAGCCAACTCATAAGATCGCGCGTTGGTATGTGATCTATCTGGTTTTATTGTGACGTGCACTTTGGTTACGAGTTGTCGCGAATAAACTTCACGATAGCGAAGCACATGGCATTCCCCGTCGAGTAAACATTATAACTGTAGTGACATCTAGCGAGTGCCTTTCCAAACTAGAATACAATATGCTGTTTTATCGACCGTGCGGAAAATGAGGAAATTATATAAGTTTTCCTTGTTTATTAAAGTTTGCCTGGAACAATGAAATTATTATTATCTCACGTAATAGTTATTATTTTAAAATATAATTATTTACGTTACGACCGTCGCGACTACTTTATACGCGTATACTTTAAACGGCAATTAATGATATTTCTACATAATTTACTTTCAACTGAAAATATTTCATGGTTTTTATTATTTATCATATTGATACGTCAAAAATATCTATGATTGTCCAATGTAGTTCATATGACGTAGTCTTCCAAAAATAGGTACTAAAATATTATTTTATATTTATTTACAACCAATATGCCACCTAAATCCAAAGATACAACAGTGAAAAAAATTGCTCCTCAAATAAACAGACCACCAATCAGTGATACAAGTCTTTTCCGTATACCTGAAAATGCTGTTGAAGGTATTTATCTTTAATATTTTCATTGTATACATAAATTTTTGGGTCTGATGTTTCAAAGTAAATTATTCCAATTTAATTTTATCTCAATCTTATATTAAAATTTTATAAAGCCACTCTCTACCCCTTCTTAAAATTTTGTGCTGTTATTAAAACCACAAACATCGTAGCAATGTAACTACTAGTTCACTGCTTACGGCTTGATCCGCGTCCCTTGGAAGCTCCTGGTTTTCCTAGACTTAAAAGAAGCCAATGTCGCTCTCTGTTAGTTACCACCACGTAAATCATGATTATTTACCTAATAGTAAAAAATAAAACACCAAATATTTCGCATGTCACATAGTACTTAACTGCACATTTTTCCAGGATAAAAATGAGCATACACGCATTCCAAAGAATAATATGTATATCGCCACACTTACACCTAGAACTGTTCTGCAGTTTTAGTGTAAAAAACTAACCGTTGTGTGTGTTATGTGGAAGAGTTACTAAGTAATCTAAATCGATTATAAAATCAAATAAAATTTAAGGTTTTCAGGAAAGAATAGAAACCGGTATCGAATGGACGCTAATCGAACTTGCAGCTAGACATCACAAAAAAACCGCTCTAAGTGATGTGCCTTCTATATCATTTTCGGAAGCATTGCAAGACAAGTTAAACAAGAGCATACTCTCTGGATTTCTTCACGAGCATTCCAGTCTGACATTGGAGCAACAATCGGAACTTTTATTGCCTATTACTTTGTGGGATGTCGAGAAGTTCGCCAACGAAGAAGGAAAGATATGCTTCGAAAATAACAACTGCATAACGGACGATTTAGTGAAAATGATTAAACGCGCTGTAAGACTTGGAGATCGGGAAGTTTTGAAAAATGATCTGGAAAATATTTCTGTATTGAGAATTAATGATTCAAAGGTGAGCAAAAATACTCATAAAAATAAAAAATATATAAAAACTTTATTACCTTCTAAAGTAACTTTAATGAAATTCAAAATTATGTTTTAGATGACAAATCTTGACAAAAGATTAACAGATTTTCAAAAATTAGTGAATATAAATTTATGTGGAAATTACCTAAGTGACATAGAAGCAGAATTTCTTCCAAAGGGTTTGAAGACTCTTGAAATACAGGCAAATTTTTTAAGTAATATTAGTAATTTCGTTGACGATTTGCCATTTAATTTACTGTATTTGGGATTGGCAAGGAATTTATTAACAAACGGTAACTTATAAAATTATTTTCTCATATAATATACAAATACATAATTTACAAAGATTTTTTAAATATAAATTATTAAATGTACATATATATTTGTCATAAACATATCGACAATCGTGAATAAAATAATAATCGTTTGTTTTTACGTACTTTTAATTATTATGAAATGTGTTAATTTATTAAATTATAAAACACTATGATTTTTATAACGCAGACTACATAGAACCATTTTGCCGCCTTCCATACCACCTCACAGTTCTTGATTTATCCGACAACGACATCTATCATCTTGAACCGGTACTAGATGTACTATCGAGGTTGCCTAACTTGCAAGCTTTGCTGCTGTTTGGGAACCCTTGTGCGGTTAGCATCGATTATTTTACTTTAGGAGTTCCCTTGAATATGGCTAGATGTCGCTGTACTGTATATTATATTTGTAATATAATAATGTAGACACACTTCAAAGCCACATACGCTATTGGAGTATCATATCATTATTTATTATTTTAGTATAGTCATAAAAATGAGTCGCTACTTTAGGAAGTTAGTCTGTCTATATTACATCCAACCTACCCAAATCTTTCGAAATTTCGCAATCAACAATAATCTTTTGAGGAATGTATGGAGTTTAATATTAATTGATATTTTGACAGATTTTGGTTGGTTGATCTGTTGCTTTGAGTACTAAACGTGATAATACGTTAGATATTTTGTGTATTAATAGAATAAGTATCAATACTTTGGGCTTTACATCACCCTTGCACCGACATTTTTAGGTGTGCGCAGGCTACGCCAAAACCACTCTTATGAGGTTGCCGAAGGTGCGTTGGCTTGATTGTCGACAAGTTCTCGCCACTGACAGACAACTCGAAACCTTTGAACCTCATCCAGATGACTTGCGCGCCGCGTACTTTTTCTTTACGATTTTCAGGATTATGGGAATTCCTCCGCCTCCGAAACCGGAGAAGGTGCGAATATTTATTTACGTTATATTTTTCAGTTTTTAGTATATAAGCTTTATGCAAAAAATAATAATGTGTTTTTCTTTAATATACAATTTATTAATTAAAGTCTCTGGACTGTTAAGAATGTTATGGTTCACGTAGATGTTATTTTAAAATCAGATAAAATACTAACATCGGCGGAATAAGGTTTAGTTTGTTGAGACAATAAATATAACTATTAAAGTTACAACTATGGGATTAACAAGAGAGTATAGAACTTTGATTCATGTGTATAATAATTACAATAAACATTCCTCCTCTCGTTAGGGTGCAACCACAACATTCCACGTGGAGCTGGAACTGCCCCTGCTAGACGCGACCAGACGTACACACCTCATGTACCATAACTACGAGTCTTTGATAGAAATGTTGCCGCTGCCTGAGGATGGCGACTGGCCTGTGAAGGACCCGTCGACATTCATCGAGAGCAGAACTCTAGTCGGTGGGTTTACTAAATTTCGCTTAATCATAATCTTAATATTTAAAAATGTAGTGTCAAGTTGTTGGTCTGGAATGTACATAAATTCATGAATCGATTTTAAACATTTTTACGTACTGTGTACAGTTAGACCCAACATGAAAGGAGAGTTTATATCTCAGTTTTACCATCATCATTATTACAGAGATTAGAAGTCCACTGCTGGTCATAAGCCTCCCCAAGAAAGGAGGAATTTTCCCCATAATTGCTGCTCCGCAAGCGTTTTGGCAATCGCAGAGCGCAGCTTTCGCGACGAGGATGCTGCTGTCCATCCTCTATGCATTTGAGCTACACTGTCTTGGATGGATATACCGCCATCTATCGATTCTGGTACCTTAGTCGTGGCATCGACATTATGGCAGAATAATTCATGGGGTATTCGTATTTTCCAAAACTACCCTCTAATTATTTGTACCCAAATATGTTTTCTTTCTGGAGAACCTAATGCTGCACTATTAAGACGTAAATTTCGGCGCCACCGGATGGCCTCTCATCGCTCATTAATTACCCTATCTTTGCCCGATTGTACTTGCGTACCCCACGCCGGCGAGATCTCAACAAGATCGATGGCGATCACCGCCTCTGAGACTTGACCTCGGCCTGGGTGGCCTTTGGAGACGGTAGTGGTTGTTTGCAAAAGAGAAGGACTGAGTGGCCGCACTAGTGGGGCTAGTTATCGCTCGAGAGGCCGGGACTCACGCGTTCTCCGGCAAACACGGTGTACGGTAAGCAACAAATCAACCTTCCCAAATCTGTCAAATGTTTACAGTCAATTTCGAACTCAATCACTCTGATAGATTAATATGGATTGCAAAGTTTTGACAGTTTTGGGTAGGTTGATCTGTTGCTGTGTGTACAATAATGTGTAAAAAATAATTAAAACATTAAGCTTGATGGATCGTAAATGATTGTAACAGAGTAAACACGGTCTAGTCATATGAGATCACTAATATTACTAGCCTGCTCATAGCCGGAAGAAAGGTTTTAGTGGTTTTTGTAAAAGGTTTATAGCGTTATGTATGTATAATTTTTATTGGTTAATGGTATATGTAGAGGCACCTTCCTGAAAATAATTCTGGCGGCGCCTAAGGATATCCAGTAATTCCCCATGTATTGATTCTAGACATTGCGAATGCACTTTATAAATAAGGTTCTATACGATAACAACATACCGAATTATAAATATTAACCTTAGTTTTAGTACGATCGATTTTTTTAAATATTATTAAGTCAGCATACAAGCATACGATCCGCTTGATGGTAAACGTAATCGTAGCTTATAGACGCTAGTGTCATCACAAGGATTTTACGAGCATGTCGCTATGTAATAGCGATATGCTCGTACAATAGTTGGTATGACGATGATGATTTGACATTAAGAAAAGTGTAGCTTCGTTCAAGAGAAGTGAAAATATAAAAAGAAATACAAGAGCCGCCATGATACTCGTCAATATATTTTTCACATAATTAAAACTTTCCATGTGCATTAAGGAAAATACGACAAAATAATTATAAGACCTTGTCGATAAACAAGCACACAGTCTTGTTATATCACAAATATATATCACAAGCTCGTTGTCAACCTTCTGACTTGAAGATACTGTCACATTTACCCAGTAATTTTAAACCGGTACACAGCAATGCGAACACTGCTCTTTGGCGGTATAAATAGATGAGAGTGAGGTATCAATGCCCTTTGTTAGAAGTCTGCCTCATGTAAAGATAACGATTAAGAGCTCCTACAAACGAATCTTAATATTAGAGATGTTTTTTTGAAAATGTATTTTATTTCTCTCTGGGCGCCCACAGGTCACTGCAACGTGTGTTGCGCATTTAATAAACAAAATTGCATGTTAGAATAAGATAGGCGTTATTTACGGCAAAGTCCATGTTTTATCATCATCATCAACAGCCGTAAAACGTCCTCTGATGGACAAAGGCCTCCCCAAGAAAGAGGTAACTTGCCTATAATTATCACCCTTTATTCAACAACAAAAGGAAACTTAAACTAAAATACATTTTGATACTTAGGTACCTAAACTAGGTCTAGCCTGTTTTTATAGGCACCTATGCTCTGTAGTGTGCATGTAGGTGTAGATGTGTATATATGGTCTAATGTAATACAAGGTTTGTTAATACAACACATTATTTACGCACACATTACATAAATACACAGAATATGAAGCTATACTGTGTATATACAGTATACACAAACAATAATAGTAACAATAAATATAGTCCAGTCTAGCATAATATTGTTCGCAATTCCTCTGTCTTGTTGTAGTCCAATGTCAAAAGCCATTCCCTTACTGTTGTTTTGCAAGTGTATTTATTCATGTCATAAATATCGATTTCATGATTTATTTTATTATAAATAAATAGTCCCATAAAATTTTGAGATCGCTGTGCGAACCGTGTACGACATGCCTGATGTATATTTTGGAAGTCCACATACCTTCGTCTACTATGAGTTAGTTTATTTTCAGGTTTACATAGTGTATGCTGTTTGAGAATAAGTTCTTGGTAGTACAACTTTTTCACTGTTAAAACTTTGCTATGTATATAGAGTTTTGAGGTAGGGAATTTAAAGGGTAGAATGTACATAACTTTGGACACAGATCACAACTTTGGACACAGATTTCTGTGCCCTTTCTAGCGGTAACATATTCGTTTTAGTAGCACTCCCGCAAATATAATACAGTTCGACAAGAGAGACTGACATAGAGTAACGTATAATGTTTTTAAAATTTTTTCTGTAGCAAGTTGTCTTACATTTCTAAAAACTGCAGTAAATTTCCGAATTCTTTGCGTTAAAATTTTTATGTGAGGGTTAAAAGTTAATAAGGAATCTAATGTTATGCCAAGATATTTATATGTTGAAACATTTTCTAATTTAGGACAATCACAAGTACTATTTTTAAATTTACAATTTATCCGGTGGGCAAAGAGATGCAAAGAATTTGTAGGTAATTGAGTTCTTTTTTAGTAATCGAAAAAGTTAAAAATTTTGTTTTATCTGCATTTAAAGTTAGTAGGCTTCCATTCAATATTTGTTGTATGTCAGTAAAGCCAATTTGAGCATTTGCAGTGACATCTTTCTAGTCACTACCACTAAACACTAGAGCTGAATTAGGTCGTGAATGTAGATGATAAATAACGTAGGTCCCAACACACTCTCTTGAGGTACTCCATATTTTACTTCACAGGGTTCACTAATAAAGCTACTTATTTTAACTGTTTGTTGTCTATGGCTCAGATAACTTTTGTAAAGATTGAGTTGTTCCCCCCTTACGCCAATAGACTCAAGTCTCCGAAGCAGAAGAGGAATGGATACGGTATCGAAAGCTTTTGCAAGGTCAAGGAATATCCCAATACATTTTTTTCTATAATTCAGTTTACTAATCAAGAAATTAGTGTGCTTCGATACCGCTCCACTAGTCGATCCCCGAAAACCAAACTAATTTAGTGAGAGAAGATTTTTGACCTCAAGATAATATATAATAAGCCTTTTATCAATTAGTTTTTCTACAATTTTGATAAAGAATTTAATAGAGATATTGGTCGGTAATTTTGAAGAGTTTTAAGGTCACCTGTTTTGTGTATTGGTATAATTCTTGATGATTTCAATTCAGCTACACTGCTTTGGGTGAATAAAACACCATTTGTCAGTTCTGGTATCTCAGGCACATCTTACGACACAAAAAAAACCTTTTAGACACAGTTGTAAAAGGATAAGAAAGGTCAATGGATCTCCGGCTCAAGTTAAGCCGCTGGTATTATGAAGTAGGGTAGGGTAGTAGTAGTGTAGGTAAGTAGTAGGTGGGGCGACGCATAAATAATAATATAAAAAGAATCTATATATTTATATACAGAATATAATTCCTATTTTCATGGTTATGCCGTAACGCATGAACGGCTGCACCGATATCAGTATTATTTTTTTGTTGAGTTTTTATTTTTTATGTAAGTAAAAATTGAAAAGGTCGCTTAAAATTAGAAAGTGTGAGAGAAAATAACGATTATGACTTTTCTCTTGACAGTTTAAACTTTTATAGTGTAACGTAATGGCATTTAACACTATCGATAAAACAGATCCATTGATCGAAATTGTATTACATTAATAAATATATTTACATCGAAATAAAAATATTTTCAATTATCATCACCATATCAGCCATCTAAAGGCGGGTAGCTCAAGTTAGGGGGATTTTTGCCTATAATAGCCGTGCATGCATGTAGTGGTAATCGCAAACTTCGCGGCAAGGATGCTGCTGCTCATCCCGGACCTGTAGTATTTTAGCTGCGCTGTTTCGTGTAACCCTGAATGTTTCTAGGAAATAGCCTTATAATAGTTATTTAGTGCTTAATGATATTTTAAGTACCTACACTTAACAGAATGCGAACCATCGAAACACGTGTCCGTGTAAAATGTCTTTTCGAAAATCATCCCTTAAGGCGGGGCAAATTTAGAATGAAAGTTCTCTGATTTTCAAAGTATTTTCAATAAAATGTTATAATCTATATACATATAAAAGAAGAAACTGTCTAACTGACATATCAAAACAGGGCGTTAACAATAAAGTGGAATACTTCAGTATTACATAGCCCATTTATCGAGAAAGTTTATATAACACTACGCTAGAACAAACAGCGAAGCGTAAAATTATGCTCGGGTTGTTTTACAACTTAACGCAGGTATAACATGGCCCTGCTAGTATAGGTATAATAATCATACGTGCGCACATTTATCTTTTTATCTATATTGCCAGTAGCTCAAATGGCGTACTGGCACGCCTGCCCAGCGCGGCAATATTCCCTCTTTCTTAGGGTATTACTGGTATATACCAGTGCTGCATATGCCATAAATGATATATTATACAATATGATAGAAAATATCCAGATATTATATAGCTGCTATGGCGATGATGATGACTTTTCGATTAGCAAAACGCTCCAATTATTTTCTATTTGCGACAGAATCAAATGCCACCAACGAATTTGACATCTACAACCATCTCACAGCCAAGAATTCCAGGGAAATTTGCCACTTCACCACTTTTGAAAGCAACAGGGTACAATGGAACAAAATCATGAACTTCCAAGAGCCAACAATCAAGATATTTTGCCCTGATCTGGTCGCACTAAGGAACACTTTTCGGACAGTGATCACTGTCAAACTTATATATACTGTGGTGAATATATTTATTTAAATACGGTATACTAATATTATGTAACAGGTTTTTAATCCACGTGGATTTCATCTTTATATCACGTGACGCGCAAACATACTCCCAATCAAAGGAGTTTGTCCTTCATGCTCCATGCTATGTACATGTAAAATTTTATCAATATCAGTTCACAAACCTTGCCAAACTTTATCACAGAATAATAATGGAGATAAGTCTCTTTCTTACCACAAATAACAAAAGAACATTCAAGAAAATTGGGACCTTGTGAATAAACAGTATTAACTATATTATATGTACGAGGCTGAGGCCTATATCTATGCCTATGACCCGTATTAAAGGTCATCAGGCCCCCGATATACTAAATTTACCTATGATGTGTTAATTCTTGTATATTAGAAATGATAATTCTTTGATTACAAATAACAATTATTTCAAGATTCTTTTAAATTTAGTATGGTCGAGCGAGCGTGTGTGTCTATGAGTGTGTGCCGCGGGTGTGTGCGTGCAGGTATAAATATTTCTAACGTATTACTTCTAATTAATGTTCTGTGTCTTAGTATAGGATCGATACCATTACACATAAGCAGTTTCGAAGCAATATGCTTGACAACGAAAATTTATGATTAGAATTACAATTAGCCAGGAAATCGTAAAAAACATACTACACAAAAAATGTTAAAAGTATTTAACATTTTTTTGAATAGTAGTGTAATAAGTATTTTTCTGTGTAGTAAAAAAATTATACAATAAATAAATAATAAAATCTTTCTAAAAAAAGAAAGAAAACGTGTCAAGAACATATTGCCGTTCGCTGGCATTAGGTAATTAGAAATGAAACCGTGAAAGAAAATATCAAAGAACGGAAATGCTAATTGAGTAGAGGCTATTTTTAAAACTAGTTGTCATAGGACACTCACATCTTCAGAGTGTGCTATAAAAAATTATTGCTGTTTGTTTGGAAAACTAAGTCTTTAGGCCCGCATTCTTGTCAGAGTTTCTTATCTAACCTTAATTTTATATTAAAACGTACCGACATCTTAATCATTATTCCTAGAGCGGACCGTTTCCGAAGATAGATGCCTTGGTGATTTTTAATCATTGTATCATACAGTACAAAGATGAAAGACGCAGTACCTATTATTTTAAATTACATGTATATACACTCTACATCTGCCACATTGAAGTATGAAATACATAGCGTTACATAAAGGAATTACAAATATAATATTTAAAAACATATATTAAGAGGCTATATGGCGCATTCAGAAGTGTTCTTATTTTGTGAGCCCACGACAGGTTTGATCGTATGTTTTGGTTCTGTTTCTTGTTGTTAAATATGTATCTGAGTATTATATTTGTAATTCCTGTGTTGTCTAATGTCCGTAACATAGGTACTTAAAGCAACATATCTCGGAGACACTATGATATATGAATTTATTATTATTACTTCAACTGTTTATTCTGGCGGAAGATCAAAATCACAACTAGGCACACAAGAGGGCCACTAGCAAATGAGAAATCACGCCAATTTGTGTATTTATTTCTCAGGCAATAACTGCTAAGTCCGGCAAATCGGATAAGAAAAGTGCTCATTCTATAAAGATTCCTGGAGAGCAAAGAGTGACATTGGCTACCATCAAGTGTGCACTGCGCCAGCCGGATTGGAGTCGGCCTTCGCAACATTTTCACTGGGACGACACATTGGGGACCAATGACGCCCTAGACTGGGGCGAAGGAGACCTTTCCGTTAGTACGACTTAAACTTAGAGAAATCTTGTTACACAAACCAACAGTCAGAACCAGAGACATGAGATAGACCTCAAACAAAGGTCTTCTGCACCATTAACTCATTCTCACCTATTTCTACCGTCAAATAGCAGTGTTCGTCGCATTGCTATCTTCCGGTTTAAAGGGTGAGAGAGGCAGTGAAATTACTGAGTAATATGCAACGCACTAGTATATCCTTGTGATATTTGGATTCGGATACGCGGACTGTATGCCTGTTTGTTGACCTGGTTTAATAAAAAAAAATACCACTTTCAAGCTGTTAAAAAGTAGTTTTATTCTAAAGAGTTAACGCGGAGAATTTAGAAAAGAATATATTATATATGTGTTTTTCACGATACAATGAATTTTATAGTAAATAATAAATGTATTCCATTAAGTTTTGTTTAAATTAGCTGTTTGTTAATGATTTAGATTTAACCTAATATCCACTCTTAGATTGCAATGTTTTTATAAGTATAATATGAGAACAAAATGTAAACATGCACCACTTTATATACTCATAGCGACAGACCAATCTACTCGAACATCGAATCTGACTAAATTTCACAAATGACTTTAATCTTCCAATTATGAAGTTCAAAATTGACTGAAAAATTTAGACAATCCTACAGTCCTACCCTTAGTACCATAAGTACTCGCATATAGGTGATATTAAATAGCCTAATAGTTTATAAGTATTTTTAAAATTGGACTGCACAAAGCAAGATCAAAGATTTCTTCAAATCCTATTGACAGTTTTGCTATTCGTTTCACTATTATATTATAACAATTAAACCTTCAGGTATTACAATTCAGCCAAGCTCCAGTAAAAATTACGAAAGGCAAACAAGAAACTGACACGGCAACTTCGAGGCAAATGCCACCAGACAATATTACTTGTCACTTTGGATTTGGAATTGATACGTTAAAGCTTTGAATGCGAAACCGTCCCCCACGGGTCCATAGCGTTGAACATGAAGATATGCTAATAAATCCATTATTCTATTAAAATAGGTGTAGCCCACTTTATCAATTGTATAGCTGACCTTGTTGCAAGGGCCCTTCTGAACAAAGAGCTAAAACACTGCCAGATATATCACCTACATTACCATTTACATTGAACATCCGCGCGTCTCTCAAAAATCTGTGAACAGACCGTTTAAGTCACTTCCTCAATTAGGACGAAGCCGACTCCGAATATTAGTGTCCAATTGGATTAGTAGTGCATGAATGGCAGTCAGTCCACACGAACGTTGGGGCAGTCAAGTGGAGTATCTGTTGTCATGTCTCGGATACGCAGTTGGCATCGGGAACATATGGAGGTTTCCATATCTTTGTTACAAGAACGGAGGAGGTTAGTGTCGTTCTGATATTCATCTTGATATTGAGACGAGGGTAATAAGGCGAGTTTCTTGTTACAGGGGCATTTCTGATACCATATTTTCTGACACTGATCATTTGCGGTATACCTCTGGTCTACTTGGAAACTACATTGGGACAGTTTTCTAGTGCAGGATGTGTCTCCATATTCAATTTAAACCCACTTTTCAAAGGTAATAAATACGAAGTTCATTGTGATACAAAATATACACTAAGTAGATGTTTCCATATGCGCTTGTCAATTTAGATCGCAGCTGTAGTTATTAAGTAGACAATTTCTATCAACCATAACGACAGCAATAACCGTTCGCTCAAATGGTACGTAACCACGATATAGACCAATATGTCTGAAATACCGATATATGAAATGCGAAATGTGTATTTTCAGGCGCCGGCTATGCAGCGGTCGTTTTAAACATAATAGCAACAGTTTACTTCTCGTCTATTATGTCGTATCCAATGCTCTATATATACCATTCATTTACATCACCATTGCCTTGGGAAAGTTGTGGCAATCCGTGGAATACTGAGAAATGTTCAGAGGTATGAATCAGTGTGTGATCGATGAATAATATAACAAAACGTTATAGGATTGAACTTTCATTTCAGATAACCGGTAACACGTCGAATGTATTTTCCTCAAATGGTACTATTACTACTCCAGAAGATGAGTTTTTCCAGTGAGTATTTATACGAGTGAGTGCACCATATCCTTCTGTACTAACATTATAATAACGTTCAACAGTGTGTCAACCAGCAAATCCCAACCAATTTTGAACTCAATGAGTAGTATATAGAGTTTAAAATGGGCTGCGAATTTAGGATAGATATGTTTAAGTAGATAGTCCTTCTGTTATTTTGTTAAAAACAGCTCAGTCCATTTTATGTATACTCGAATTAACCGTAACTTAAATTAAATTGCAAATAACCTTTGATATTAAAAAATTAGAGATAATAAAAAAACAGACAACATTTCATATATTGACCTGACTCCGAGATGAGTAGTTTAATTTACTAGTGTTACGGATATCAGAGGTATCTCAAATATAGTACCTACTTAAACACATTTATTCAACACCCAGATACAAAACAAAAGTAGATACCATCATATAAATATTTGTGGAGGATTCAATCCACACCCAGGACAATTTTTTATATAATAAGATATAAATCTTGTGCACCAAAGCTTTGTAGGGCACCATTGGGCCCGTCAAAGCTAAAAAATAATTTATTTGATTATAATAGCATAAGATTACTTCGCATGACCTCAAGCATCAATGAAATCGGTGGTATCGTGTGGCCAGTGTTTTGGTGTAATGTACTGTGCTGGATCATCGCATACCTTTGTATCTGCAATGGTGTCAAAAGCGTCGGAAAGGTGCGTAATATGGCACCCGTCACTTGGCACTCTGCCGTCCCATCAATCACTTTGGAAATATTAGTACACCTTGAAGTCTGTCTCGGTACAATAAATGAGTTTATTATTTTCAGATCGTCTATTTCACCGTCTCTTTTCCGTATATAGTCCTTTGCATCCTCTTCATACGTGGTGTGACTTTGCCTGGCGCGTGGAATGGCATTTTGTTTTATATTCTACCAGAATGGGAGCAATTGAAAAATCCCAGAGTAAGAAGATTTTATCTATTTTAAATTATTATTATTATATTATACGGCATGCCATGACTTCGTGCAAGCATTATACTATTGATCCCGTTACGTAGGCTATTTTAATTTTCATTTGACGTTTATAATTTACGTCAACTATTTGACATATAAGTGCCGTGAGGTACCGGCAGAATAGAATAGTACCTCCCACTGCACCAGGTGTCGTAAAAGGTGTCGAATAATGTACCAAAACCAGCAGATAGCGGTATATCCATCGGAAACAATGCAGCTCAAATGCACAAGGCGGGGTTGGGCAGCAGCATCCCCGTCGTGAAAGCTGCGGTCCGCGATTGCCAATACGATGGACCAGCGAGGCAAATATGGCCAAAAAACCTCCCTTCATGGAGAGGCTTAGTCCAGCAGTGAAGTTCCAATAGTTGGTGTGACGATGATGATTTGATATAAAGAAAACTGTGGCTTCGTTCAAGAGAAGTGAAAATATAAAAAAAGAGCCGCCATGATACTCGTCAATATTTTTCACATAATTAAAACTTTCCGTGTGCAATAAGGAAAATACGACAAAATAATTATAAGACCATTTCGACAAACAAGCACACAGTCTCGTTACATCACAATTATAAATCGCTAGCTCGTTGTCAACCTTCTGACTTGAAGATATTATGTCACATTACCCAGTAATTTCACTGCCTCTCTCACCCTTCAAACCGGAACACAGCAGTGCTAACGTTGCTTTTTGACGGTAAAAAGTAAAATAAAATAGGTGAAAGTGAGGTACCAATGCAGACGGCCTTTGTCTACCTCATGTAAATGATATATCTAAGTTTACAATTACATTGCAGGTATGGGCCGATGCAGCTACTCAACTGTTTTATTCGCTTGGGCCGGGATGGGGAGGTTTGGTTAGCATGGCGAGTTTTAACAGATTTGATTACAAAAACTTGAGGTAAGTAATAAAACTACTTTTTAACAGCTTCAAAACGTGATTTATTTGTCTTTATACATTTTTAAATCGTTGTTCAGGTAAGTATTAAAACTCAAGCCCAGCAACTAGTAATGCGAATACAGCACAATTTGGTTTCTTTGGCTTTAATGATTCATAGTTTATTACAGGAATTATTTGCACTGATATGATTTGTACAGTCTACAAAATAAGTTACTTTCAAAGTATATTATGTACTAGCTGTCACCCACGACTTTATCTGCGTGAATATCGGTATGATCAAAAGAATCACTTCCTCGCGCAAGCTCACCCGTTGGCCAACATCGCTTCCCGTCGACCGCCTTGCACTTCATGCGCGATTGTATTGCCGAAATATTTGAAAATATCGAGATCTCCTAAGACGTTGATTGAAAGATATGTCAAGGGCAATTTACTTACAACTAAGTACTTGGAACGAATAACGTATTTATTTGTATAAGGATTAATATCATGTCAATGAAGCACCTTCACAAACACTTTCGGTGAAATTTGTATAGCATAAAAAGACTACAGTGAGTCAATCTTAAAAGATAGAAATATGCTATGGTGAATAAATTAGCGCGTTCAAACATACAAGCAATTTCTGTAGCCTTATAAAACTAGTATAGATGTCAAATATAATTCTTTAAAAACTTTTAACTGTAATGATTTAAATCAGTGTAAATTAGATTTCGAATATTCTTAACACGACACTCGATAATGCGAATCACATTACCCAGTAATTTCACTGCGTATGCCTACTAACACTGCTATGTTTCGATATTTATAGATCAGAGTGAGGTACCATTGCAGACGACCTTTGTATGATGTCTATCTACCTCATCTAAATATTCGTAATTTATTAGGAAACATTCGATTCATGTAGGATACATTCGCAGAACATTAATTACAGCCTTGTATCGAAAATTAGTACTTCGAGTTCAGTGTTACTGAATACTTTCAGGTCCTCAATTATAATACCGCTTGTTAACAGCGGTACTAGTATTTGGGCGGGCTTCGTGGTGTTTTCAGTCCTCGGCTTCGCCGCCCAACGAGCAGGAGTGCCTGTGGGTGAAGTGGCAACTGCGGGGCCAGGACTGGCGTTCATCACGTACCCGGCAGCTGTCTCCATGATGCCGGCCTCAAATTTCTGGGCTATTGCATTCTTTGTCATGCTATTCTTCCTTGGGATTGATTCCATGGTTGGTGTGAACATTCACCTTTCAATTAAACACTTTCCCTTTCAATTAAAATCCCCCATATTTAAAATTATGTGCTTCAGACAGACATTGCTTAATTTATATATTTTTTAAGCCGTATATACATTTGAGTATTAATTAACCCTAAAACAATATTTTATTTTTTCAGTTCGTAACTCTGGAAGCTATCATCGCTGGTGTCGTAGATGAGTCACCCATACTCAAATCAAAGAAATCTCTCATTACGTTCCTGACTTGTTTTGTGACATTCTTATTATCAATCATATGTAACACAGAGGTGCGTATTTTAAATGAAAATATATATTTACTTGCTGTTGTCTGCGACTTCGTCCACGTAATTGTCGTTTTGATATAAATCGTTACTTTGTTCTTCCTTGAGCAAGCTTACCCACTGGTCAGCTTCCCATTTTATAATTTTGACATCTCCTAAGATATTGATTGAATTCAAATTATGTAACCGGCTATTTTATTAAAAACAGCTGTGTTCGCGACTTCATCCGGTTTCGTACATTATTTGTGGGTAATTTCAACCGTTTACGTAACGAAAGCGTAATTTTCTGAACGTATATTTTTTGCCCGCTTTTGCTCAATTTTGATTGATGCTCACCTCCTATTAGTCGACACGTAATGTTATATAGTTTAAGTTACTTTTTATGATATCTTCTATCTGCTAGTGAAGGTTCCTTCAAAATCAGCCCACCTGCTTCAGAGCTTACCTCAAACAAGTAAACAGTCAGACAGACAAAAATAAAAAATACGTATATTTTGTTAAATGTATTTAGTTAAAAGCATTTATTAGCATTTATTTTAATATTATAAACAGACACTCCAATTTTATTTATATGCATTAATTACATACTCAAATGTGATGAATAACGTATTTATTTGGATAAACATTCATATTATTTTAATAAAATACCATTTCAAGGTACGCACTAATTTGATTAAATAAAAATTATCTTAAAAAACTGACTTATTTTTAGAACTTTTTAAAAGAAAAACCATTCAATTGCACATAGATATTGCAAAACTTAAATAGTTCACGTAACGTACGCGACGGGAGTTCTGAAAAAGGATTAACATTGCCCGTTTTTGCATTATTTTCCATCGGTGCAGCTTGATGTCAATATTCCCCGATAAATACTACTATCCCACACAAAGACTTTTTCAAACAGAACCAGTAGCCCCTGAAATCAGTGCATTAAAACAAACAAACTCTTCGGCTTTATAACATTACAATCGATTTTTCATTATCTTGTTGACAATCAAAACCTTATTACGTACGTTCGAGTACGGAGCGAGTTATGATAAAGGTTTTCTTTTAAATCTTTATTTTTTTTAACATCATGTACTGATGCACTATCACCAATTTTATAAATAATTATTGTAACAGAACTACCCGATTAATAGTAGGAAAAAGGTTGGAGAATGTTATTTACCATCTATTATGCCTTCTACACAATTAAAGTTTTGTGTCAGTTTCTATGTTGACGTAGATCCGGTTACTTTCAGTGTAAAGGACATTGTTGACCACAATTTAAAGTATTATAGCATCATACCGTATAACGTAGACTGATGAACCTGGGCGTGCCCTCCCCAGAAGAGAGATTTTACCCAAAAGCGTGCTGGCAATCTTAGGGCGTACCTTCGCGAAGGCAGCTGCACAGTTTCGGATGTGTATACCGTCATCTAATCAGTACCGGACCTCAATCGCCTCTTACAACACCTAGTACAAGGAGCGGTACTATTCTACTCTGCACGTACCCCACAGCAAATTTTAAGTATAACTATATAATATTTTTAACATATAATATGCGTAAATGAAACCTGTGGCCGTGTGACCAGAACCGACATATGGCGATATATCCATCCGTAACAATGTCCGCACCAATGTCTAGGCTGGGATGGGTAGCAGCATCCCTGTCGCGAAGCTACTCTCTGCTGTTACTAAAACGCTAGCCCAGCGCAGCAATTATGAGCAAAATTGCACCTTTCTTGAGGAAGGCTATGTCCAACAGTGGAATTTCGCAACCGAAAACGCGAATACGAATTACACTGTACTGCTTTTTCTAACCTTTAAATGTTCAAAAACCAATTTATATTTATTGTATTGTAGTATGTATACATACATTAATACTTAACACAAACTATTATTTATTGAAGCTATTGTCTTGCAACTACAATTTAAAGTATAAATCAATTAAATGTAGTTCAATACACTACATAGCATTAATTTTACCAACCATCTCAAGTATCAAGCAAGTGCCTGATAGTTGAGAGATGAGATGGTGGAAAGAAACATATTATATAAAACATAAGTGTAACATCAACAACCACCTTCTTCTTTTGAAGCCGATTATTGTATATTAATTTTGTACCTACTATTTAAATGAGCTGCTTTTAAAATTCATTTATTTTAGAAATATAGCACTTATATAGTAATACTTTTTAAATTTGAATTGCATTGCCAAGTGCCCTGATTATAAAGGCCCATTGAACTTCTTAAAATACATCAGGAAAATATTATAACATTATACTGACCATTTTACGATGTAACGGGGCGCCAAAGGTCCCGCTTTATCAGGGGTAACATAAAAATGGAAAATACGCAATATATACATATTCTGTAATCTTTTTCCTGCATTTATCATTTTGGTGAGGTTAAATATGACACTCTTGCTCACTTATAACATTCAGGTGAAGTGCATTAAGATTTACTTACTACCATTCATTCCAAAGTTCGTCACTAAGCATAGCAACTCTAGGATATTTATCACATCACTAAACAAATTCTGGATGTTTATACTATAAATATGTACATAATATATAAATATTTTCTTAATAATAACCATAAAACTCTGTTTGTTATTATCAAAAGCCGAACATTCGTTTGTAGTTACGAAACTGAAATTAAAATATATTGTGATTTTATCCATTTGTAAAATATTCGTTCCTATATTCGTTATCATCATTGTCAAATATATAAAACGATAGAAATAGTATAAAACCTTTATAAGGCATCTAAAACTATCATAAGAAAAAATAAAATAATTCAAGGTCCAAGTTTTGTTACCTTAACGCATCAGTATCACAAAATGTCTAGACCTTTTATGACTCAGTGCCGATAATAACGAGAAACCTCAAATTCTGATGACCCGCAAACACGAATCGCGACGCTTTTGATAATTTTATGAGTTCTTACTAAAGTTACAAAACACTTTCCCTGAATTTATTATCCTGTATGTAAACAATTGTGCAAAAGCCTACATAGAGCTAATTTATTGACGCAAAATATGCACTTTATATTGTAAATATCATAAATCCGATTTTAAACTTGTATGATGGGATGGTATGGAAGATCATAGACGTCTATAGAGAGGGGGCGTCTATAGGGGGGAGGGGGTAGGCTGTACCCATCATCTAGTGCTCACGCCAGGATGTTGGACTGCCGACTTGAAATGTCATACCTACAATGAGTGTCGACTGTGTTAGTGGGTCATCGCATCGGTTATGGCATGTCAGGAGCCATGCTCCAGAAAATTTAATGCAGATACGCCAATGTGGAGGTTCATTACACTTTCTTTTATAAAGACATATCAGTACTAAATTACGTCTTCTAGAAGACTAAAAAAACGCCGGATTAGATAAGTCGAAGAGAGGATTTGTTTTTTTAAAGCATTTCATCTTCATATTACCAGGGCGGTCTCCACGTGATCACCTTGCTGGATTCCCATGTGGCTATAGCCTGCGTGCCCGTTGTGTGCCTGGTGGAAATCATAGTGGCGTTGTACACATACGGGTCCAAGAAATTATCGCGCGACGTGCTTTTCATGACCGGTGAACCGCTCCACCATATATGGATCTGGCAATGGAAATATGTGCTCCCTATTATACTTGTGGTAAGGTTTTCAAGTGTTTTAGATTTGGGAATTAGGTCAGGTCAATGATCAATTAGAGATCAATGTCGTGTAAAAGATTATGTTGTGTCAACAATAGAGAAATAAATGTTAAGATGGTTTGGACATGTAGAAAGGATGGATGAAAGAAGAATGACTGCACAAATATATATATCGGAAGTGAATGGAAGAGTTAGTATTGGACGACCTGAGCGAAGATACCTTAACCAGGTAGAAGAGGTTTTCAGAAGGGGCAAAATACCAAGAATAAGCATGCGGTTTCACGCGAATAAGGAAAAGGAGACAGGTACGCCAAGATCCAATTGAGATCCATAATTTCTGCCTACTCCGATAGTACACAGCCGTGATGTATGTATGTAGGTTAGGGAATCTTGGTTGCAGCTCTTGCTGTCTGTCTGTATTTTTATGACTATATTGCGAAATGCATTTTAACGTTCTAACATTTATAAGTCTAATGCTATATATACTTAAATTTCGCTCTGTATTGATATATATTACTAATAATAAAATCTGAAATTGAATGATTATAGAAAGACGAAATAGCTATATAAAATTGCCTTAAACAATATAAAAGCATTTGCGACATATAGAAAAATTTAAAAGATATAGCTGTATACTATTCATCCACAAAATATGTTTCAGCCCAAAGGAATTGTAAAATGTTGATTATATACATAAGGTTTTCGATTGCAGACAATAACTGCATATACGTTGCGAGAAGCTTCGGGTTTTGCTGGATGGAGTGTCGCCCTCTGCTCTGTCATCTGCATACCAATATACGCTGCCATTTTGCTCTGTAGAGCTAGAGGACCGTTAATGAAGGTAAGGCATTATCTACTTGGATCACACAACACACTTCAAGCTTCCAACTCTACGCATTACCATAATAAATATATTTGTCAAATGAAAGAAATGTAATAAAATCAATAATAAAATAATTTTTAGTTATAAATATGAATATTCTTTTGCTCTTTATGTAAAATTTTTGTAAGATAGCAGATAATAAAGTAATGGTTACACAAAAAAATAAATGGATTTTTGTCTTCGAAATCAGGAAAATTATTTTGTATTTGTCTGTTTTACTACACGTTAATCCAAAAAAACACTTAAAGGATTACAATGTGTTACAAATATAATGTAGAATCTTTACTTTCTCTTCGCTTGAGATTTACTTAAACAATCAAAGTTTCAAATAATCTAAGAAAAATGTACGTTATTCTAAACATAATCTTAATCGTATTTATTTTAAAACTTTTAGCGTATACGTGAAAGTAGCCGGCCGAGCAGATTGTGGGGACCTGCGGACGCTGCAACTCGACGCCGATGGATGGCATTGCGGAAAGAGTGCAACATGGCAGTCGTCCTGAGTGAACTTGACTCCATCTCCTAGCTTATCTTAGTTTTACTATTAACTACCACAATACATTACACATAATAAACTGTAACTTTATATGCCAAGACGATGGATGGATCATGAAAATGCATATTATTGCATATTATTTCCCGCCACCCACCAAATACTGCCAGTATGTACCAAATGTTTAAATAAAAATACAAATCAGATATTTTACAGTTTCATTTCAATGCGAGTTTGCTGTTTTGATTCCGATGATAAATGCGTACATAATTACATAAACAAAGTTATAAGTTGCTGCCCACGGAGAAATTTAAAATGATTTAAATGATCGCGATCATACGTTTATTCTCGACTAGAGGCCAATTGCGTTTTCTTCTTGGTGTATCTTTAGAAACGATTTGAAGCCTATTCTCAAACATAATCTAGTATGGATGCTGGTCATATTTTACGGCATTCCAAATAGCGGCGGTTTACTCGCATTTTATCTTTTTCATTTTTTTCGTTTTTCGATCTTCCCTAATCGTAACTAACGCTTATCTAATACTCTTTTACTTCTTACTCCTCAGCACAAATCGTTCTTTATGTCCCATTCTAATATTGTGACAGCTCCGACTGAAATGCGCTTTCTCTTAATATCAGAAAATCATCAAGTAAATATTTATTCAAGAGAGCCTTACGCATTTTCTTTAGTTTATGTATCCACCTAAATTGTCACCTCCCCATTCATCATCTCCCCAAGAAAGTGGGAATATTTCCCATAATTTCCGCGCTGGGCATGCGTGTTGGCAATCACAGAGCGTAACTTTAGCCACAGGGAATCTGCTACCCTCCCCGCCTTGTGCATTTGAATTACACTATTTCGGATGAATATACGCCATCAGTCGGTTCTGGTCCCTTAGTCTTATGACACATGGTACAAGGTGAGGTACTATTCTACTATCCTGATGACACGATGTTATTACATATTTTTATTTTCATACACTACTTTGGTCCCGTTTCTGGTTTGCTCAATGGCACTTCGCATTATTGATTTCTATGTGTGAAAGAGTTACACCCATACATCCTCACAAACCCGCGATTATAATAATAGTAGGATATAAATTTAACAACGAATTCACCGAAGCACACTAAAATTTATATGATTAAATGCTAACGAACAAAATGGATTCCATTAACAAGTCCATATTTATTTAAAAGATAAATCTTACACTGAGAATCTCTGCATCTACATTATAGGTACTAATATTATAAAGCTGAAGAGTTTGTTTATTCGGTTGAACGCGCTTGTCAGAAGAACTATCGGTCCTTTTTTAAAATGATTTCAGTGTTATATAGCCCATTTATGCTGTATAAACATACGGAGCAAGGCTTTTAGGCTATTTATTTATTTATCTTTATTTGTTTACCATTAACATAGTTATACGGGTTATCCCAATTACACATTTATGAAGTTGTAACAAAAATTCAATAATTCTTAATGATTTATATAACATACGGCCGTAAGGAGAGTAGCATCGATGATTAGAGATCCTTTTTATCAATTAATACAAACGAAGTTATTTTATTAGATGGAAATACACCATTTCTTTATATGGTGTATATACGCAAAAGTCCTGAAATAAAAGAGTTTGAAGCTTTGCCAAGAATGTTTAAAAACTATAGATTATAATATAAAAAGTAAATTGTCAATAAGACGTTCACGGCCTCTAAATTACTTATTTCGATGTTTATATTCTAAATTTCTGTTAATCTAATATTATATTTAATATTTTCAAAATTATTTGTGTAATCGACCAAATTGCGGCTGCATTTTTTTATTCAGTTCCTGGGGTTAAAATAATCTAAAAAAATGGGTGAAAACAAACAAACAGACGAAAAGGACAAACGGGTTAAAATTAATGTGAGTAACAATACTATTTATTCAGTTCTGTGTAAATATGTCCTAATGAAAACGCGGATTAGTAAGTTTGAAGTAGGAGTGGGGTCGTAAGGTTCTGGAATGGAGACCACGTACCGGCAAGCGCAGCGTAGGGCGTCCACCCGCAAGATGGACAGACGATCTGACTAAAACCGCAGGATCGCGCTGGTCACAGCCCACATACAACCGGTCCTATTGGAGATTACTTGGGGAGGCCTATATTCAGCAGTGGCCTTCTTATGGCTGAAAATATTATGATAATGATGAATGAAAACTCACAGTCATCAATTATGATGTTCTAAGACATCGTGGTCCATGTTACGATTTACTGAAGCCGGGTAGCTCAAATTTAACCGGGCGGGAATGGGCAAATGCACCAGCGCGACAATTATTGGCATAAATCCCTCACATTGTAAATTTCTATGGGCATCCTATGGCTGATATAAATACACAGGGGCTCTGATAAACGTAATTAAAATCTGTAATTCTTGTTAAGGAATTAGATATCCGTGTATATTTGTAGATGACAACCTTACCTTCTCTCGGGATGTATCATTTTTGAATCGTACAATGACCTTGATATTTTCTAAAGTAAAATATAACTTTACATCGTGTGATTATTTTATAATAACATGCAATAGGTTGAAGGCGAAGATGAAGTAGTTGAAGGAGAAATGGGTCGACGCAAGATGAAACGGTTCCAACTCCCGAATCTCCCGCGGTGGTGGCAGGCCAAAATCATACAATATGCGTAAGTTAAATCAACTAAATGATGTTTTTGTATAGAATCATGTTATCATTACAGCCATTCGAAGTCCACAGCTGAACATAGGCATCCATCCCCAAAAAAGCAGGAGTTTCGCCCATAAATAATTGACGTGCTGGGCAATCATGTTGGCAAAAACAAAGCGCAGCTTTCGCAACAGGAATGCTGCTGCCCATCCCCACCCTGTGCATTTGAGCTACACTATTTCCAATGGATATATCGCTATCTGTCGGTTCTGGTAGCTTAGTCGCCTCTGGACTAGACTCACGACACATGGTACAGAAGGAGGTAATATTTTCTACCGATACCTCCAGGCTTAATTTTTTTGGATATATTCGAATAATTTGGTAAAAAAACAAATACTAAATTTTGATTTGAACAATTTGTAAATGGGAATCCGCAACTTTACAAACTATTGTTTAACAAACTACTCATGAATTAATTATGCTAAAACATATTTTCTCAAAATAATATCTGTGAGATCAACTGAAATATAATGGCTGATTAGGTAAGATTAAAACAGCGACCACAAATCACGAGCCGAGCGAGCGAAGCGAGGATATCCCGGGAGCGCCCGACGTATGCCAGAACCGAAAAACAACATTTTAACAGTTGAAATATTTCTTAAGTATAACGTCAGCGAACCTGTTTCGTGTCAAATTTAGGTTTGCGAAATTAAAGTTTGTAAAATGATTAGTTATTCGAATGTTATTTGGAAATTGATCTTTTGTCATACGTCTTTTGTTAGACAATAGTAAGCCATTCTTTTTACATTGAGTAAACTTAATTAACGTAAAGTATGTATTTTGCTGTAGCAAATTTCCCCATTTATTGAGGAGGTCTATGTTCAGCACGGCTTTTATTTATTTATTTACATATAGCGCTGTAAATAAAGGAAAATTTCATACTAATGAAAGATGTATTTAAAAAAAACTTATATATCTTATATGCCGTGTGGTTTCGGAAGAGTAGAATAGTACCTGTACCAGGTTGCGTAAGAGGTGTGGCAGTGAGGTATCGGAACCCATACATAGATATAGAGTATATCCATTCGAATCAGTGTAGCTCAAATGCAACAGGGCGGGAATGGGCAGCGCATTCACATCGCAAAGCTACGCTCTGCCACCCCGCTTACCCAGCGCGGCATTTATGGGCAAATTTACCCCTTTTTGGGAAGGCCTATGTCCAGCAGTGTACGTTTTACGCCTGCTATGATGACGATGATGAAAATATATATAGTTTCCTAAAATATTGCTACCACGAACCCCGGACGCAAACAACTACCGACGATAACCTCATGACGTCGATGGATACATTTTATTTTTAATAAATTCCTTATCTATTCTTTTAAGTATAATATGAACATGTGGGCACGTGCGCTCACGTGATCTCCGACCGTTACCTTTATTTTGACGATGTGCCGATGAAATGTCACACGCACCATTAGCATTACCAAGAACCGTGACGTCTTTTTTCGACATTATTATTTCTATATTCAGAACTTCTCGGCAACATCAAGTTTCTTAAATTACAATATTAAAAGCACGTCTAATAAAACGATTTTATTTTATCATTTATAAAATATGACCTACTTATGATAATCTCGAAGGTCTTAACAAAAAATAGACTGATAGTATTAGTCAACTGCGTTGAATGTACATAATTACTTAAACTACGAAGGCCGTTGTAGCGAAAGCATCCGGCTGACCCGGTCGCGACCGGCGACGTTGGCGCCATCCGGGTCACCTCGAAGCAGGAGAGCCCTAGCAACCAGGCTGCACCAGGCCGGCTGCACAAAAACATAAACAAACCAAAAACAACCGCATGTGTTGCGAGAGAAACATTCTGAAAAGAAACCGCGTATTCACGGCATTGCGTTCGCGTCGATCAAAACTCAATATCGATAATGACTTCGCAAATACACGAAGCGATTAACTTCAATTAAAGAGCTGATAGCCTTCTAAGTGTCGGCACTTTGGTGTGATTCGGTGGATACGAAAGAAATTACCAGTGAAAGGTGTCTAGGCAAATTAATGATCGCGTGTGAGCACGTGAGGTGTGGAGTTGGGGGCGGGGCGGTGTTCGGCTAGGATAATGGCGGCGGCAGTCATTGCACCTTGAGCCGCGCGACAGGTAGCATGCACCAGTAAGCCTGTGCACAATGCTGAGGACACCATCTAACGCCTCAGAGGGCTCCTTCTGGACGACCATCGAACTGCTTGCGGATCGCGGCAGGCGGAGATCCGCCGGCGATGCTGACGACTACCCGGCCTCTGTGCCGGCTTCTCCGAGAAGACCTTCCTCGTTCAGGTGCTGATTATTATCGTTGCACTTGCATGAATTGGATCGCACGTCTGGCATTGATGAATATTTGTTACATATAATTAACAAAAAAGTAAATATGTATTTTAAAACAATTTAAAATCCGAGGTTTACTGTAATAACGCAAAACTATAAATCTAAACAGAAACATATTACGCTTATATATTATTTATTTGCCAATTTTTTTTTATTTTATTGAGAGTAATAAAAACAATTTTTATTTAAGTGGGTAAAGCTTCGCGTAGAGACGCGTATGTTCATTACAACTTTTATGTAAATTATACAGAAAAAACACACGGCTAGTCTTTTCTAAGTGAGACAGCACTTGTTCGTTTTCTTCAAACTGGCTTTTATTAGAAGACAGTCACCCGAAACTGACTCACAGAGTGAAGTTAAATGAAGCATTTTCCTTTGCGTACAAATTTCATTAACGGAATTCCGGGAAGAAAGTGAGATGTCGCTAAATAACTACACAGGATTATTTCGAGACGTGAAGACGTCCTTAATTGAGTGAAGAGATATTTACTCACGCTGGAGTTATTTAACCATTTACATTGTATTTATTAAACAAGCAGTGTTATTAAAAGTAATTCAATTGTGTGACTGGACATAAGAGACAATTTTATAACGTTCTAATTCGATATTACTGTTACTTATATAAACAAATAATAACACTCTTTATTGTATATTATAAATATAGACGAATATTAAAAAATAAGATTTTTAAAAATGGCCTTATTGTACAGTGATACAACAAAGTAACTTACTAAAAACTAAATTGAAAAAAAATCACTTCCTTCTCTTCGGCAAACATCCCGTTGTAGGTCTTTCAAATAATATATGTTGTACTCTTGATCAGCATGTAGATAAAATTTAACACCAGCGGCCTGTTACCTTTTCAATCAACTGCATTGTAATTAGTAGTGACTTTCTATAGGCAGCTAAAATATATTATAAAACCCATTTTACTTGGAACCTTTACAAAATTCCTTGAAAATTCGTGTCTAATATAAAAATGTCCTTTATATTTTTTTTATATTCCTTTATTCCGCCTTACTAAAGTAATAAATATTAAAATAGTAAATTGGTTCTGTGGTTTTGAAGGTTGTACAAGAAAAGGAACTTTCTTCATTTAATTAAGTAATTTCTGGTTGTCAAATGTGTCTATTTATGCATAATAACTAACAATTTTTTGCTCCATATCAAGTTTATATATTAAGTTGATCTAAGTAACATAAATAATAATTCTATTAAATTGTATTCCTTTCTTAAAGAATATTTATCAAGGGCCAAGGGATCTAACCTCACCTAAGACAAGCATATGTGTTTAGGTGTTGTGTATTTAAGTATGTTATTTGTTATTCCTATGTTGTCTTATATCCTTGACTTATCACATACTAGTGCTTTAAGCTACTTATCTTGAATGTGAATATTAAAATCCCAGCTGGCAAGGCAAAGAGAATATTTTATGAACCTTTTTTGTTTTCTATTCTAGTGTCGTATCGGTCTGTGTATTCTAATTATAAATAAATAGGAAATTACACAAAAGTCGATTTTTTAGGAACACGTATCAGATCATTAAAAAGTATTAAGCAATACTAGGTGTATACAATTGACATTGGCCGGTTATTTTGAAATCTCTATTATAAAGTAAAAAATGTTGCTTCCATTAAAACATTTTTACCCGTAATATTTTCATTTACGAATTACAACTTCACAATTTTTTTTATATTCGTCTTGTTTTTTGATTTCGAAAGTGTCACAGTCGAATTTAGTTACCTCAATTTTATAAATGAAGAAAGACGACATCTTTTGTAAAATGAAAATATGCAAGCAGCGAATTATTTAATTCTACAAATTATACGAATCAGATACGAGTGTACTCAAAGGGTTCAAAGAGTGAAGCAAATCTATCGTTATATAGTTTACTGTCACCTTTGGGCACAGGTTATCATTACGCACTGGTAACATGCATTCGTAACTTCGCGCAAAAGGCGCGCGGTGAATGCGTGTGTAGTGTTTGTGATTGATTAGTGACAGTGAGAGGGCGGCTGACGGAGGCATTCGTAGCAGTGATATTATCGGGCGGGCATTTTTAGTAGATTCTGAGCAGTGTTGTGCTTATAATCCGTTAAGAACATTTGATTTGACAATTGGATACTAAGCGACAACAAAGAAAAGTTATATCCAATTACCCATAACTTAAAGTGTGCAAAGTAGCATCAATGCGATATCATACTCGATAATTATTTGCTATTAAGAACGACAAACGTTGTCACCTTGTGCCGCAAAATTTTAAATTACTAGAAAAGAATATAGTTAGCACTGCAGAATAATATGGTCATCTTATTCGAGAGGGTTTAAATAGCGGTGTCTGGGGCAGACTGAAATGAAATTATTTTGAATAATGGTTTGGATGTATTTTGTAGGTTTACATATTTTACATTTTTATTATCAATACTATTATTAGAAAAGGTAAGATTTTACACACCGAGTGTCCCGATTTACATCTAAGCCTCTTTCCCAAAACATTCCGTTCATAGGCAAAACAGAAAACCCTATGAAGATCATTTTAGAAAAAATGTAATAACTAATATACTACATAATTTAAAAAAAAAAATCATGTAGCAGATACACGTATGGTGACCTTTTTCTAATGTATATAAATAAAAATGGCAGTTATAAGCTCAAAACTCGAGAACAGCTTTGCGATCAGGGAAATTTTTTTTCGTATTCTTAAGGCTCACGGAAAGTCTTACTGATGATATAATAGTAAAATTTATTATGAATTATTTGCACACAAAACAACACTTCTTTTACTATATAATTATTACACTATACAACTATTGTATTATTGAAGTACTAGTCTACTAAATAAACTTTCTGTCAAATATCAACAACACAAATCACAGCTATAATCCCGTATTATAATTTGTAAATATAATAATAATCCTTACGAATAATAAAAGCGTGTGATTAATACCTAAATAATACAAACTTTAAAAGAAAAGAAAGTATTTTTCTTAACTTCTAAATTCTTAACTCGTAACGAATTTTAATAGGTTTTTTAGTTTCCGAATTCCTAAATCCCCAGTTCACCCGTTCGGGTGCCTTAAACTTTACCGGAATTATCGATATACGTATCGTGCGTGAGGTCTTTGAACTACAAGATAAACATATCTATATTCTAATTGGATCGAAACATGAAAACAAAAGTCCAGTACATCGCAACAAGATTACTAAAAATAATTCAATTTGTCAGTTATTAGTTAAATGAAACAAGCTTCATCACAGGTTCAAAATAAGTTGCGAGGATATTTAGTTATTTTCATCATAACAAAATAACGGCAATGAATTTCGATTTATCACACTTCTTAAGCTGTTTTATAATATCGTAACAATTTTTTTTATATCGTATTAATGCCAGTCGAATTGAAATATCTTAGTGAAAAATATGCTCAAAGCATTTTTGTAAATATTCAAGCCAGTTCCTTTTTGTAATTTTCAAATTACAACTTTTATTTTTTAAGGTGCCGTGAAAATTAATTATATTTATGATGGATGTTTTAAGGCAAAACTTGTTTTAAAAATGGCCACCACAAATCGTGTAAGTATTCCAGTTCATTTCTTTTTCAGCTTCTCTGATAAACAAGGCTTGAAAGTGGTGATTCCCGCAATGCAAATGATTTATATTTAATATTAATAATCTATTGATATTTTCTTCAACTATATATTTTAACAAGAGGTTGATTATTTAGTATTATAATAAATATAAAAAAATAAGTAATATATAAATATATATAAACTTAAGAAATGTCTTTTATTTATTGTGCTTTATTGTTAAAATCAGTATATCAGTGTATATAGATTAATCAAAACGAAATTACCATTTGTTCATTCGAGTGTGAGTGGACGTCACTTTTCATGTTTCAACGTATTGCAATTTCAGTCTAAGTGCTCGATCCAAGATGAATATCATCTATATTCTAACATCAAGGCTAGTCAGATTTTATTACCCGTCCGATTGCTCTGGGAAGAGTTACTGTCCGACACCGTTTCCAATGACGGTACCTCTCGGGATATGACGAACTTATTCCTAAAAATAGACCCAATAGATTCTTAATTTATTTCTGCTCTAGACCCGATTTTATCGATTACGTCTCGCCACTGAGGATGTAGCGTTGTAGCGCGTGAGCCGGCAGTCAGCTTGCCAGTGTAATAATATGTATTTAATATAAATATACAGACGTGTGGTACCAGCCGAATAGAATAATACCTCCCTCTTTACCAGGCGACCTCTTACCTCTTTGCTGTAAGAGACGTCTGAGGTACAGGAACCGGTAGATGGCGGTATATCCACCCGAAGCTCAATTTACTTTGAGAGCGGGAATGGGCAGCAGCATTCCCGTCGCGAAGATTGCACCCACGCTTGCCCAGCGCAATCATGGGCAAATTCATTCTTTCGTAGGGAGGCATATGTCCAGCAGTGGCCGTTTTACGGCTGCTATGATGATTACGATAATGATAACTTGTCCCTTGTCCCAACAACCCCTTGTCTGAATTTATACTGTCGTGTCTAATGCGATAAATGCGTGTTTTTTTACCAATTGACATTCATAATATTCATACGATTTTGGTGTATAATTTAATGTTTTGAATTAATTGCATTATTGAAGATATCGGTTGGAAAATGATGACAACAAGAAGCTGGCGGGATTTATAAATACACTGACTATAATGGCTGAAATTAAAAAAATATATTCTTAGAAAAATAAAAATATTTACATCATTTCTTTTATTTTAGGAATCAAAAAATTTAATTATGCTTGGGAAAATATTATTCTACCCTTCTGATATTCCATTGGTACATAAAATATGTTGGTGAAAGGCTGCTTCTACCAAACAATTTAGAATATTTAGGGGCGGCCTTATATCCTTTATTTATAATAGCAGCGATTAGTTTCGTGACATATAGTCCTCTACGATAAAGCGAAAAGTGGACAATCTCCTGTCGAACTATACACACAACGCCTATGTATTCTCCTAATTGACACGAAGCATAATTACAGCATAACAATCTATAAAAATCTACGGTACTTTGTAAAGCTATGCAAGCCAAGCTAAACAGGGACACTCAATCTACGAAATCAATATTGTAAAAAAGTAAAAACAAGTTTAGAGAAAATTACACTTGTAAATTTAAATAATGGCATAAATGACATGATGGCATGACTACACTCTGAGACATATTGGGAAAATAAGATTATATTCTCTAATTGCCGTATCATATTATATATTCATAATAGTATAATTCGGATACCCGTATAGTTAAACAGAAATAGTATAATTGATAATAAATGAATTTATGGATATATTAATTCTTATTTTTTGAGACATTTCGCAGCTGGCTCCCGTAGTCTGTTCTGGTGTCACTGACGTCTGTGGACTTTTGTAGGTGAAGAGGTTACGAGACGACGTCATTGCACGTTCTGTATCAGTTCATTGATGTAGCTATCAGACCAAGTTTATTTACCTACTACTTTCAGTCATGTGACTGATATAAATTCCTGTAACTCAACCACATTATCATTGTGATAACCAGAACAAGGAAATACATTTTACGATCGTATCCACAGTTCAAGCCTTGTTTACTCATAATAGCTGTATCTACAACTTTAACTTCACCTTTGTACCATAAACATATATCAATTTCCAAAGTTTCAAAACTGCTCCACATAGCAAAGTATTCGTGAGAGAATGTAGGTTACCTGGTAAAGGAATTATATCTTGCTGAAAACTAGACGGTACAAATTTACGAACGCAGAATTGCCCAGACATTTAGTACTTGTTGTGAATTCGTTCCACTTGATTTTATTGTGTAGATATTTCATGTTTTATACTCATAGGGTTCATCCTTCAGACTGACAATTATCTGTCTAGTTTAAATGGTAATTATGCGATAATTCTTATTGGTAGTAACGCAGATAATATGTTTACTATACGAGCGCGTAAATCGGGCCAGCGATTTATCGGGAAAAACATGTCATGATAGAGTCATCATACATTTTAGAAAACTTTACGAATACAATTCTCCAGATAAAATTAATCATGATGAGACATCATGATCATGAGCTGAGTCAAAGGGTTTCATTTGTTTTTAATAATAAATCGTGAAAAGTTATATAAGTATGGAATTTATTGTCAACAGGAGTATCACACCTGTTTACATTACAGATGATTCTTCTTCTTCATTACAGATTATTCTTCTGGCATACATTAGTGTCTATTATAAAAATATTTTCGCATATCACATCTTTTCAACATTTATTATATATGATATTAATATATTTATTTGTTGATAAATAGTTTTTTATGGTATACCTTAATCATAGAAAGCTAATATAAAACACCATTTCGTTAAAAAAATTCCAACATTATAATAATTTCCGGATCACTAAGATACGCGAGTTCACACGAGTGTAAAACAGAGCTTTACATTACCTGTTAAAGTTTACTACATGGTTATGCAATCATGATTACATGAAAGGTACACAAATTTCGGAACCAATTGCAGTATTTAGCCCATAAAGCTGTCATACTGAAATCTTGGTTTTGGGAAATAGACAATAGACCGTGCGTGAGTGAGTGGTATAAATTCAAATATCGGTAGCTACTTAAACATTTAGCGTCAGCTTGAAACCAAGTTTTAGGTCGAAGTTATGTAACATCTACCCTTATTGATTTCAATAGATTCACATCGCCCGACATCCAGACTATAATTCTACTTGCTGGAAAGTTGTAGTGCATGGCACTGGTTTCGTTTTCATTTTGACCTGCGTCTGCAGCACTGACGTCCCCCTGCTCAGCAGACATGTAAGACTTTTCAAATTTTAACTCGGCCTAATGTTATTGCACTCACAATTAACTAATTGACAAACTAGTGTGTATACATATAATTAATAATCATGCTATTATTTATCTAAACAGGTACATGGTGAAGATGTTTTGCATATGTTTTTGATTTGTTTGTAACGAATACTTACAAAAAAACTGCATGACTGATTAAAAAAATATATACTACGTTATACTTAGTCCGTTAGCGAGTAACAGTAGCTATATATTCCCACTAGATTCCCAGTAATTAGTATTTAATTATTATTACTTAGATATCTTTTCGTAAAATGTTGTCGGGTGAGCAATAGTTTATTTATATTAGATAAGGTTATGTTAAGGTAGGGTTAAGGTGCAGCCAAAGCGGACGTCCGGGATTGATTTAGCCCGAATGTAGGATAACATGCAATTTGAACCAAATTCTAGCCATGAGCATTGCACAAAGTCTAGCCATGAGAAGAAGTGACTAATGTATCCGTCATCTCCTGAATGACGGGTCTGTGTTGGTTTGACTAGATACATTCCAAATACACTGTTACAAACTCTTTTATGTTACTATTGTTTAACAGCGAGCTATTTTTCATTTTACTTAGCAAGAGCCTCTTGCTGTACAGCATTGACGTCAATTCCAGACAAATACCCGAAAATTAATTTCAGTGTCAAGAAATCTGAAACAAACATAGTGAGCTTACGCGTTTATATGTGTAATTCAAAGAAATTGTCTCACGAAACATTTTCACAATAATGCACTTACATTCAACAACAGTAAACAGACATGGTTCATAACAGAACGCGTGACTCAACTAAAGTGTGTGCTGCGATTTGTAATGCATGTTTTTTCCGTTAAAATATTGCTTTCGAATTTATCACCTGCAGAGCGTAATCATTATTAACACTCATCGATGAAGCCATCTCCGTGATTTACAGACAGAAGCTGACCGTCAAACTATTATAGTTTTTGTTCGATTAGCCCTTGCAGAGTTGTTACGAGCTATATATTTATGCTTGTCTTATGTTATCTTTCATTACCCTTTAAGGACTTATTCTTCTCATTTTGTACTTTTATCTATTACTGTTACACATGCAGTATGTTACAATTAGAAACTTTGACGTCTATAAAAACATTTCAGCCTTGCTTACAGCAGCAATTTTGAGTAGCTGGCTGATACCATCTGTAACAGAATTCCAAATAGACAAATAGAAACACATAGTAACATTAATTCTAATGATAAATAATTTGTGAAGACTTTCGATATCATTTAATTAATTAGTTATCCCATATGCAACCTTATGCTATAAAATTTTAAGGAACAGTAAAAATTGATATTATTTAATCTTGAGTCTATGTTGTCTACTGTTTGTTAACGCACCATTAAAATATTCATATTACCTCAGCGTTTAAGACCACCTTAAAACGCATGTTACGATCTCATAGTAAACACATAATCTACTTCGCGCGTACATTAACATTCCTCTTTATTTTTAGCTTTTCATTTCCAAAGAGCAGCGGGCCGTGACGGAAAACAAATGACGCGCCTGGCGATTAAACCTGTCGTCAAGTGTAATTCGGGCCTTATGTAAACATTCACTCGTGTAAACTGCACCTATTGTGACTTTGGAATATTACGGTTAGGCCTGTAACACACGTTATATTTTTAAACTAGAAAAACGGTAATTCTTCTAAAAAACTTCGTAGATAGGGATTTATAGAAACCAAATAGATGGGCTTACAAAGATAAAAAAGAAAGCGAATAAATGAAAGTTCAGGTAATATTTTGATACAATTCTTATATGTATATCTATATTATTTCGGAAAACCTATAACTGGACTACTCATACGTCTATACCAGCGCCACAGTCAAAATAGGCGACGCCATTCATTAATGACCAACCTTCAACTTGAAACTCACAGCGTGCAGCGCGACCGCACTCGCAGGTTTCATGGTATCACGGGAACCAACGACTGTAACTCGAGGACGCTTCTGGGGTAGGATCTCGGCTTGAGTGACCGTTGTTGAAGTTTATATATACTATTAAATCGTTGTTTAGGAAAGAGGAGGACTGAGTAAGATCGGCTATCGCTCAAAAGGTAGGGAAAGCAAGCGTTGCGATCACAGCGCAGTACTGTACTAAAATTATGTATGTTAAGTATTTGTGATTATGGAGTGTCAGTGAGAGGGCAACTGTGGTAGGTATTTAAAGGAATAAAGTGTCGGGTCGTTGAGAACATGTCGCTGTCAGCAATGTCGGACAGATGTACGGTCAAACATTCGATCGTAAGAAGAGCGAATATCAATGTCATTTTTGTCCAAAACGATAGCACCAATACTACGAAACAATAGTGAATAACTTTACAACAATAGTGACATAACAAAAGAGCACTCGCACGTGACCCCTCTAAAGGATTACATCAGTTTTCATTAGAAGTATATTCGATAACCTCCGGTGTAAAAATATTACAGATAAAACATGGCAAATATTTACAATGCTCCTAAATTAAGACGTCACTGACCCACTTCGTCACGAGATATCGATCTCGTTTAATATTAATACACAACACGTTCAAGATTAAAAACACGGTGGACAAAACTTTTGGGCAAATAATAATTGTATCAATCGGTACGAAAGAAGAAGTCATTCATATAAATGTCTAGGGGGTTTGCCTTGTAGTACTGGCAGGGAAAAATAGTACCAGGTGTCGTAAGAGGTAATTGAAGTACCAGGGCCGGCAGATGGTGGTATATTCATCCAAAACAGTGTAGCTCTAATGCACAGGGCGGAGATGGGCAGCAGTATTTTCTGTCACAATAGCAAATTCTGCGGTTGCCACCACGACGGCCCGGTGCGGCAATTATAACCAAAATTTGACCATTTTTGGGAAGGCCGATGTCCAACAATTCACTTTCAATGGCTGATGTGATGAGGTGCTTCCTTTGACAAAATTCCCCTAATTAATACATTAAATTGATTGACATTACGATCAATGTAACTCTATATAACAAACTAAAATAGTTCCTTTATCGGTACTAGAATGGTAGAGGCAACTGTAGTAACATAAACAAAATATGGCCTTATCCAATTGATGACTAATTAGTCGTGGGGTACCGTCGGAGCAGAATATTACCAGATGCCGTAAGGGGCGACTGAGGTACTGGATCAACTTGAACGTCTGTAACTCAAATAAAATAGCCTAAACTGCCATTACATCGCTGCGATCGATACCCCCCCCCCCCCCCCCCCTTCTCCAGTGCGGCAATTATAGCTTAAATACCATGCTGCCAGGACGTCCTACGGCTGATACAATTATAACAATGATCGATGAAAAATTATAACATTTATGAGGCCATTAGCGTAATGTTATTCCGAAGTGACAGTAACGGGCATATTGTGTATCCTTGATTAATTTACGTAGCAATGACAACAGGTTGCGTGCGTGCAGTAAATCACAGACTCAACTTAACATAGCAACCCACAGAGCTAACAAACTACTAGACCAATAGTATATAAAGGCTATTTTTTGTAGCATTATGTAGAGCTGTGCTTGACAGCGGCGTTTGTATCATAATGTACGTAGATAAACTTATTTGATTGAAGGTTTTACACCGTCTTTGTTGTTTCTTTGTTCCATACCACAAAGACCGAGCGTATGTGATTTTTATTTTTGTCGTAATATATATTTAAAAAAAATCAGGCCTAAGGGGATAAATAAAAAAAATCATTAAAACTGGACTCTCCTGCGTTGCCAATAGACAATAATGTCGGTTTTCATTAAATATTTTCTACACAGAAGATATTTTATACGTATAACAATTGAATGTCCGTCCGATAATCTTCAACATTAATCGATATTATCTGCCAACTTCAACTTGTACTATCTATATTCGTTCAATACAACCATGTGATATCGAATTGTACATCGGTCAATCTCATGTTGTAATAGCATGACGACATTAACGTATTTGTTGAACAAAACCTATAAACATATAACATAAAAGATACGTCCTAATTTGATTGTAAAATTAGAACATATCCGTTGAATTACACGTCTAGGTCACTAGTATTTTATGACAAGCACAATAGTAATTTACTTTTAAAATTTTGTTCGATGCGCTTATTTGATTTGTAACAAAAATAAAGCGGGTGGCCTTTGTTCTTTCTTTGAAAATTTAATTCCATGAATACTAGTTCACTGATTCAGTCATAAAAACATGACAGTCAATGAACAACTTTTACGATTATAGCAAGCAAAAGCTAATATTATACTTTACATTCGTTTCTAAAAAATATATGACCTTACCACCCCGTCAGTCAAAAGTAAAATAGGTAATCCTTAAAAATTTAGTCTTGTATAATGGATCGCCTGACTGAAAACTGTGACATGCCCTGATATTACTTTTTATTTTTTTCTTAACATTATTATGTTCCTATTCCTAACATTATATGTGTATGTAATTCCTCTGTTGTCCTAATATATGTGTAACACAAGTCTATAGCTAATTGAACATGGAGTTAGGTGTGAATTTCTTTATTGATTTTTGAGTTGACAATTAAAAAAATAGTTTCACACAGTAAACATTCATTTTATTGTGAAAGAGTAAATGTTTCGGTTTTTATCCTTAAATTAATTTCATAAGATTCCTAACAGATACGTGTTGACTTTAAAAAAATTACGTAATTACTTTCAGGTACAGCAAACATATTTATCAACATAGAAATCATACTTATAGTATGATTTGATGAAACATATCTAAGGAAAAATCTATTGTCGAAATGTATGCACATAACACTACAAAAAATGCATCAGATTAGATAATTCTTTTTTCGTTGTATTAATATATGTCATATGATTAAAACCCCCACGGTAATGGGATCAACGGAATACAATTTAACTATATACCCAAAGTTGAAGCGGGCCGCTATTTTATTTTATTAAGCAAGACTTGTTTTAGTATGTAGGTATATATTATTGAACAAGTTAGGCAATAAAGTCTATCTGCTACAGCAATTTATGCTGTACCATTAAAAGCTTGTTCCAAACTCACTAACAACCAATATAACGTTTACGCAACGTCTAGCGTCTGTCTATAACTTCGTACGGCTACGACTATAAAACTTGGCTTTTATAGACGCCACCCTACGTGTTTCAATCCGCGTCCGCAGGTGCAATATAATACTACCCTACAAAAGGATTTATTCACAACAAACTATTGGGTTCGCGTACGAAAGCGGAAGACAAATCGATGAGGAACTCTGCTCGGATACGATGCACCTGCATGCAATGATGGCGTCGCTTTAGCGTCAATTCCAGTGCCATGTATGACATTCACAAATATATTCGATAGTCACGTGAGATAAGGGACCATGTCTACTGGTTTGGAATTAATGTTAGGTCCCTATTTTGTCTAAGCGGAATGAGTAGTGTACGTTCGTTGGTGGCGCTGGAATTCAACTGAATCTTTCCTTAGAAATATTTAATTTACTAAGAAAATAACATTTTGTTTGCCTAATGTGAAAACAATGTGATAATGTTACAAGACATTATCGGTAAGATCATGCATATTTTAGCTTGTTTCAAACAAATTAGATTGGATATAAAAGTTTACTGATTATGTGTCCAGACTTTTTAAGAGAGACTGTTCTACCTCTCCATGGTTTGTCCAAAGTTGATCAAAACAGTCCCTGCTTTCCAATATCATGTGTAAGCTTCTTTACATGGAAATTGGTACATGTGGTGTCGACGGGGCCGTGCCATACCGTGCCAGCCCCATCGCGATAAAGGTTTCAACTATGACACGAGCACCTAGCCGAAACTAACCGCTCGCCTCGCGGAGACCACACTCCCTCCACGTACGCGGCCAGAGGTATTTATCCACGACAACGGCACCCAAAAACAGGAGGGCATCCTCGCGCCGGGGGTGAGTTGGCACCACTTTGTTTTACCCTTTAAGAAAATATTGACGTGTCTTGGAAATGTAAAATGGTTGTTTTGATTACGGTTTAATTAAGCATTGCGGATTCCGTCGCAAAAATGAAGGCAAAAATAGACAAGCACAAATCGTCGTGTAGTTTTACTTTGCGCGTGTGACTGTTCGATAAAGAAAAAATCAGGTGTCTGGTGGGCTCTAGTTTAGTTATTAATCTGTTGTAAGAAAAGGGAAAAATAGAAAAATAACAATCAGTTTATTGTCTATGAAAACACTTGCATTTTAGGTGTCGAAAGTAAGTTGGTTTCCAAAATGCAGTATTCTGCTATGTTATAACAATACCAATCTTTTAATCGTTATTCGCATCAAATGCCACCTAGAGGCACAAGTGTGTACACTATTTGCCAACGTCATTACGTATTGTTACCTAAAAAATATAATCTCGTATTACATCAACAATACATCATATTTTTAATCATATAATGCTTAATTAACTGAGTAAATTCATAATAATCAGTGTCTACGAAGAACACACCTATGTTATTAGATACTAAAAGCATTCTAAGTTACACCTTATAGATTTACCTATCTACTAATAAAAGTCCCGTCAAAATCGATCCATCCGTTTCAGATTAGCCGAAACAAATAGTCAATTAAAAATAGTTTTTTGTATGTACCGTATGTATTTTGTAAATATATTTAGTGAAAAGCTTATTTAACTTAATTTATCTTCTTCTTAATAAAAAAAAATCTTGTCAAGTTGTTTATCCGTGATGATGTTTTAAACTACTGATCAGATTTCCGTAATCATTTTTGTATATTGTGTATAGTTTAATACAACTTGAGAGATAGGATGGTTTATATCTCAATCAAAAAAATAGAATACCCCTATGTACTAGGTGTCGAGAGATACCAGAACAAACAGATGCATAGTATACTTACATAGCATTTCCGTCGCGAAGTGACGCACAGTAATTGCTACCACGCTTGCCCAGCGCGGCATTATGTGCAAGATTCCCCATTTCTTGGGGACGTCTTTGTCTAGCAGTGGACGTTCTGCAGCTGTTGTGATTAAATCTCAATATATAGTCAACATTTTTTTCATGATAAACATATACAATATAGTTAAGAGAGGACGACGTCTGTCGGGTAAGCTAGTACTCGTATGTGTATATAAATTATTAATAAATATTCTTATAGCAGAACCATAAAACTATTTATTGTTTTTTTATTATCGGCACCAACAGCCCAATCGATTAGCACTCGCATATAGTTAGCTTCATCAAACGCTGCGTGCATCTCATATATGAAAACGTACTTGTTTGTTTGCTTTGTTACGAGTTATTGGCGTTTTCCGCGTTTTATGCTCCTAATTGACAGTTGGTGTGGCGTTTACTGCTGTTTGGAACTCGTCCAAGCAGAGCTCGGCTGAATGCTATCCAGTGGAACACTTCATATGAATATCATGAAATGTTACCTTTATATTACACAGCCCTAGATTCACCTCTTTGATCTTTATTTGTTCTACCAAGCGTTTATTCGCTTTATACAAACATTAAGAACTTAGTTTAATAGTAATTACGTTGAAACTATATAAGGACCTCTTATTTATTATTTTGTGTCATCCTGATGTTACGTTAGAGACCCCACGGTTTTAAAATCCTATATTTTTTTAGGATAAAAGAGTTCTTCATTTTATATACATTAATGAAGAAATATTTATTTTATATAATATTGATGAACAAATACATATAATTCTTCAATTCGATCTATCGCACATTGACGATAGGTATAGAATAGAGGCTGTGATATATTACAAGCTATTACCTTTTTTTTTAAATAATCAATTGTCAATATCTGAATCTGTCCACCTGCACACAATTATTGTGGATCTCACAAATGCTTGCCTCAACTCATCTCACGAGTTATGTAAAAGAAGGACGTGTTTAATATTGTTATTTTGTTACTTTGATGGCAGTAGCATTGTTTTTGTAACGTCGGCAGTTTCGCACACCCGCATGTGCGCGCCCGGCTCGAGAAGCACATGGGCTCCAACCTGGTGCGGCTTACTGACAAGAGCTACATGACCGAGCTGGAGGAGCGCATTCGTGCTGTCAACGAGGAGAACCTCAACAAGAGGATCTCCAGCAGAGTCGTGAGTATATATTGGGATTTAACCACCTCTTTAATGCTCATTCTTCCCTATTTTCCATCATCATCAGCCATAGAACTACAACTGTTAGATACAGGCATCCCCATGAAATTTTTATCCATTTTTGCCGTGGCGGCGAGGTGACAATCGCAGAGCGTAGCTTCGCGCCTAACATGCTGTTGCCCATTCCCGCCCTGTTGCATGCAAGTTACACTTGCTACCACTATTTATACTACTATACCACTATATACCACTATTTGACGGTTCCGGTACCTCAGTCGCCTTTTACGACACCTGGTACAGAGGAAGGTACTATTCTACTCTATATTTTATTTAAAATAATATAATGTAAATTCCAACCACATTTGGTAATTGGTAGGTTGACCTAGTAATTTACTAATGTTTTAATCCTAACAGAGGGTTACCTAGGCTAAGTTACTTTGCCTATAGACATTCTATCTGGGTTGCTTGACCATATCTAATGTACGCACTGTTCTTTTTTTCATTTGACTAAGTGGACAAACAAGCATACTGTCCGGGTTATAGTAAACATCACCGCAGCTCATAGACAAACACGCGTTGCCAACTTTGTGAACTGAAGATATTATGTCACAGTACCCAATAAATTTAATTTGGCGGTAGAAATAGGTATAAGGTATCAGAGCAGACAACCATTGTTTGGAGCCTACCTCAGCTAACGTGTTAGTCTAGTTAAGTGATTCTATAGTATACGCAATACGGAGCAAAGACAAAGCATTTCCTCAAAGAAATGAAATCGGCATAGGGTACATTGTTGGAATTAAAACCTTAGTCTAAGCCTTGTAATGGTATGTAGGCTCAGTGTTGTTCGATCTATGAGTTCGAAAAACAGTTACATATTCGAAACTATTAAACTATCGGTAAAAACAAATATTAACAGCAATAATGAGCTTCTAAATATTTAGTGTATATTCTAAAAGGTTGTACCAATATTAGTCCCTGATTACGATTAACAAATCATTTTAGTGTTGTTAAGCCGGTTAAGATCTGAATTGTTTTGCTAAACTATTATATTTGCATATTATCCTTAATCGCGAACAATTTGAACATACATACCGTGATGCAAATGCATCGGATTTACTCCAACAGAATTATTTTTATTTATGGCAGCTTTATGCAAAAAGCACCGTCTACCTTTTGTAATTGAAAACATTGAAACTAACAGAATCTAGCTACGAACACAGAATACGTTCTTCCGTGATGTTTTAATTATGACACTAACAAATGATGTCATTTACCTGTTTCTTCCCGGATCTTTAACGATAAATAGAGTCATTAAAACCGGTTGTGATAGCTTGCTTTGTTTTATTAGTACTATTGAGGACTCTACACTAGTTCCGTATCTACAAGTACAATATTGTTAAGTAAACTATCTGGCTAATGTTTATAAAAGAACTAGTTATATCCGGATTATACTAACTGTTAACAATGACATTAGTACCTTGTACACAGTTCCAAATACAAGGCATACAAGCGTTCGTGACCTGTAAATGATAATTCTGACTAACAAAACGTGACTGTTTTATCAAAAAAATTATTTTACTATGAGTCAAAATGACATTTTGGTCTCACCTAATGCTAACTATGGAGTTAGTATTTTCATTTGTTTTAGGTTTCATTAAAATTTCAAGTACAATTAATATTTTAAATTATACGACCCAAGAGTTTTTATAACATACATTTTAATTGAGTTCTTAGATTTCTAACTTAAAAACTAGCTCCTAAGTATAAATATAAGGTAATAAAAGAATCATAAAGACTTGCTTATTGTGGTATGATGTTTTGTCTTGTATTCGTATACGTTTTGTTATAGTCATTCTAGATCTAACCGCCTTTGTATTTAGATATACATATATCGCCCTATAACTATATTTCTTTGACTTACATAGATAGATTGCTGTGGCATTTCGATAGTTTAAGAACGAAGTACCAGCAGAGTAGAATAGTACCTGCCCCTATAGCAGGTGTTGTAAGAGACGACTAAGATCCAGAACCAGAACGGGGCAGCTCAAATGCTCAGGGCGGGATGGGCAGCAGCTTCCCCATCACGCTTGCCCAGCACGGCAATTAAAGTGACGAATACTGAATATACTATACTCAACTTAATCCAGTCAAAGGACTACGTTTTAGATGTAAATTTTGCCATCTTATCACTGCCATTTCTATTTCACCTCTGACGACGGTAGTCTTTTATGATATACTAGCAACATTCCGCGGTTTCACTCACGTAATTCCCCTTCCCTTGATCAGTGGCGTATCTAGGCGTGGGCGAAGTGGGTCCTCAGCTGCGGCCTCGCGCCAAAAGGGCCCCTTTTTGCATAAAATCGTTACATTGTGAATTTGAATGAATATTTATTGTAGCCATAAATTTCCTACTACTTACTATATACTTACTACATTCCTACCTGTAACCTACTGGTTTATCTATCAGTTTAAACAGACGCCGTGCTTTGCAACTTTACTGCGTTGCAATGTATTAAATTTAAATTTGAACGTAATTTACCTCACAAGTCTATTTGACTACTTTCCAAACAATATCCCTTAATTTTAAAATATATTTTTAATATATATATATATTTAAATTAAGAAATATAAAATACGTAAATTACTGTAGAGGGCGTCATCACAAGATCCACATAGATCTGTGATTACGTCCTGCCTTTAACGAATTATCGATTTAAATCATTAAAACAAACTATTTCTAACTTTTCGGACGTTCCAAGAATCCAAAAAAAAACACAACTTAATATTCTAGAACGCCACAAAAATCAGAATGAGCATAGAAAAGGCATAATTATAGAGGCCAAATTATGAAAAAGTTATTAAACATGGAAATACTATTAATTGATCAAGAAATCGAGCGACTCATTGAAGAAAGTCAGAAACATTGGTTTAATTTATTTGAAAGTATTTTTGATGTTATGAATTACTCGTATTTAGCTTCTCAAACCTTAGCTTTTAGAGTTTATAGCCATCTCTTGATTCGGATCACCTTGGATATAGTGGAAGTTTCATCGAACTGTTTGAATTACTATCTAAATATGATTAACCTCTTCGTGTAAATTTAAACCCGTGATAATGTAATATTCTATTCACAAAAAAGTTTTCATAATTAGTACTATAATTACTACATTTTAGGTTGTGGCCTCTTACTTCTTCTAAAATACAATATATTCTGTGTTACTCGATAAAGAAGTAGCTCACGTCGTAGTCAAGTTTTTCTTTTTTTAATCGTGCTCCTTCAACTTTCAGCTCGATGAGATGGAAAGGCTGAAGCGTCTAATACTCGTCGGCAAGACCCCACTGAAGGAGTGCCCGCCAGAGTTGTACCACCACCCAGTATTCGTCTTCTGGCGTATGGTCAACAGGGAAGTAGCCAGAGCCTCCAAGAAGCGGGCCGATGCCTACTACAGAAAATTAAAAGCGTCCCAACCCTTTGACCAGGTTTCTTTTGTGTAAAGTAACTGAATATGGTTTGCTTTATCGAAGTAACTCCTATTTCGAAAAAGCAATCCATATATAGTTTGAATTCCTGCGCTTTATTTAATTTACTGCTTACCTCTGAAAAAAACCTTTTAAATTTGAAAGATTATTTTTACTAGACTAAGTTAAAAACAGGCACACAGTCTACGTGATAGTAAACGTCACCGCAGCCTATAGAGAAAGGATATCACTCACACGTTTCCCAACTTGTGAATTAAATTATGTCACATTGCCTAGTAATTTAACTGCCTCTCATCTCTTCAAACTGGAACACAGCAATACGAACACTGCTGTTAGGAGGTATAAATAGGTGAGAGTGAGGTACCAACTCTACCTGTTATAAACATTGCAAAATTGTTTGATATTTTTCTAACACTAAACATTCGTACAGATCTGCTACTGTAGTTTACTCATATACTTGAAGTGGCGTAAAAATAGAACATTTTACTCTCATCTTGTTCCTTTTGCGTGAAGTCTCGCCGCAAGAAAAAAATGGCGTTAATAAAATTATCAAATACATTGCTTTTTGCTATTTGATGGGACATTTTAAGTAAATGTGCCATTCAAATAATACAAAACTAACTAAAATTCTAAAGTAACAAAATACACAATATTCCAACGAGTATTTTCAAATACAAATTATTTCTAGCGACTAAATTCTTACGAAGATACTCGCTGTCTGATAAGTTGTTCAGGAAAACACTGTCGAACACACTTGTTGCTTTTGGATTATAATGAAAAGTAGTCAAGGCGAAATAAGCACCTGTAACTTACTACTATCAGATAGAAATGAATTGTTCTAATGAATTTATTACACAGTACATTGTCACAATGTCTAAATGTAACTCTTAATTACGTGAACCTATAGTAGTTTTAGTTCAGTTTAGTTTAGTCTACGTTATGAATCCTAATAAAATACGTTTTTATTAACGTATTTTATGTTTAAATATACGTATTTATTATTAGAATTAAAGAGCATTTTTATACAAACAATAGAAACAATGTTCTTGATACCTGCACGGATCAAATTAAGAACAAGCTTTTATCAATGAATTGTCTTGAATCACTTGGAAACTCCTCAATTCTTTAATTGTTCGGATGTTCGAATTGTTGTTTCTATGAATAAGTGCAAACAAGATAACTACATCAATTAGCGTACCGGCACAATTAGAATTTCTTGACGTATTAACTTCAGTACTTAATGGACGAACTGGATAATACTAGGCAATGGAACATATTTTGACAATACTAAAGGATAGTTGTGTCCACAGGTTTCCTATGATGGTGCTATAATTACTCAGAGAGCTTTCCTTAGTACCAACAAGTTATATTACCAACTGAGGAAATGGCTGCTTAAAAAATTTAGTTTTAATCTCCTTCGTTAATCTAAACACCGTGTTATAGTCAATGGACGAAGAAGCTGCAGACGAGGCACAGGAAGACGGAGAAGAACAACTGACCCCTGAGCAACTCCTCAGCAAATGCCAAGGAGAGATAGAGGAACAGAAACAGCTGGACATTGAGAAGGGCGTGCGTTTTACCGATGAGCAGTTTGCATTGCTCAAATACGAGACAAACGACGTGAAAACTCTCAAAAATCTTACGGTAAGCATAAGTCGGTAATCATGTTTACCAAAGATAGTACTCTAAGGTAATAGATATAAAATATAGAATATATCTTCTGCATCTATCACGTATATTTATTGAAAAATAGTTAATTGTTTGCTTTATCTTTTAAGCCAAAATAATTACGGACAAGTTCTCTACTGTAATTGAAGTGCCTGCCCTATGGCGCAGATGGGAGTGATCCTATCTTGCCCGCCGAAGGTCGTGATTTCGATCTCCTCCCAGAGCAAATATTTATATAATTACTATTTGTATTTTTCTGTGTCTGGTTATTAAATTTAAATGTATATACGTACTAGCCACGCCATGTTGGCTGTATAAATATATTTTACAAGCGAAAGCATAATTCTTAAATAATTTCACTGGATTCTTTTAGGCTTTTCTATATCTTTGCAAAAGATACTACACGCTGTTTAAATTTGAAGTAAAATAATTGACATATACATAGAATGACCAATTGCCAAAAAAATCTATATAAATGAAATCTCAATGTTGCTAAGCGACTTGACAAATTCGGCAAATTTTTTGTTCTCATTTTCCTTAGGTGTATATGTATATGAAAACCTTTTAATGAAAAGAAAAATAGTGATAGTGTAATTAAAAGTAAATCATTATTCTCTGCGGGGCGGTTGTTGCTTCTTTTATTTTCTCTACTCTTTAACAAAACAAATCTTGCAATTATTTGATGCACCTATGATTTTTGATAATAATATTCTCTATTATATTTTTAAACCAACAGCTTTTTACTATATGCATATGAAATTATAAAATATTATATTCATTGATAGAACTACCAAGTACAATGATATATAATATCATTTGTAAATGGAAACAATTATGATACATCGATAAATACATACATCAGATCATTACATAATATATTTGCACTCGGTGATACTGCCACTTTAAAATATTAAATAAACAAGTCATTAAAAAATCTTATTTATTATCACCAGCAAAGTAGGATGATTTTGCTTAAAAACGACAAAATACAAAAGTAGCCGTTGCGTAATCGTCTTTTTTTAAATATTCAATAACATACAATTACAATAATAGGTATGTGGAGAGACATGTGTAACGCACAAGATTTTATTTATCTTATTATGTTTTTCATTAAAGTTCTTTACTTAATGCTCATGTCGCCATTTTTTGAATGTAAGACCAATAAACGATACTATAGTTAAGAAATTTCTCTCTGGAAATGACGGTTTCATGTGATTAAAAATAACCAGGACAGCAAGAATCTCACTAGGCGTAGGTTTTATATTCTTTGTTATTTAGTTTCGATATTAGGGTCAAACTTTGGACCTAATAGATTTAGAAATTTCTATTAGCAATTAAAAGTTACATTATCTCAAAGTGTACATGCCGTGAGATGCCGGCAGAGTAGAATAGTTCCTCCCTCTGTACCAGATATTGTAAGAGGCGACTAAGGTACCAGAACCGACAGATGGCGGTATATCCATCCGAGACAGTGTAGCTCAAATGCATAGGGTGGGGATGGGCAGCAGCATAACCGTCGCGAAAGCAGCACTCTACGATTGCCAACACGCTTGCCCAACGCGGCAAATATGGGCAATATTCCCCCTTTCTTCGGGAGACCTATATCCGCCAGTGGACTTCCAATGGCTGTAATGATTAATGATGAACGTGTAAAATATATGAATTTGTGTTTAACTGTTAAAACACAAATTGGGCCACAAGACCTTAACTTAACTTTGTTAAGTAGGTAAAAGTCCTAAGTTAAGTATTTCATGTATATAGATGAAACCGCCGACAGGCACTTGTTTATAAATAATGAGGTAAGATATAGGTATATAGCGCTCAGTTTATAGATAGGTACGGAGACCTCGTCAAAACGCTGTCGTCGGCTCGTGGCTATCTAGTATAAACCGGATCAATTCTAGCCAAGTTTCACCTCCGCCCTTGCCGACCCATATGGTCTTGGAACTGTATCGATACGGGAATTTCACGATCGCATCACTTTTCGAGCACGTAGTGGTTCTTTCCGACTTACCTCTTCTTTAGAGTATTACTTTACCTACCTCGACAAAAAATAAAGATGTATTTTCTTCTTGGTATTCTTTCAGTGAAACATATTGATTGTAATTTAAAAATAAGAGAATATTGCATATCTTCATTAATTCAAATATAGTTCTAGTGTATGGGGGATCATAAACAGTGAATGTAGTCAGAGCCCATACCCATTTTTTTTATGCGGGAAAATATCCTGCAACTCATGTTTGTCAAAAAAAGTATTTACTTTTATGCAATAACATACACACTAGAATAGACATAAAAACTGCCAGAGACCATGAACAATAGAAACTAAATGGTGGGCGACGATTTTCATTTAAATGTATACAAAAGAAATGTTACATTGTCCGCGTGTCCAATGTGTGTCGTGAAATACAAATTTACAAAACGTTCTAAATTATATTTTATTTAATAACAAGCTCCATAATGATAAACTTATTACAATTTAGGTAACTGGTCCTCATTAATGAAGTATACTAGAAGATAACAAATTATTATCTGGCCTAATTGTTCAACGCAAAATAAAAACAAATTAAATTGTCGTCAATTGACAACAAGATGCAATATTTTTAAAGATCTTTGACCAATGATTATTAATCATTTATATAATAGTATACGTTTAGTATGTTTTTCTAAATATCTGGTACCAGCGACTTTTTCCGCGTTAATGTCAACCATTCGATATAGGATATAAGCTTTTTTTTTACAATTTATATATTTTTCTTTTCTATTTTCTTATCATTCTTTTTCAAGAGGTCTTGTGATTATTGTCCTAAAATTAAAATAACCTTAAATACTATTTATGATATTTGATATATACATAGCTCATAGAATAATTTAGTTTGATTGACATTACAAACATAATCTCAAAGTGTATCTCTAAAAGTTTTGTGTTCTTTATCAGACCCAAATCGGGCATATTCACGAAAGATTTATGAAAGCAAAAATGAGCTAACCACGCTCAAGAATGGTAATTATGTATAATAAATATACTATGTAACATTAAAACGGTATTGAGTACGCTGCTTATATACTAGAACTTTAAGCCATATATAACACGTGGAAACCTGCTTATTATAAACATATATATGTAAATGTAAACATTGATAACTAGAATGAACTCGATATTACGTGGACGTTATCCAGAGTAATGCCGTTATACGCTGATGTATATAGAGATTTCTATATGTGCTACTCATAGCCGTTCCATTGAATACTAACTAACATCACACACATAAAACTAATTATCATAAAACATTAAGTTTTGGATAATGAAAAAATCGATTTATGTAATTACTGCTTCTAACCCGATAGTCGTCCAGTCTCAAATATGTTGATCATGAACAAAATTTTGCGACTATATGTTAATTGAGATATATACCATCCTACCTCTCAAATTGGATTAAACTGTACACAAAAGCAAAAATTTATTAAAATCGGTCCAACAAGTCAAGAAACACGAAATACTAATATATAAGGATAAGAATTTTCATTCTGTCACGCAAAACCTATGTCAATTTAATGAAACTTACTAAAAGTTTAAATATTGCTGAAGCAAGACTTAAAAGCATGATTGAAAAATACATTATCTGTCTATCGGATGCGTCAGTAAAATATATAGGCCAGTAAAATATATATACATACGCAAACATCCGCCACATCCGCTAGTATTTTATATATGCGACTAAGATATTCGTTCTCTGATATTTTCTAGTGCAACTTCAGGGCGCATTTTTCTTAATTTTCTTCTATGGTTTATAGATTTAGGTGTCAAACAATTAAACCTCACAGGTAATTCAACAAATTATGTCTAATCATAACTGTGTTTATCCTTGTATACAGCATATAAAATTTTCTATAGGAATTATTCTATAGGAAGAATAAATTTAATGCAGACAGAATAGCAGGTAAAAGTAACCTACGCTACTACTTAGAATTTCAGCTATGCATATGCCAAAGTTAATACAATCACCAAGTAAGACAGTAAAAAACAGATACAGGCAATTGTGCATTTATATAGTATTAATACGGATAAAAAACACTTTTTTACACTGAGTTTTGTAGATAATCACTCCATTTTTTTTTACAGACTGTAGAAGAACTTTACGCGCTGGCAGATAAAATTATTGGAAACAAACGCATTTAAAAACGAATTTTTAATTTTAACTGTTAATTTTAAGCGCCTTTGTATTATCAGTCAATCGTTGAAGTTACTATGCCCCCGTAGAATAAAATCATTGAAAAAATATGAAAAAGATAGTAATGTGGAGAATTTAAGCAACACTGTGATTTTGTATTTAATAAATATGAGTAAAATATGTTCGTATTTTATTTCAAACAATTTTTTTATTTTCTGCTTTTATTTACAAAAAGTAACGGACGCTGCATTTTTTACCACTTAATATAAATATAAGGTATATAGTTATAGCACAAAAGACATTTTTCACAATTTAACAAAATATTATGCAGTGTTGTGTATTTCTGCAATAATGAATTACACAGATATCATATACCTACAGAAATGCGTTCAAATCTAAAATGTATGTGGATTAGGAATACATATAAAATATGTAGATTTTATTTAAAAACTTTAATGCGTACGCTTCGTAATATGATGTTACTAAATACAGATTTTTAAGTCTTTGTGTCAATGTTTAAGTATCCACTGTAACAGAATTTACACAGAATTTGAAATAGTTTTCATCAGCAGTGCGAGATATAAATTAACTGCTCAATAATGTATGATGCATCTACGATGTGAAGAAATAAAACCTTGAAGGGGTCACCGCGAGCTACTTGTCACTGATAAGTAACTCATTTGTAAACAATTCAGTGCAGTTTTACCTGTTTGGCTTTCTAGATATTTTATGTTTTATTACGATTTAGTATATAACACAAGGATATCACTAGCACGTTACTAACTTGTAATTTAAAGATTTTTCTCTGACTCTCTCACCCTTCAAACCAATGCGGACACTGCTGTTGGGTGGTAAAATAATTGAGAGTGAGATAAGGATTAAGATGACCTTTGTACGAGATCTAATTCTAGTTTTTAAACTGCTTTTAATATTGACCAATGCTCTTGATTATTCAAAATAAGAATAGCTTTAAAAGTAACTATTATTATAATTGCAAGTATATTAGTCATCATCAGCCATTTTTAAATTCTTAAATTTAAGGACTTGAAATGCGAATTAGTGTACCGAAGCATGGAAGAGCGCATACTAAAATTTTAATCACGCACCTCAAAATACAAATGTCTCAACTTGACACGATTGCGTGGTGTTAACTGCGCTATATACCTATATACTCGTATATATATATAGTGAAGCGTTGTGGGTATATTATTTAAATAAAATAAATACAATATTTAATACTTCGATGCATATTAAATATATTTTTGTATTACATACTTGTTGCGCATTAATACATCCTGTAATATTAGATTTTTTTTTGAAGTCACAAAATTTTTAATTATTCATTTAAATACTTTTAATAAAAGTATTAGTTATTGTACGATTTGATATATTTTTTAACATGACCTAACATAATGAAACTTTATTTCTACGGTACCTTCTAATATAGATCACAATTTTTTATTGCTACGACGTAGCAACACAGCTATCGTAGCACTCAATCAAGTGAAGAAACGTTGACGCCGACGTGACTTTATTCCAAAGACGAATACGCGTTGTCGTCTACAGTTGTAATCCTACTAACTAAATTAAACCTAAGAAATGTACTTATCAGATAACAGTGCACAGTTAAAAAATATACATATAATTTTTAAAGCTAATTTGAACAGAAGGCAACTTATTATATTATATTATAGTGTATACTATTCTAACATCAATACAAAATTGTAGCGAACTTAAACTACATCGCAGATAAGCTTATATATTATGTGGCGGGTAGTCGTTGTTTTATTAATTATGAATTTAACAGCAGCCTTTACAATGTGAAAATAATTGTGCTTCCACTCTTATAAATTCATAAAGATACTTTTAATGCTTAACACCTCACATATATATATAAATTTAGCTCAAGTCTTACTAAAACAATACATACATTTTACCGCATTTGTTAGCAGCAATAACATTACCAACTTTCAAAACACATCTAAGTCCAATACTACGGGCAATAAATTACCCGTTAAACAAAACCAAACAGACTGCGTCAAGTCCTAAGTCTGCATTATTTAGTTAAGGTCACAAATGGCTCTTAGGTCTTCTCCGTAGTTGGGCGTATATGAGACCCGCAGGCTTATCGATTGGTTGGTAGATTTGGTGACGAGGATCGCCTTTGGTCACGTTCACGGGGAATTTGGAAAGGTCGATGTTCAGATAATGCTTGTTAGGCATCGTCATCCTCACCCATGATATCTGTAAACAAAGACAAAACAAACAATTAAGCGTGGTATAAATTCAGGTTTCATTTTTTTAAACACACCAACCTATTCATGTATATAAATATTAATATTTGTTTTAAATTACTTCGACTGAGTACTGACATACATAAGATTAATTAAGATATTAAAAAACGAACGTTGATAGTAATATAGGTATTTCTTTAACAGCTTTAATTAGGTTAATTTAACTTTATTTACATTATAAATTTTGTCATGCCCAAATTTGTAACAAACGTGCTTTTTTCGACGTTTCGATTTCTTTAGCTTTTACATATACTGCATTTTAAAGCAGTTAAAATTAATGTTATCATCATTAGTTAGTGAATAATAACGCGCTAATATTAGAAAATAATTGATTATTTAAGATTATATAAGCCGTACACTTGATTTCAAACTTAGAAACGATAAATCGTAACCCAGTTTCCAAATATAGATGCAATATTACCGTCCGTACAAATCATTCATCAAAACAAGATTGAGAATCACATGATAATCTCTGGCCTACACGCGCGTCATGTCAAGATATCACAGTGAACAGACAAAACAACAGAATCAAGATATTTATGAGTAATCAATAAATATATCGACCTTCACCCACAATCTAATATATGAATTTGTACCTCACTCTCACCTATTTCTACTGCCAAATAGCAGCATTCGCATTGCTGTGATCCTATTTAAAGGGTGAGAGAGGCACTAAAATTATTGGGTGATATAGTAGTATCTACAGTTCATACTTGTGATGACACGAGTGTCTTTAGGCTGCTGTTAGGTTTATCATCAAGCGGACCGTACGCTTGTTTGACTTCATAATAATTAAAAAAATCTAGTGCCGCGGTGTTTGTGTTATACTCCTACAAAATGATTATATCGGTTTTTAAGTTTTTGAAGGTAATTAGGTCGTAAAGATTCTATCATACTGGTAATTGATTTTGTTTTGTTTTGACGAAAGTTGTATCTAACCTTTTTATCTTTATTTCTTCAGCAATAATGTTTGTTGACTTGGAACAATTTTCATGTAAGAACAACGTTTGTGGCACTAACTATTAAATTGTAATATTACAAGATTAAGACCAACCAACAACACTAGTTAATATACATTTAAGTATGTTATGAATGTTTGAATTATCACAATTAATTTGGTGTTTATTGATAATAACTTGAATAATGTATGATGATATTACGTTACAAGTTCCAAGAAGTTTGAAATGTAAAAATAAGTACTGTTTTATGAGATTTATGCAACGAGAATTGTAAATACGCGAGATTTAAAACTGTAAAAACTAAATTTGACTAAATTTGAAATTGAACTGAATTTGATAACTGTTGTTCTATTGGGAGGTACATAACAGTCACAGGGGTCGTCGGCATGTACATGATGGACAATGCTTATTATAGAATTAAAAAAAATATTTTATCTCCCAAGATAGAAAATGATTGACACGGACTGTTTAATTCGCTTATCTCCGCACGCGTCGTGGGCCAACTTGTTTTACCAATAAATCACTTCATTTACACTGATACTCCGATAACTAATTGTTAATGACTCAAACAATTGACAAGACCTCATGATCATAATAAATACGTCAAAATAAGCAAGTACTTTGAGTATTTATACTCACGACCTTTGGAACATCCTGTCGTCGTTTCTACATTATCGCGCGTTATAAAGATGAAAAGATACCTAACCTAAAAATACCTCGTAGATTTATAGGAGTATGTAAGAATTGGCTGCTACCTACCTCAGGTACTTTTTCGAGGACTACTTTCTCAGCTTGATAAAGCGTATGCTGCACGGATGGTGAGTAGATACCGATGTCCGGGGGGCCGGCGAACTTATCCAGGATGGCATCTTTGACAGTGAGCCAAGCGTTGTCGAAGTTCGCTGTCCGCATGCTGTCAAATGTCCACTCTGCCTCCACTACCGTACTAGATAGTAACAAACAAAACTTATCAGACACATTTTAACATACCATTAAGTATTTAACGATAAATAAAGTAAAGGTTTATATTTACCTAAAGATCCTTTCTGCAGCATCTGGGAGGGTGGTATATTCATCTTGGACGAAGTCAACGAAAGCAGACTGTGTTGTCTTCAACACCCGCAAACCACTTAAACCTGATTTCACAGCCACAGCCTCTGTATAAACACAATAAAACACCGTCAACCACATGTTTGAACTGAATAAACCTTTTTGACTTTAGAGTATCTTCATAAAACACTCACCGTGGCGAGTTTGAGACACTTCGCACCACCTCGTAGCCGTAGGAGAGAAGAGAAAAGCGTGATTATGTGGGGAGCCAGCCTGCAGTCTTTCCCATGGATATTCCACAACTCTACACTTCGCTGCAACAACTTGTTTGTACATGTACAGGAAATGATTGACAACCACTGCCCCAAACTCTTCAGGAGTCTTCACTCCGTGCTTTTTAGCGAGTAGGTAAATGGTGTTCTTTTGCGAGTCGGTTGCAACCACTTCCTTATTATCTCCGACTATGTAAGCGTTCTCGGAGACAAGTTTAAGCTCAGTGGAGACTTCGAACTCGCGAATGGTGTGGTAGTCTGCATCTCGATGCACGTGCAGAAGCTTAACGGAGCTCTTGCCGTAACCATGGTCGCTCAGCTCGAAGCGTCCACCAGTGTCGGTTGCGGCCGTCGGCATGGAGGTGGTACTCCCAGCGCTGGCTGTAGTACCCTCACCGACACTCGTGTTCGAGGGTTTGGCGTAAATTCTGTGAAAATATAACATCATTCAATATCACTTTTAAAGATGGACACCATAATATAATGGATATTAATATAATAATACTATTAACAATTCTTCAATTATAAAATAAGAAAGTTGGTCCAATTTGTACACAATGAACATTTAATTTAATCCAATCATTTATTTTAATTTAATCTAAGTACATTTACGAATCAGCTATCCCTTACACTTATTTTATAACTTAGTGTTACCTGTTGGTGCTAGTCCACGGCATTTTTGGAGTATTTAAAATCACTTTATTTTGAGTGTATGTAAAAAACTACGTCGGCGCATTTAGAGCGTATAATATCGAGTGTGACGAGAGAACGGGAGCACTCACTTATAAGGGTAGCCTGTGACCCGCGTTATCAGCCGCACGCGCCTACATATCTGCATAACAAGTACACAATCCACGACATTTGCATAAACACACAGCATCCGAACCTATTACTAATACATTCAATCATTGATAAAGAACTAGCCTGTTTCCCGGCCGAGATATATTTTAATTGTTTAATTTAATATTTTAATTAAAAAAAAAATTTTTTTTTAATTATTTTAATTCTTAAAAAAACATTTGATAGCTTTACATTAGAACCTTAAGAATTTCTCTTCTTTTTTTCTTGATACATTTCACTTTTAATAAATGAATATTGCATATGACATATATTTATGTAATGTTTTAATTAAATAATTACGATATCTTTTCAGATTAATTTAAATTTTATAATAATATTTGATGATTTGATTTAAGTAAAAACCTTAACAATTTTGTTTCTTCTTTTATGGTTAGTCGTACATTTCGCTTTTAATAAATAATTATTATATATGACATATAAACGTATGACATATATCTTGTTTTTTGACGATGTTCGTCAGTTCCTTGGACTTGCCATCTTTCAATATCTAAGTCTTTATTCAATAGTTTATTGAAATAATATAGTTCATACATCAAAATATTAAATTAGTCCTTATTCTTACTAATATCACCTACGGTCATTACCTAGTAATTTATATGTGCCCGCAGACGATATTTCTAGAAGTCTTTGGAGCAGTTTTCCGCTCTGCAGAAAGGTTTCAGCGTCAGCAAGGCGACGTCGTACCAATTTTATCGAGATCCGGTCACGCAAGTCGGTAAAACCTCACGAATGGATTCGTGGACAGCTGGTCAGTTTATTACTGTTAATGAAACGACCTCTGACTTAATGTCAACGAACTGTTACATTATCAATCTAATTCTCATGATATGTATTCAACCATTTCTTGTTACAATCTATTTTCACGTTAACTTTAACTTTGTAACTTAAGTTAAAAATGCCTGTATGTCATGTTATAATAATATATCAAAATAAAATATTTTCTGATAGCAAATGCTTAATTTTAAAGTATTAACATAATGAAAAATATCTAACATCTGAACCGTTTTTAAGCATCTCCAGCAGTCTCCGCATCAATTGATGCTGAAAAAGTGTCTTCTCTAATAATCGGGCTATTAAATCCAAATATAAATTGTTCAAATCAAATTCAGCTTTACATATTAACATTGACTTCGTTTTAATTTAGCTCAGAAAGCCCTCTACCTGTATTTGTTTATCAAGACAAAATAAATATATTTACTGAACGTCATAAATCCACCTTTAGGTCCTTAAAGATCGATTTATGACGCACAATTTAGAGCCCTTACAGTCCACATTTACCATCTCTATTATGGAACTCTGCACGAAGAATGTCACGGGCAATAGTTAACAAAGACAATAAATGGCCGGTTTTATATAGCAACGCAACTCGCAAGTGATAAACAAGGCAGAGGGTTATCATTCAACAGTAATTTTTAAATTTGTATATTATAATATCTTTAGACTTATTATCTTGTACGCAAACGCTCACATTGGTCATGTTGTTGTTGTTTGTTTGGACATCAGTCTCTATGTGTGAGTTCGGTTGAAGTACATCCAGAACAAACAATGGTCTAGAGCCCTTATGAGCAGCGTTTAGTACAATGATGCTCTGATTGAAATATCAATATTTTATTAATAAATACAATTAACGTCGTATTAATACTCAATAACCAGATAGAGCTATTTTTCAAAACCCGTTCTGTTGGAATATTATCTCATTTATTTAGAATATAATTGTATATATAGTCTATAGATGCTGAGGTACATTAGCTAATATATATTATAGTCAATCTTGCGAACGATTGCTAAATAGTAACCGAATAGTCGGACAAAAATGGAAAAAAGTTAAGTAAACCGTGTTTTAAAACCATTACAAAAATTAGGTTTATTATGAGTGAACGCGTTAACGCGTTACAATAAAAAGTTTACTTCAATATTTTGATATTTTTTTTGTTGATATTTAAAAGGTTAATTGTTAAAAATTTTCAAAAATGTTAAAATGTGCTTATCACGATATGACACGTGTGAACTTTAACGCTATATCCCAAATTCTAAAAATAATGTACAACAACATCGTATCGAAGTGGCTCGCAAGTTTTATGGACTGATCGTTATAATTTATGTGCGTCACACATATACGTATATAATACTTATTTTTCGTGTATCATGTGTTTAAATTTAGATGTATAAGTACTTACGTTTATTACTTTATAACATTTGTGGTTGGTTCGTGTCCAATTTCATGAAAACCATATGAACCGCGTTATTTAATATGTGTAGGTTACTTGCGAGATTGTAAGGATTATAACAGTCGTGAGGTACCTGCAGAGTAGAATAGTATCTCTCCCTGTACCAGATGTCGTAAGCGGCAATTAAGGTACAAGAGCCGACAGGTGGCGATATTTCCATTTGAAACAGTGTAACTCCAGTAGCACGGGGCGGGGATGGGCTGCAGCATTCCCGACGTAAAAGCGGCAATTTGCAATTGCCAACATGCTTGCCCAGCGCTGCAGTTATGGGCAAAAAAACCCTTTTTGGGTAAGGACAATGTCCAACAGTAGACTTCCATTAGCTGATACGATGATGCCATAATAGTAGTAGTAATTACTTTAATTACTTCAATATTTGTAAAGTTATTGTAAATTAGTTCTGAAGTGTGAAGAAAAAGAATAAATATTATTATTATTATTTAAAAAAAATAGCGCTGAATTCGTAGCCAACCCCATGACATGAGGAGTAACTTTAGTCAGTTATTAGGCTGCCTCTCCCATATCTTAAATCGAAACTCAGCGATGAGAGCTACTTTGCATCAAGGATGGGTCTAGTGAGATATTCATTTGAACAACGTTAATCTAAGGTATCTGACTGCGTCCCGCGACTTCGACCCCATTTCCGTGCGAAAAATCTTTATATGTAAAATTTAAATTTCATATCACGTATCGCGCCTGCCGCTACGAATCAATAAGTCAATGGAAGTAGTATATTTGTTATGACTTGTTTGTAAAGAGTAATATATTACTGCAAAAAAATATATTTATAATAATCTGATCAAAAACACTATTGATTTAGCGATCTCACGAAGAACACACTTCTATGCCAGAATAAACGTTAATACATTGTTACGCTATAGAATTTGTCTACACTACTTAATAGGTCATTTAAAATACCCCTATCCAAATATTAAATCCGGTAGCACTGTTTGATTACTTATTAACAGGCTCCTAAGTAATTTACTACATTAGTATGAAAACTCCGCAGTGTAATCCGCATTACAGTAAGAACAAGTCCATTAGCCATACATGAAATGAAAAAACTCTCACGACGTATGATATGCCGGCTCCGTAAATAGTCGACGTGATTCAGCAAGCGTCAGCCCGCAGTTGAGAGCGCCGCGTCTGTGCCACTCGCTTGTGAAACCGGTCGCGAGCCCATTACACGACGATAACCTTATTTTACATTACATTATTTGTTCAAACGAAATTAAAATCGGAAAGCATACAATTTTAACTATTTATTTTACTTCCTTGCACAAAATATTACACAATGTACAAATGGCGGACTTAATGCCAGCTGGCATTATCTTCCAGTCAACCATTACACAAAACATAAATATATATAGTGGTGCAGACAATATATATATATATATACAGATATACGTTACATACATATTTGCATAAATAAACCCAATAAATAAATATATATAATATCGTACATCAGAAATAGGGTTATAAGGTTAGAGAAGCAGCATCAGAAAATAAAGTACGGAGAAAGCGTTTCAAAACATCCGAGAGATGCTTATTGGTGGTGTACACTTAGCAACAATTCACAATACCCAAATCTGTCAAAATCTCACATTACGCCAAGGGCGCCATTGAGTTCAAAATTGATAGATTTGGGCCACTGAGATTTGGTTGACCTGTTACTTACTGTATGAACATTATTGCCTCTGTTTGTAATAGAAATATGAGATACTGACTGGCTAAAAGTCAATATAGTTATCCAAAAATATTTAACTTCTAATCATTGTAATAGGATCAAAGAATACAATAAAAAAACCTGTTTTAAAAACAAGCTTTCGTTTAAATGTGCTTAAAAAGTATTTTATTTACTGTAAGGTTACAGTAAAAGTTAAGGTTAACATCATCACATAATTTATATGTATATAGATGAATAAGTAGATCTGACTGATTTTATTTTTTAAAGTTTATAAGTAAATACTACTGTTATTTAAATCTACCTTCCATTTGATATAGGTAAACATGGCCATATTGTACGAAAGCATAAAATAATTTGTTCCGTCATGTTGGTTTTCGAGTAACATTACTTTATTATTCTAGATTTCTTTCATTTGTTACGTATGAAATTCCTACTTTATTAAAAATTACTAAGTATATCTCGTCCGCCAATTTTACAAATCCGACATATGACAATGATGTCATTTTATTTTATTCAATTATTTTTAGCAAGGCCGTTCATTATTTCACATATTACAAAAGCGCATTGAAATTAACTAGTACTCCATCTTGAATGTTCCGCCATGTGAGATTAATAACAATATAGCCCCAATATCTTATTAGATAACATCAAGATGCAAAAGGGCAGCCCGCTATCAACTATACTTTTATATAGCTATAGAAACGTCGGGGGTATGGAGTGGACGTGGAAGGTTTTCTAATAAAGTTCTGAAGACGGAGCATGACGGTATGGTGGAGCGAGACTTGCGAGTGCAGAGAATATGTATCCCAAAACAGCGTTTTAATTCCGCCTATTTGAAACATGTTAACACTTTTATAATAGATGATATCTGTACAAGATTAAACTGTATTTAGTTCACTCGTGCATGAATGAAACCGATAGAAACTTTTAAAATGAATGTAATATATAAATTTATAGGTGAACGAAAAGTTTGATTATCTCTAACTTATTGTAATTTCTACAAACTAGTGAAGGTTAATTGAGAACTAAGCTAATGTTACCAGTATATATACAATTTAATTAAAAACTGACCACTATTTTTTTGTGGGTTACAAAATATTTTTAAAATGTTATAACAGTGATCGATGATAAAAATGAAAGAATACGAGTAATATGTAGTAGTAATAGTAGGAGTAGTAATAATGTACGTAATGCGCCTTTCTTTATATATGTAATAATTGTTATTCTCCATAAGTTACACATTGTATAGAATATAACCCCTCAATCACATATTAAATTATTTATCGTCCCTCCAATGGACTCGAGCACAAGACAGCGAGGGCATCAAATGCGCAGGCGCGGCTGGGCGGGCGGGCGCCGCCGTGACGTGCCGCTCAGCTGACGCTAGCAGCGTGACGCGCCCGCCCGCGTCGATATCGCGCTCAACAGTCTACCGTGACCGACTCCGCCACGGCTACCGCTGACAACTCCGCGCCGATCGCCGGCGATCACACCAAGCCAAACCCTTCCCCGATGATGGTGCGGCGAAGCGGCCGGTACACCGTCAACTGGCGAGGGTTCAAAGACTTCGCGTTCGGCAACAAACCGCCGGATGAAGGTACGCAATTAACATAACCTCAAAATTTCTTCCCGTTTTCGCATGAGCAAGTTTTCGTCACGCAAACTGTATTATCGACTATACGGCATTGTGACCGCTAACATTTCCGTATGGGGAATTTGAATGAATATACACGGAAGCATATTTTTGTAAGAACGATCAATTCAGCTAAAATGAGATACGATTGAGTGATATTTATTTAACATGAAATCTGCATACTTGATGTAAATAAGTTTAGAATCAGGTACTCATATTACTCCAGTAAAACTTTTTATTAATGAATATATCGAAGGTCAATCGACACCTAAATAATTTTAACTTCGAATGAAGTCATGTCGTTAATTATGAATCGGTTCTAATATTAAATCTATACTTAGTGATCTCGTCTCGGAAATATAAATCATAGTGAGATACGTATGTACTACTGGCTCTAAGACGCGTTGTAAACAGTTTAATTACTACTCTAGACTAATTATTTATGATATTTTTCAAAATACCTTATTTTTACTGATTTTTCTTTGGCCGTTTAATTGGCCACGGCCTTTACCGCCAATTAATATAGCAAAGAAGAGGAAACGATTAAAGCAGTGAAGAGGAAACATGTATGTTCAACAAATTTACAGAAAAAAATAATATTGTTGACAAATATAAGATTTGTAGTTTAATTTATGTCCGTCTGTAGGTGGTCTTTACGTACTATTAAAATATATATTGCCATTTACAATTCATTTACAATTCTAAATGCTTAACATAACAGTAGTTATGTTAAGCATTTAGAATTTTCGATATTGTTTAACTGGAAGTGTAAAAAATTCAAAATAAGATAATTATTAATAGCTATAATAAAACAAGGCCCCTTTGTTACTAGAAGTAACCTTCAGTTTTGTATAGTAGATATTTATATAATCGTAGATATTAAAAAATAGTAGATATTAGTATAATTTTATTTTTAACTTCTTGGCATTGCAAACCTTCGCAGGTTGGACTAAAAAGTCCTTAATCCTTTGTTTGTACAAAGTTAAATCAGGTAATTGAGAGCTTTCATTACATAAACTAGGTAAAATGAACTAAGTGACAAAGAACTCATTGACTAATGTTGCACCGTGACGTCACCCGCGTAGTTCCGGTACCTAGAATTAGTTTGCTTAGATAGGAATGCACAAACGTACATTTGTCTAACAAACATTAATTCTAAAAAGTTATTGTTTTGGGTTCTGTCGCGTTAATAAAGCTCTTCTATAATATTTTGTCTTATATATAATCCATGTACTGACAGCGACCAGTTATGATTTAATTATTTATGCAACAAATGGCCATGAGGTACCAGCCTAAAAGAATAATAAGTACCTTCACCTGGAGTCGTAAGTGGTGGCTGAAAAACCTGAACCTATATAAACATCATAGCTTGTTTGCAGCAGAAAGTCCATCCTCTACGTTTGCCATCAATAAAATAAATGCCACCAACCCGTGATTTAGTTCAATTACGTGCAAAGGCACACTGAAATTATTATAACCATAATAAGCATCAGCAATCGCAGCGTTGGATACCTAGAAAGTAGACAGACAATCTCTCCAAGAAAGCGGGGGATTGTGCCCATAATTGCCGCGCTGGGCAAGCGTGGTGGCAATCGCATAGCGCAGCTTTCGCGACAGAGGATGCTGCTGCCCTGCTACTAGCTACACTGCTTCGGATGGATCTACCGCAATCTGTCTGTTCTGGTACCTACCTTAGTTGATTCCTACGATACCTGCTACAAGGGGAGAGGCACTGGTACTTGTCCTATGACTAACATAATAAAGATGGGTGGAAATTCCGTAAAAATTTGGAATACTAATAAACAATTGCTTTATGTTTCGGTATTGATTTGTGAGTAATACATAGTAGGTAATCATATACAAATGCAACAAAACTGAAATAGGTATGTACTTTATTTTCATAGGAACCATACGTTAGGTGACGTTCAGATTGTCCAACTAATTCATACGATCCATTTACATAAATTAGTCGATTTTTACTTCAGTACTAAGTATTTTATCGCATGTCAGAAAACCCAGGCAAAGTTTAATACATACAAAACTCCTACAAATATCTTATTAGCTAATACGCTGCGCAGCAATCAAAGATAAACTGTCTTGAAACTTACTATAGTAAGATAATATGAAAAGTTATTCTACTCAGGTTTTCAATACAACAACTTTATAATAGATAACCATATAATTAAGAACACTAATGCGGAAATTAATAATTCTATTTTCAATTTTTGAATTGTGTTTCAAAAATTGAAAATAGAATTTCGGAATTCTCACAAATTACTGCGATTTTGTCATGAATTAGACAAAAGGAGGTTGTAATAATAAAACTATACTTACAACTATATTACGGGCTATAAGCTTCCCGTCATAAATAGCCACCAGTATTCAACGCAAGGGGAGAGGCCCCGCCCTCTTTTTCGGTGGCGCTGGAATTGACGTCTGAGTAGTCCAGCACTAGGTTCGTCCGGAAAAAAAAACGCAAGGGCTAAATTATTGCAGGTACCGTTTTTGTGAGTTATATTACCCCTGTCATCTCATTATAACACAGTTTACAGTTGAAATCCCGAAATCAAAAGTTGTGTAAGGCTACTTAGTAATCTTAATAAATATTAAGTAGTTTGTGGTTGGGGGGGGGGGCTTTCAATATGTGCATATAGAGTTTATATGACACATAAAAAAACATTTTTGTGTGTCTGTCAGTTTGTTCCGGATAATCTTAAAATCAGATAGACCGATTTTATCGGTAGTCACTGACAGATAGCTGATACCATAAACAGTAACTCAGGCTACTTTAATTAAACTTTAATCTAACGGAAAAGGCTGAAAGTGGCTGAAATCACGAGGCACTTCTGTTGTTAAATAAAAACTAATATCATTATATCAGCCGCAGGAAATTGCCACTGCTGGGTAATAAAGTAATTCAGAAGCCAACAAGAAATCAACAATTTTTAAAATGTTTGTCTTTCTCACCGAATGTTGATACATGCATCATACAAAAAAAAACGCATAAAATTTAATGCGACTTCACTGACTTTTATTCTGATCACAGGAAAAAACACATAGGGTACATACACAAACACAAACACATATTAAAAAAAAATGTTTACTTGGGACCGTAAGGTACCGGCAGAATAAATTAGTACCTAGTATTATGTGTCATAAGAGGCAACTAAGGTGCCGGAACCGATAGATGGCGGTATATCCACCCAAAACAACGTAGTTTATATGCAACAGGGCGAGGATGGGCAGCAGTATTCCCATTGCGAAGCTACGCTCTACAATTGTCACCACGCCTACCCAGAGCGGCATTTATAGAAGAAATTCCCCCTTTTTTAGAGAGGCTTATGTCCAGCAGCGGCTATTATTATGATGACCTTTCAAATATAATTACAGCTTCCTTAATGCAACTATTAACAACAATGTAAATAAAATAAACTTAATAAGAATACGAAAGAAATATAGAAGTGCATATTACATAATTAAACCGACTTTCACGAAGACATAAAAGAAAATAAATGGTAGATACCTAAAGCTTTTGAGCGATTAAAGCGAGTTCAAGCTACCTAATAAACCTTAAAATAAATCCCGGGTCCTGGTTTGTAAATTATTTACATCAATAAATAATAAATCAGTGCAGCACATGGTTGCGTCAAACGGGCGAAATTAATTATGTTTGTTTTACGAGAGGGGCTAGACAGTAAACAATGGACGAGTGATCGTTGAATTAATTGAGCCGTCGTAAACGAAGGCAGCAAAAAGCAAACAAGGAATTTCGTATACAGGTTAATATGTTTCCTTTTCGTTATAAACGGTAATTCAGACCTTTGTTGGTATAGTGAACTACTGACACAAAATTAAGATTTAAAAATAATTAATAATACATAACAAACAAAATCAACGCCTACTATAAACCGACCGAAATGACTCCGAAATCGGTACAGTTTGGCAATAGCAACACTTAGTTTACCAAAAATGCATGCAACGTCAACAAAGTAATAACACTAAATCTAACAGTTACAACTAGCATCATTCTGTATGAAAGGCAAATTACTTACTATTACTCGCCTACGGTACGGTACAAATATGTTAAAATTTCACAGTGACTTGAACAAATTATTTTGGAATTGTAGATATGTCTTGATTTATTGTTAATAAATATTAATATGATTGCTGTCGATCTGTTGTACACATGCAATTTTAGCTATTGGTTCAGAATGTTAACATTTTTAGAGCGCATTTATACCGAGTATGGATAAATCTAATACATATATTCTTTTTTTAAATATATATTTTAATATACGCAATAAAGTTATATTTTGTCTGTGTGTTTGTTTAATAGTCATCATTGTAGATAATATATATATCGGGATTAAAATCAATATTGTACATAGTTTTTAAATACATTTTGTCATAACTTTACAATATAGACACTAAAAACGCTAATATATTATTAGACTCTCAGTGGTCACATTTAAATATTTCAGCATTTACATTGGCAAAGGCTGCATTATCGAAATTATATTGCCAGTTGAAGTAAACATTGACAGTAAAAATAATTGTCATAATACACTTTTGCCAACCTAACAGAAACTGCATTTGAAATTTTTCCCTCAATAATTTGAAACTTTCAGAAAAGGAAGAAAAGAAACCAGAAGAAGATCTAACAAATCATGAAGTTATTTTTCTTAAAAGTATAGTTGAAAGTCCAGATTTTGGCCGAAGATGTGAGGTAAGGTAAAATAATAATATAAAAGTAAAAATACTACAGGTACATAATAAAAAATATTTCAAATAAAGTATGAAAAGTTGCGGTATTCGTTAATTGTGTAAAGCTTATCCAATTATTACAAATGTTGCCTTGTTTAAAATATTTCAGTTTACTTGTTTTAAGATTCTTAATTCTCAGTATGATTGATTATTAATAACAGCATATTGGTATAACTGTAGCTTGACATTTGGCCGCTGTGATCAGACGACACCGATCGATACTTTTAAAAGTAGTCTTTATTACCGTGTCATAAGAACTATATTTTGACTATACATAGATCAAGTTAAGCCCTTCACAAATACGATGAGTTTACTGCTGTCAAACAAAATAGCTCAACTGCTATGAGTGAGTGAAATCGTAATGGAATCAGAGTTGTACATTCCTATAACGAATTGAATCGAATTTAGTAACTAGTTCATAACTTACGTTAATACAGGAAGCTAATAGTGATCTATTTAGAGCCAACTGTTGTAATATACGTTGTACGTTGACGATATAATTTAGGTTTTCATTCAAGAATCCATAACAAAGTGCCACGCCTATCGGTTTCCGTGTTTTGGACTGTCGCTGTGCATGATTATCTTAATTACTGGTGAGTGTGTTGCAGTCTATAGAATCGGAGGAGGATTTGGTCGTAAAGCCAGTGTCGCTGGGCAACGTAAACATAATCAAGTCGCTGAGCGAGTATCGAGGGAACAACATACGCACTATCGAGCAAGCCGAACTGGCTATATTGCTATCGCGCGTACATTTTAAGGTAAGCTTTGATAGCAAGCACACTTCGTACATTATATAAAGCATTGTTTTAAAATTTGTAGTTCCTAATTTTAAAAAATAGTCCTCAGAATTGCTTTTGTATAATATCAAAATCAAACAGAAGTGAGTACAGTAAACTCAAAAAAATTACCTTAAAGAAATATATATCATCTATCTTACTTACAGGCTTTAATTGAAGCTCATGACCAAATAGGAGCTCTTTGGCTAGACCGGGGCTCTGGCATAGATGAAAAAGCTGCTGTGAAAGAAGAAGAGAAAGAAACAGCAGGGCCTGCAGAAACAAGTCCTGACGAGAACACAGATATGCCTATAGAGACTGTTAAAGTAGTAGGCCTAAGGAAAGTGCCAGGACAACCGCTAGGACTCACTGTAAGTCCTTATTAAAGAGTTTTATATTTATGATATAGTAATACTTTTATTAATTATTATGTATATAGTTTGTAATCCATAAATGTTATAACCTCTTTACATATGTAATAAAATGTACTTTATATTTACATAATGACTCTACAGTAACTAACTTAACACATTCCAAATAATCTTAAATTCTATAGCCTTTATTTAATTACTTCATGGTATTGATTCATATAAAGGCTTAGGCTTAAGAATTTTGTTTGTGAATGTTTAGATAATTTTTAATGAAGAACTAAAATCTAATTTATAAATCAACTTTGAGGCCTTTATCATGGTATGTTTCTAACTATTTGTATTCTGTGTGATCCAACTTCTCTATAAAAATATCTTTTTCCATCACAACTCTTACCATAACTCTGTTGTCATGGAAAAGAAATTAAAAATATTCTTGCACTCATTCTATTGTTTTCTCATGTTATAGGTTACAACAGATGAACATGGCCAACTAATAGTTGCCAGAATATTAGCAGGCAGTGCTGCAGCAAAACAAGCTTTGCTCTCTGTAGGTGATGTTCTGCTAGAGGTAGATGGAGTTCAAATAAACTCTGAAGACCAGCTCAAAGAAGCTGTATCCAAACCCAATGATCGAGTATCACTCAAAGTCGGACCAAACTTAAAGGAAAAGAGTAGTCAACTTACTAATAAGCTTAGTGTAAGATATGTAAATAATTATAGTAATAATTTTTCTGTATAATATAACTATTTTATTGTTTTCCTAAGAAAGATTTAATAATTTAAAATTTCATTTTAGTGTTATATGAGAGCACTATTTGATTATGACCCTAAAGATGACACATTATTACCTTGTAAGGAAATTGGATTGGAGTTCAAGAGTGGAGATATTTTACAAGTAAGTTAGAGTAGAGTATTTCTTAATTTAATATCACTTAGTTATTGATTTTAGTTGCAAGCAATGTAAAGCAATGTTTAGTAATGCAATACAACTGTTAAAATTATAGATTATAAAGAGAAAGTTTGACAATACAATATGCCAATTTTAATTATAACTACAAATAAAGACAAATGAGTTTTTGGAAAAACTGTTCTAGTACATTTTGTTTTATTTAAAGCATCTTACTATAAATAATCTCTTTAATGTTCTTTACTATGAATAATCCATAAATACATCTTTTTTTGTTGCAGGTGTCTGACAGAAAAGACCCTAATTGGTGGCAAGCAAGCCAGGTAGATAACCCTGAAGTGGTTGGTTTGATACCGTCACCGGAATTGGAAGAAAGACGCAAAGCATATGTACCGCCTGAGGCAGATTTTGTTCATAAAATTAGCATCTGTGGGGCTCGGGTAAGATTACTAAATCGTAGGTACTTCCCTGTTAGAATCGAATTTTAGGTTTTATTTAAAATTTTTATAGAATATTTAAATTTATGTCTGCCATTTGCCATTTCTTGTGAAAATAGAATCATCTAATTCATTAGCATAAGCATTCATTAGCAGAATAGGAGATTGGACATTTTTGTTTTAAAAGTTATAACTAAAAATATTACCTATAAAAATATAAATGTTTTTTCGAATATTTTTATATGCATTTAATGTTTTTGTCTAATTATTTGACATCACAATCAGACAATTGAATTTAATAATTTTTTATAAATCAGATCACAGACAGGCAATTAGAAGCTTTAACAAAGAATCTCAGCATGCATTGTTTTGTTTATATTCCCACAAGAATAAAACAATGTCATGATATAATGCTATGAATTGCTGAATCACACTGATATTATGATTCAAGAAGTGTAGTTTGAGCACTTTCATTGTTATATGGTTTATGTGTGTGTTGATATGTGCATATTCTCATTGATGGTCATGATTCACTGTGTTCAACCTTGCATTTCTTGCAAATTTTATTGATGTGTTTGGTATTTTGTAAAAGAAAAAGTGCATTTTTGGTAATACTTCCACATGTTTTATCTAATTTACCTTGAAATATAATTATATAATTTAAATAATAGCATTATTGTAAAATTCACACAGCTAGTTCGACCTGACACCGAGATAAATCGCTTAAAGCACTTGTAATACTTATTACATAAAAATATGTATATAAAGCAAACAGACTCAAAACAAACACAAATATCATAATAAAAATGTTTGTCCTGGGTGGGGATTGTCCTGGGTGGGGATTGTACTGGGTGGCGCATAAGATAGGAGCACTACCAAATGCGCCATGAGGCTCCAATTATGTATATTAAATAGGCATATGTTTGGCAAGATATTTAAAAACATTTTATAAAGATTGGGCCTGTCATGTCTGCAGCAAGTTTCCTTTCATATCAATCTATAACGAGCTACATTCATTGGTTCTATGCGACCTTTCCGTCCCAACACCGATAATAACGTTTCCGTATCCCCAACGCTCTTTGAATTATTGTCAATTGAAGAACGGTCGTCCCCCTTGGTCGTGAATCTCTTGCCCGCCCCGCTATATTCTTCTGAGAAATCGCGAAGTCGCAGAGACAACGCGGCCGCCCCGTGCTCGGCGCCGTTCGGTAAAGCGGACCCGACCCTGTGCAGCGACAGGTCCTGTCCTATCGACGCGATCGGAGCAAAGGGGAAGGCGGTTCATCCGAGGCGTACTCGGGCACAGAAAAGAGAATCGTCTCTTTCCCGCCGTCGATCGGCGATAGCGACCAGTCCCTCTCTCTTTCGGTTTTTTTCGTACTAATGCTTAACTCCAGCCCCACCGAGAGACGGACGAGGCCATTATTGAGTGACCCCATTTTATTATTTTATTTATTCATTTATTTTATCGAACAAAACAGATTATAACCATACAGTGTTGTTCAATATGAGTATCAATCTGAGTAATTTCTCTAGGTTAGTAAAGCATAACTCAAAAGATGCGTCAGCGATCTCGTTAGGTAATTATGATAATCAGAAAAATTCAGTAATATAAAAAGCCTATCCCTCCCGCGGGCCCAGCGTGGATCGCAGGTCGATCGGAGCTCTTCAATAAACGCGAACGCGTCGGCCTTTCAGATATCGAAGAAGAAGAAGAAGTTCGTGTACGAGTCGCGGTCGAGCGTGCAGCTGGAGGGCGCGGAGCTGGCGCTGTACGAGGAGGTGGCGCGCACGCCGCCCTTCCTGCGGCGCGCGCTCGCGCTCGTGGGCACGCGCGGCGTGGGGCGCCGCACGCTCAAGAACCGCATGATCCAGGACCACCCCGACCGCTTCGGCGCCGTCGTGCCGCGTGAGTCTCCCGCCCCCTATATTTTTATATTTATGAAATTCCCCGAATAATTCTATAATTAAAACAGTATAAATAATTTTAAAAAGCAACTAGCCCGTGTCCCCGAGTGCTAGTGGCTAAATAACGAAGGTTTTTCCCTTAATTGTCACGCTAACCGCGCTTGTTGACTGCCAGTAAATAAAATTGTCGGTTCCGTTTCCCCGGTCGCCTTTTACGATATGTAGGTACATAGGGAGATAATATTCTACTCGGTCTGTACTCCACTGTGTTAAACCTACTTTTAACCCTTGAGTCCTAGGCCGGTCTTGAAACTTATTTTACAACAGGTTCTATAAAAAAAAGAACCTGCAAAAAATGTAATGATCAATTAACACCTCTATAGTTAAAAACTTTCAAAGTAAATATGAAGGGTGTCGTTGGCAGACACGTCGCGACCCCCGCGAGCCATGGAGGAAAACGGGCAGTCGTACTGGTTCGTGTCGCGCGAGGAGATGGAGCGGGACGCGCACGCCGGCCGCTTCCTCGAGTACGGCGAACACAACGGACACCTGTACGGGACGCACCTCGATTCGATACGCGCCATCATCAAGGAGGGTGAGGACGCTTATAAGTTATGGGATACTAATAATGATAATCCATCTGATATCCGTAACACTAGTGCTTGAAGCTACTTACAAGATGTGTGAATTTAATTACTTAAAGTTGTTTGACACGACCCATATGGATATTGCTCTCCGTCTGCAGCGTCCGGCAACGCGTCTGATCTACGCTGAAAGCTCTCTATCTATCTAATATCTTTATTTTATTTATCTGTTATGCTAACCAACATCTAATTACAACAACACTATGTCCAATTATAATGTACTTAAATTCATGCTAACTGTAATGATACTTGCGTGCAACGTAAAACAATAATAAAAAAAAGAAATAATTATAGACTCACAGGAACAATTGACCAACCTCTATCTTTCGTTAACCTGTTTGTTTACGTTGACTATGATTTATGCAATGTTTCATTATTTGTCAAGTAGGTACTTTAGTAATGTACGAAACACCCTTATTTTGTTGCATTGTTTGAGTCACGGATGCATTTAGTCTTTGTCAGACATTCATTGCAGTAGCGTTACCGAATAAACTTGCTGTTCCTTATTGTCTAGCTTGATAATATTGTTTTATTTGAGTTTAGAGTGATTGTTTACTAGCTAGGGCTGTGGCTTTCGCCGATGCTGGGTACAGCCAACGTCGCATTGCTCGTACACTTTGTGTACCTCGAGCCACGGTACGGGATGCCATCAGACGATTTTGGGAGACGGGTTCATACACCCGGAGACCAGGTCAAGGCCGACATCGCTGCGCTTCATTAAGAGATGATCCTTTAATTAATTTCAGTAACGTTTTGAGGAATTTTGCACCGCTAGAGAAGCTCCTATACGGCTTTTTTTAGGCTGGCAAAAAGCAGTCTGTGAGCTTTTCGCTCAGCTGGTGTCCCAGAACTGCTCCCTCAGCACCGTAGATCTAGTGGATTTGCGCCCGAAAATACTGATTGGACTATGGAAGAATGGAAAGACGTTCTGTTTTCAGATAAGAGCAGAATAGCCTCAAGAGGCCCCGATAGACATCAGCGTGTTTACAAGCGCCAAAAAGAAAGATTTGCTTCATGTGCTATGACTGAAACCATGGGTTACCATGGAGGGTCCATAATGGTTTGGGGAGGTATTTCTTACGAGGCTCGTCCGTTCTTGCTGTGTAAGATAGAGGCAGTGTAAATGCTCAAAGATACGTAGAGAAGATACTTCAAGACCATGTCGTGCCTTTCGCACCATTTATTGAAGGCAACTTCCGATTAATGCATGAAAATGCAACGTGCCATACCTCAAGATCGGTCACCGAATGTCTTAATGAGGTTGGGATTCACTTTTTATCATGGCCAGCACGCAGTCCCGATCTTACTTTGATTGAGCACATTTGGGGCAACTTCAAATAACGTATCCGGGCAAGAGAACCAGCCGCTGTGACCCTAGAAGAGCTTAAAACGGCTGCAATAGAGGAGTGGCACAATATCCCCCAGTCTGATATCCAGGACATTATGGATGGATTTCCAAACAGGCTCAAAGAAGTTATTAAAGCACGAGGCGGCAACACTCATTATTAAATATTAATTTCAAAAACGTTAGACCTCTTTTTTCAAAACTGAAATTTCTAAATTTTTGGTAATTTTTTTTACTAAAATCTATTTGCACTGCAAACTCTTAGATAAACAAGTTTGTAAGTCTTTTGTTTTGTTTTTTTTACCTTTACGGTAGCTTTCAATATACCCTCTGATCAAAAGTGCTCTAAATTAGTTGAATTCTGAAAATTGAAGAAATAACAAGGTGCGCAGTTAATTGTGCCTGTGAGTATTAAATAACAGACAGACAGAGTTTAAAATACATAATAAAATGATAGATGATAGATTTATAAAATTTACACTATGAGTCCAAATCCACATCCACACCGGCGTGTTTTGACCTAAGACTGTTCTTCGTGGTGGAGGGTACTCTTCGTCACGTAAAATAGCGCCTTTAGGTGTAAAGACGTTATTTTATTTCGAGGTATTTTCTAATGGAAGGTATCAAAAAATCTTTTAATTTTGTACAGGTAAAATGTGCATCCTGGACTGCGCGCCGCAGTCTCTGAAGCTGCTGCACAACAGCAGCGAGTTCCTGCCCTACGTGGTGATGGTCGCCGCGCCCGGCATCGAGCAGCTCAAGAACCTCACCTACGCCTCCAACCGCAACTTGACCGTGAGTGAGATATGATATTGATGAGATAACGTATGTGGTTACCGCATACCAAAGTAGAATTTATCTGTTCGATCGTTAGTGTAGCTCCCATACTGTTTAAGTGTTAAGGCTTTAAAATAGCAGTACCTGAATATTAATGAACAAAAAAAAATAGAGCGTTTATTGACTCTGTTTGAAATTAATAAAAAACATCATTTTTAATTAAAATTAAAATGGTAATTGAATAACTGCTAGCTGTATTCATAAATGCGGCGTAACCTACTTTAGGATTTTCTGCATACCAGAATATAAAACATATCTATAACTGGAAATATGTATATATGTATATAATATATATGCAAATTAAAATTTTCTTCTTAATTAAATGATTACTATCAGATTAAATCATAAAATGATTCAGACTTCAGAATGTTAAATATTTTAGCTGGTTATGCTTGAATATCAATTTATATATGACTTAATCAATATCGATAAAGTGATGAAGAGAATGTTCAATTAAACAATACATACATGGTATTGATTAATTTAGTAATAACTACGGTTTAGTAAAGGATTTTAATTATATTTAATTCATAGCTATGCTTGTTCTGTCGTACTCGATAAATAGTTATTAGACTTTTTGCTAAAACGTGTGCATAGTGTAGTATTTTTACGCTGCTCCCAATTTACTTATTCTGCTATGTGTAATGTTTTTTTTTTAATAAATAATACAAAATTAGGCATGCATACTGAAACCTTAATTCAAGATCTCCAAACTAGTTTCATTTATATTTCTTTTTTTTTTATAAGTAAAATATTAGGCATGTATAGTGTTTATTGTTTATGTAATTGACGTGACGTGGCATGCTGCGTGTAGTTCGACCGACAGAGTTCGATCCGGTACAGCTCACGGCGCGCACGCACTCTGGAGTCGCTGGCGTCGTTGTATGAGGTAATTTGTGTCATTGGCTTTTCCGCACGTACTCACTGACAGGCTTGCTAACTTATGCACTAATTACATAACAACAAAATATGTATCATAGAGCTTAAGAGCTAAGAAGTGTGAATATTAGAGAACATATATTGGTTGCGCACATGCTGGACACATGCCCTCCACAATGGGGTCTGTTAGTTCCGGCTCGGTAGCGGCACCAAAGTCTCCTCTGGATCCTAAACACGGTTATAATAGCATTATTTAATAAACTGTTTATTATTGTTAGAAATCTAATAAAAAACGTATCTTCATCGTAATTCATTATTTTTCTTTTAAAGATGTATATTGGCCGTAAAAATCAAAAGACCATAGGCATCTAAGTGAAAACTGAGACTCTTTATTAAACTTTATTTCAATATACTATGTAAATATTTATCGTTACATTTCACTAATTAAATTTTGCGACAGCATTCACTTTATATGTCCTATAGAGCATTTTATGGATCTTCACTTGCTACGATCTTGGCAAACCTCTCGCTTCCCTTACTCGCATTAGTCTATTCATACACACTTGTTTATTCTTGGTACTTCTGCCCTGGCTCTTCTTTAATACCTTCAACCTACCTGGTTAAGATATGTTCGCCTCGGCCGTCCTATGCCAACCCTTCCATTTACTTCCGCTCTATATATTTGTACAGTCATTCTATTTTCATCCATCCTTTCTACATGTCCAAACCATCTTAACATTCCTTTCTCTATTGTTCTTCACATCATCTTTTACACCACATCGATCTCTTATTACACTATTTTTTAATCTATCTCTCAAACTCACACCATACATACTTCGAAAAGCTCTCATTTCAACAGCATTTATTCTACTAAGATTAGTAAGGTGGTAAGAGAATAAACAACACAACTGCCTTTCTAAGAGCTGCAAAAAACAAACAACATTGTTACATGTAATAATGTTTTTTGCATTATCATATTGCTTCCTTCTGCTTACTTAAATAGATTTACCAGTTTTATTAACTAACAGCTAAATTAACACAAACATTCACGATTAATAAAAAGTACTAACATAATACTCCTTGATGAATCAATAATAAAGCAAACAAGTAGGGATATTAAAGAAGTGTAATTTAACTTTTTAGTTTTGATTTCAGATTTAAAATCCACTCGTACATTGATTTACGAGCACTTTTTGAAAGTATTATCTTAACTTTACGCACTTCTAATATCTTATCTAAGAACTGCCAAAGATTTCCCCTATTAAAATAATAAAAAGTACGACCACTCCTCCTAAAACGTCTTGCGTAATATTGTCGTCTAACAACACAATTATTAATAAACTAATTAGTTTCTACCAATGTGCCTAGCCTACTCTAAAAATAAATCGCCTACAGGAAGAAGACATGAAGCAAACGCTAGAAGAGAGCGCTCGCATACAGCGGCAGTACGAAAAGTACATTGACCTCGTGATAACGAACAACAACGTGGACACCACATACTCCAAGATAATGGACGCGCTCCACAAGTTGTCCACCGACCACCAGTGGGTGCCGGTCAGCTGGATTTATTAGTTCTAGCAGATTACGTTGGACGGTCATTCGATGTGGTTGATACGCTCTACACAGTGCTCAAATGTCAGGATTGTTAGAACAAATTAGCTTTGATGGGCGACGGCAGGAAAATATAGGGGGGGTACATTCGCACCAGAAGGTAAATATAATATTAAAAAAAATACCCGACATTTTTACGTATAATTTATAATGGTTAATAATATGTATAGATGCAGTTGCACCTTCCTGAAAATAATTCTGACGGCGCTCATTTTAGCCATGATCATTCTAGTACTGGGAGAATTGATGAATTGTTCCAACGTATTGTTTTACCGGTACACAATATGCACTTCTGACATTAAGTACCAGACTTTATTCAGATACTCGTAATAAAACTAATGACTAAAACTGTGTGTAACACATCGCACCCGTTTGAACGTTCCGCTATTGGAATAAGTAAACAAGGTCTTCCCGCACTACTAAAATTAGCCCAATTTATAAATATCCAATTAACAGCCTTAGCTGTCATTTAAAAACATTAATATAAAATTACGCTTTTATACATTATACATCACAAATGTTAATACCCAAAATCAACGCTGTAACTAGAATTAATTGCGACTGTCATACGCATTCAGTGCAGTGGGTAATTCTCGCATTCTTGATAGACGGTGGCGCTGCCACGATGAACGCTAATGAAAAATAAAATGAAATCCAAATCTAGAAACATCTTAAATATATCTATATTGCGCTAATTGTGTTCATTTTGAGTCAGAAAGAAGGTATATATGGGTATATTCAGGTTGTTTATCCTGTATACAATTACGAATCGATTCATACACCTACTAATGTGTCGGTCGCGCTCCCGGAAATTTACCACTGCTCGGATAGCTAGGTACAGTGCTGCACGCTATATAGACAATTGCAAACCTACTTGAAAGTGCGGGTCTAAATTTGTAAGATAAATTTAAGTATGTATTATAAGTTTAAAATTTACATCAACTATGTGCCACGACACGTGAAATTGCGCTATTTAGCTTTAGTATTTGGTCAAAGCAAGTCATTCCATACACAATACAAAATAAAGAAATTGTTACCGCATCTTTTACTCTATTTTAATCTCGATCTACTTATTATATCAATTCCAAATCTTATTACGCTATTTGTCTATACCTGAATATGATATGTAAAATTATAGTACCTAATACAATTTTTCTATTTGATATTAACTATATCCCACCTGTGAATGTGTAATTTAGTACTAAATTGCTAACGGCCTCTCTTGCTAAACAATCTACCAAGCGGTGGCATTTAAATAATTAGACTAAGCTAATGGTGATCAATTAAATCGCAGTTATCATTTAGACTTAAGCCTTGTATTATTAATATTTAAAACTATGAAACCTAAAGTACACTTGTGTACTTTGTTTTCCAAAAGTATAATTATTTTATTAGGTATGGTATAATGGTAAGAAACTTAAACCAATAATTTGCCTGCTAGTAGAGTACGCGCCATTCTATTTAAAAGATACTCTCTAAAAGTATGTTATCTTCATATCTATCGTGTTCATGACTGTACTTACTGGTGCGCAACTTATTGGCAGGTGTGTTTACGCCACAACCATTTCAGAATGTGTTTAATTCCTCTCTGTGTAAAACCTTCAATTGTATGTAGAAAGAATTCAGTTGATGCATCAGTTGAAACGAATGTTGGCTAGACAAATGTATTAAAAGAAATGTTTGCGTGTGAGATAAAAAATTGGCGTTAAGGTGGAAATTGTTTCCATAAACTAGATTTTTTTGGATCGCCTACTTATTGTTTCTTGCTTGTAACGTTTATTATACACAGTATTAAAACCGATTTAAATTACTGTAAATGTATACATGCAGTTTCCTAATGAAAAAAAAACTTAAGTTTTCCATCGAAACTGTTTGTAATTGTATATAACTAAAGAAACTCTTTTGATGTGCAGCAAACCTAATTAAGCTCTGCGCATGTTATTTTATTTTATATATTGCTATTAAAAGTATTTTTTTTATTGTTTATACACTTTTTGTCCGACCTTTATAATGAATAACCTTACATCACATTAAAGACAATCACATTTCGTAGATTAAGTTAGATACTAAGTAACAGACAGCCCGCTGTATTCACGTTCTATACCTAGTTCTAAGGGATAGTACCATTTACCGAACTAGTAACACTACCATCACCGTGTCATTAGATCCATAAATGATACTAACAACATCAAGGCGTTCTATATCTTTTACATTAACGTGCTGTCTTAAGATATTATGCTGTTTACATTAAAGGTAGCATGTATTTCAGAAAGAATCTCACATTCCGTCCATTTTATTTTGTTTTTTAGCTATAAATTTTATTGTGTCAAGAATATTCAATATACATTATGTAATTGCATTTGCTTTTTTATTTTGTGAACCAGTAACCTGTGTTCAAGTTTTAAATAATTTGCTACTTAATTCAAATTTTAGTTGCTTGTGTCCTCGAAAAACTTTCGCAGTTAAAGTGGGTTTGGGTGGTTTGTCACTAAATTTTTCGTTGTTAAAAAAAGAAAACTACAGATCAAATAAACTCTGGGGACCTTTTGTTGTAACTAATAAGACAAATTAATGTGTCGAGATAAAATATTTTTATTACTACCACATTTAGAACAAGTTGCATGCATACAAATTGGATGACTCCAATTAATTTGTAATTAATATACTACTGATTAGTTTGCCGAGAGGAGGTTTTATGATGACGCACCGAAGTCTTGAATATATTAGGGTCAATGTGATTCAGGCCAGTCTCGCTCGGAGCAGCTATCATACTTATTTCATTTCCAGTTTTCTCCAGAAGGTGAGGCGCCAGCAGCAGAAATAATTGCTTTTATTTAGAAAATATATTTTAAAATGTAGTAGGTAAAATATTTACACGTTCACTACTCATAATAAAACTACTATTTTCACAGCTTTATACTTGTGATCGGTAATCTTGAGATCGGTTTTTGCAAAGTAACCGAAACGTCGAACAAAAAATGTTAGAAGGTAAATAAACCGCGTTTTAAAGCCGTTTAAATTGTAATTTTATTATGTAGGTAATTGATCGCAACAGGTCAGCGAGCATAAGCTTCAGACATGGAAATGAATCACTAGTTTTACCAAAGTATGGTATAAATATATTTATTTATTTTTTTATTTATTTAACTTTACTGCACAAAATGTACAAATGGCGGACTTAATGCCAGATGGCATTATCTCCCAGTCAACCATTACACAAAACTGAAAAATATATATATAGTGGTGCAGGCAATATATATACAAAATAAATAAACGTGGCATACATATTTGTATAAATAAACGCAATAAATGCATATGATATAAATATATATATATATAGTATAATATATCCTATAAATATACTTTTGTTGCAACAAAATGTAAAATATTTTACTAAAACTTAAACATATACTTATGAAAATTAGACAGAGTTCGTTTCGCTTGGTTGCAAGCGTAGCCCGCTTTAAGCGTTGGGTTAGCATGTTTACTTGTCTTCATTAATTATACCAAAAAATGAATTTTGTTGTCATAAAAAAATATTGGAATCATTCTATTATAGGTTTTGTTTTATATAATCAACGTAGGTATTTTATTGAGACATTAGAATGACGTAAAAAATAAACAACGGAAATAAAGGACGATTACCTCCGCCCAAGGAATCAGTGGCAAATTGGCAAAGGCAGCTTGCCAACCCGGCAGCCCGAGATGAACGAGCGCCATGCGGAAGTAATTGGTGAACGAGTCCGCTAGCCATCCCCAGGCACCCTCGCGCGTGGCCAGCCACACCGACCAAGCACTCGCAGAGTACACGAGACAAACCTAAATTTAAAATCGCCGATGATTTTGATAATATTTCCCATAATGTATGTACCTACCTGTACCTAAAGTATTAGACTTTTTCCAAGTTCTGTATTTTTTTATAGCTTTCAATATCTCTCATTATAGATAACGTTAATTTTCAATAGCCGCTGTGACATGTTGGGTATCAACCTAAATATAATTATTTCACGTTTCCATCATAGAAAGTACAGCAACTATTTGAATACAAAATAATACCTTGCCAATAGTTCTGCAGCTGTCTAATTCGAAAACTTTGCTTTTAGTGTTCAACACTGGTCGTGGGCCTGAAGTATGGCGAGTTAAAGCAAAATCCATGAGGTCTTTTAAAGCTGGTGATAAGCATAAATCGTTTAATGTATTCACTCGAATAGACCCAACAGGTAGGATTTCGTCAGCTGTAAGATAAAATAATTTTATAAAAAATATAGCTGGACGAAGCTCAAGAAACGGTCGGACGAAAACGGAAATTTTGTATTTTCCTAATTGTATCCAAAATATTCATCCAGAATCCAAAGTGATAATAATAATAAGTACAGTGGGCAACAGACCAACCTACCCAAATCTCGCTATTATAGATTAATATCGTTTGCGAAATATTGACAAATTTGGGTAGGTTGGTCTGTTTCTGTATGTACTTGTGTTGTGTCAATGCAAAATTAAAATCTCCGCCACTGTTGAAAGCCGTAAAACTTATAAATTGTCACAATATTTTTTTAATAGATACATTTTGTAATATATAGCTATGAATAAGCTACTTTCCTGAATATTTGTAGTGCCAAGTAATTTGAAATCCATCAGTTGATGCATAAAAATTACGGAGGTCCTCGGGTAGAATAGCAGAGTGTCTTTGTTCCCACGTCGAAAGAGCAACACGATCACAAGGAGCTCTTCGTTCAACATTTACGTTGCATATACGTGGATCAGATTCTGAAATTATTAATTTTAAAATAATTAGCATCTAAAAAACTATGAAAAAAAATGATAAAATATGTTGTTTTCCATAATGTGCATACTAGAACGAAACGAAAGTGTATTATGGCGAACTTTTTGTTTTTACTACTACTTAGGCTGTCAAAATGACAGACCGACAAAAATTCGAGATAGCAGATCAGTCCATACAGTAACTCGTGTGGATATTTTCCCTAACCTAATCAAATTCTCTAATAAGAAGCATTAACTTATCTCTTACTACTTACAAAATTTATTTGAATATAAGCTAATTATTATTGTATAAACTTAATCTAAGAATGTACAACGCAGGCGTTTGTGCCATAAAAAGTGAATTTGTTCTTCTAAAAACCGAAAATGATCAAAAATCCTTTGGAAAACGAAAATTAGAAGAAAATATAGACACAGAAAATGTAGATGATGACGGTAAAAAATCAAAAAGCAATGAATTTCAACACAATAAAAAGAGAATAAGAGGTCAAAATAAAGCAAGACCAAAAACTTTTAGAGATGACAAGGAAACTAAACCATGCCCGAGTATAGTAAATGTAAAATCTACAGATGAATTAAAAGTTTGTCAATTTAATAACTGCAAATTTATACATGATCCTACAGAGTATCTGAAAATCAAACCAAGTGACATAGGTGACCAATGTCATGTATTCAATATAAGAGGTAGGTGCCCTCGAGGAATAGCCTGTCGGTTTGGTTCTAGCCACATCACACCGGAAGGCTTCGTCATAGTTAATGAGGAAAAAATTAATATGTGGAAAGATGACACCAAGAACACATTGCAACAGACTTTACAAATTCAACTGCAGAAGAAAAAATATGACTTAAGTTTAGCTGAGAAATTGGTTAAAACCATGGATACCAGAAATAAGCCATCTATAAAAGAGGCTATCCAAGAAATTCCAAACAATTTGGAAAATTTGACTGATAGCTCTTATAAACAAGTATCTTCTAGTGGTGTTATTACAGATGAAGATATAATTAAACTTCTTCCAAAAGAAAAGAAAATAATTGACTGGCGTGATAAGCTATACCTTAGCCCGCTGACCACAGTTGGTAATTTACCATTCCGAAGAATTTGTAAAAACTTTGGTGTAGACATCACTTGTGGTGAAATGGCTATATGTGAATCAATTCTCAAGGGTGCAAAACAAGAATGGGCATTAGTTAAAAGACATGAATCAGAAGACTTGTTTGGAGCCCAGATATGTGGGACTAATGCATATCTTGTAGCTAAAGTTGCACAATTATTGCAAGAAAATACAGATCTTGATTTTGTTGATTTGAATGTGGGTTGCCCTATAGACCTCATCTTTAAAAAAGGTGGAGGCTGTGGACTAATGCACAGGGTACCAGCATTAGAATCCATCATTAAGAGTGCCTCTAAAATTCTTAATGTACCATTCACTGTAAAAATGCGAACAGGAGTATACCAAAGTAAAAAAATAGCACATACTTTAATCCCCAAAGTTGTAGAAGCTGGTGCTTCACTTATAACATTGCATGGGAGGTCGAGGGAAGCAAGATATACAAAATCATCTGATTGGGACTATATTGAAAGTTGTGCCCAGGTAGCTAATCCATGTCCAGTTTTTGGCAATGGGGATATTATGAATTATGAAGATTATGTTCAGAGAAGACAAATGGCACCAACAGTCCAAGGAGTGATGATTGGGCGTGGGGCTCTGATCAAGCCCTGGATATTCACTGAAATTAAAGAACAAAAAATTTGGGATATAAGTAGTAAAGAAAGATTTGATATTCTAAAGACTTACACTAACTATGGTTTAGAACACTGGGGTTCAGACACCCAAGGAGTAGAAAATACTAGAAGATTTTTATTGGAATGGTTATCATTCTTGTATCGTTATGTTCCAGTTGGGTTACTAGAAAGACCTCCACAGAAAATAAATGAAAGGCCTCCTCCATATTTTGGCCGAGACGATTTAGAGTCATTGATGGCGTCTGGAAATTGTGCAGATTGGATCAAAATTAGTGAAATGCTGCTAGGACCAACTCCTGATGGATTTATATTCCTACCAAAACACAAAGCAAATTCTTACCAATGAAGTAATGTAAAATGTAATTATGTATTATAGATACAAATGTGTAGTTTTGTATTTAGTAAAAAATAAATAATATTAAGCTAAATATTTATTAATTTTAGTACAAAGTAATCATTGTATTGTACACTGTATTCTATTTATCTGCACTGAATTAACCAGTTACTGTGTAGGAATCAATGTTTCCATATTTATTTCATCATCATAATTGTTGCTTTTGGTCTACTCTCTTTCGGGTGGATAACCAACAGATGCCGCTATCGGTTATCCTATATTTACCTCAGTCGCCACTTACGACATTGGTAAAGGCCTCTTTACCAATACTATTCTACTTTACTGATACCTAACGGCATATTTATTTACCCGCAAAAAAAATATTAACTCAACCAATATTTAAGGTTACTAACATGCAGTTCAGTTCGTACGCCGGTGAACTCCGAATTTGGGGTACTTTAATATCTTCTATTTTACTAGATGATCATTGAAAGCATTGACTCGGTACATAGACACTTACAAAGTCGATCTAATTATTACCCTTGAACATTTTACATACCTAAAAGTTTAGTTACACCCAGCGTAATGTTCTCATAAAAAGAATCTTCTGAAACCAAATCCACACAAAATGTCATTTCTGAACAGGTTTACTTATAAGGTTCTAAAAACAATTATTCTATAAGTAATACAAAAACTAAATAGTATAAAATGACAATAACACAATGAACCCATAATATGGATGAAGCGTAACTATGGATTAGTGGTTTCTATAGAGACGAAATTTGTTGAAAGATTTTTTATCATTATTGCATGGGTCATTTCTAAATCAGCATACGAGCATAACACTTATTGGGATTATAAGTAAAAATTTTAGTATTATATTAAACTGTCTGCTAGCGTGGCATTATATCGTACCTCTAGGACACTTTCCGTTGTTCAATAGTAGCATACAAACAGAAAAGTAGATCCCCTATTTATATTATTATGGATCTCATAAGCCACTCGCCGTTTTCCTAGATTTTTTTTCTATTAAATACATATCCATTTTAGATTGAGAATAAAACATCATTGCCAGTCGTGTAAAATTTATTAATAATAATATAGGTTTACTTACATTGAGATTAACCTGCTAATGAAATTATATGCAACTACCAAGCTTTTAATAAAAGTTTCATAGAGACAATCAAGTTTTTAAATAATGAACAAAACGTGTTATCAGATATTATAATCTTAGTTATTCCCTTCCATACAAACTTCTTTCATAAAATTCTCTTATCAATATCGTAATGTGTACTCGAAATCTAACATGATCAATTTATGCCAGAAAATATTGTAGTTTGTTTAATTAAAGCTTGCATATTGGAGAAAATAGTGATTTTACCGAAAATATATGATAAATTCATACACAAATTTTCTTATGAACAAACAGACGAATATAAGTGAATATTTGGAATTTTATTATAAAAACTACTACGATACAAATAAACATTCCAGGGTTTTTTAAACTCCTTGTGAAATGCTATTGTTACATATGTGTCAGCAAATACTATTTATAGTCAAATGCTAATAAGTAAATATGTACAAATAGTACTAAAAAGTAACTATCTTCATAAAGTTAACCAACCAATACGATATAGTATGAAATACACCAATAACGCCTAATGACTGTGGAAATAGCTCTTAATGCACCAAAAAGAAAACTATTTGAAAAGTTTATTGCCGGACATTAATAGAAATTAGAATAAACCAATATTACAAGGAAATTAATTAAAAAGAGAGACAGAGTACACAGTGATCTTAATCGAAAACTACTAGTTCAGCTTTGAATATACACGTGGAATGAAAATCATTATGTAATCTAACTTATCATAGTTTTGTTCTTCAGCCATCCTCCTCGTAGTGGTTTCATCGCCGCCTACGCCGCCTGGAATCACCGTTGTATCCATTTTCTGTAATTAAAAATAACAACATGAATATAGAATTATCATAATTAAGATTCATGTTCAAGTGATACAATGACGATAAGGTACATGATGACATACCAGCCATAACAAATAAAATATATGAAAATATGGTTGGTATGTCCAGGTAAGGATTTAATAGATGTGTATTTGCTCGTTAAGGAAGGTGAGTTTGCATTGGTTTGAATATAACAAACCTCGGTTTCACCGTCGGCGATTCCTCTGGCGGTCATTACTGTACCCCATGGAGCCGTTCGCCAGCGCACCGTTCCCGATAGGCTGGTCCAAACCCATCGGCCTGCCGGGACCCATATTTTGGGGGCCGTAGTAATTTGTATCATTTCCGAATCCTGCATTGTCATAATTTTGATTGAAGTTGCCGTCTTCATCAGGTTTATGATTATTTCTGGGACCGTAAGAACCGAAAGCGGCAAAATTAGCGCCTTGTGATCCGACGGCATCGGCTCCGCTGGGGGGAAGCATGCGCGGCAAGAGGCTCCCATGGGGTACGTCGGGACCGCCAGAGACATATCCGAAGCCGGAAGGTTGGCCCAGGCCGGCCCCGTCGGGGCCTCCGAGTCCGTAAGATCCGAGACCACCACCGCTCGGATCTTCCGAATCGCAGTCGCGATCCCGTCCTCTTCCGCCACGACGTCGCCGGTCACGACCACGGGGGCGTCCGTCCGAGCCCGTACCGCCGTCGTAGCCCAGGCCTCCGCCCGAGCCGAGCCCTCCGTTCGAGGAGTGTCCACCTTGAGCCAGGCCTCCGCCTGAGCCGAGCCCGCCGCCGAAGCCGGGCCCGTCCGAGCCCAGGCCGCCGCCCGAGCCGAGCCCGCCGCCCGGCGGAGCGCCGGAGCGGGAGCCTCGCTTCCTGGAATCTGACTCGAGACCGCTCTCTCCCGGGCCTCGGTGCCCGTGAATCGTGCTACCCGTCGAGTCGGACGCAGGAAGGGGCGGCGGAGGAGGGGGCGGGGCCGCGGCCCACCCTCCGCTCGCGGCCATCATAGGACCGGGGGGAAAGTTGGGCATCATCATACCGTACTGATCGGCGGGAAAGAACGCCGGCATCATAAAACCTTGTCCGTTCACGGGAGGGGGAACACACATATTTTGTGTGTTGAGTGCCATGAGAGCGGGAATCTGATTCGGCATGGGAGGTAATTGTGAAAATTCATTATTGACCGATGGGGTATTGTTCGGGATCTGCGCTTTTTCTCTATTGGAATCTCTATTGTTGGGTTGTGGAGGAGGTTGTGGACTTATGCCATTCGTTTTATCTTTAAGCGAATTCGGTAATTGAGGACCTATAGGAGTGGGTAGCAGCGATTTTGGCGTAGGTAAGAGAGCTTGAGTCGGCGCTTGAGGTCCTACATCCGATGATTCCTTCATCGGGCTGCACTTGCCTGAGCGAGATCGGCTTCGCGAACGGGAGCGGGAGCGCGAGCGGCTTCTGGACGATCTGGAGGACCTGCTGCGCGAAGACCGCGACGAACTATGTCTGCGCCGGCGGCGGTCACGAGACCGAGAACGCGAGCGTGAGCGACGACGGCGGGAGCGAGAGCGGGACCGAGAGCGGCGCCCACGCCTGTATCTGCCACCACGACCTCGGTGACCTGCAACAAATGCATAGGATACCAATATTTGTCAGTTAAGATGAAAAAGAGGAAATGGTATTTACGATATATTACACACAGAACTTCAGTCGGAAATAAATTATGGAATAGAATAGTTTTACTTACGTCTTCCACCACCGCCGCCCCTCTCGGCGAGCTCTTGCAGTTTAGGATTTACAACTTGCTTTGCTTCTTTCAGTACAGATACGAGATCTCCAGCCTTAGCCGCATTCGACGGAGTAAAGAATGTATAAGCTGTTCCAGTTTTATTAGTGCGCCCAGTTCTGCCAATGCGGTGAACATAGTCTTCAGAGTTACTAGGATAATCAAAGTTTATAACGAATTTGACATCATCGACATCTGCAAATAAAAAAAATATACATTAGTAAATCAGAATCAGAAATTGGTATTGATAACAAACAGCTCAAATTTTTTTATCATTACCTAATCCTCTAGCGGCAACATCAGTAGCAACAAGAATGGGAGCTTTCCCACTTCGGAAATCTGCAAGTAATTATATTGATTAAAGACATTTACCACTTAAAACTATTAAAACACTTGACAATAGTTTAACTAACACAGATTTATGAAGAATAAATAATACACAGCACTTGAATTACAAGGTTATCTACAGTTTCAACATAAATACAAATAAAATTGTTATTGAATAGTTTATACCAGACTATACCTTACTCACTTGAGACACAAAAGGATGAAACTTCCCTTACAAATAGATATCAACTGCTAAATCCGCTCTTGTAAATCCGATATTGGTACTTAAACAGTACCTATAATACCTTTGTGTTTTAGATACAATTTGAAAGGTAACTAACTAAAAGTGTTCCTAACATTCTGGTTAGTAAAGCCGAAATTTTGTATTAAGATCATAAAACACAATGGTCTCCTCAATATATAAAGACCACATGCACTTTTCTCTGCAGGCTAAAGGCATAAGTTTATCGAATTATTTCTTTGTAATTAAGTTGGATAACGCACATAAAACAAAAGTAAGAGCGAGTAGACGTCGCCCGCCGACGCGAGGGGCGAGAACGAGGGCGAGCACCAAAGCCGAGGGGCGCAGTAGGGCGCCAGCGTCCAAGCCGACGCACCGGAGCCATCACGTGACAGCCTTCGGCGCTATGTGCGAACGCCGCCGCCAGCGAGGGGGCGAACCTCGCGGCGCCGGACATGCGAGAAGCGGCTCAGACTAGCCGCGGTGGCAAGTCAGAGTGTATAGGGCTTAGCCCCGACAACTAGAGGCGGGCGCGGTGCGGACGCGGCCGCAGGCACGGCTAGCCGCCGCCGGAGCTTAGCGGCGACTGTCGCGCGCGTGCCGCCGCCTCCGCCGCCCGGCCGCAGCTCTCCAGAGCCTGCACATGCAGACACGTCTTCAGACATTGTGTATTGAGCAATGAACTAATGTGCAGCCTTCGCACTCGCTTCTCCAGTCCGATACCGCTTCTCGACAGCTTTATAGTAGAGCAAGTACTAGACATTATTTTAGATTTTGAGTATTACGATAACTTCAACTGTTACTATAAATATTATTATTATATCATATTAACGAATATGTTATAAAAACAAATTAAATAAATTTGTTTGTGTCTAGTCCGCGTATACCTAATAAATAATAGTTATAATACAAGATAGTATCAATGCAACATATTTTAATAATCTTACCTTGTAGTACCCAGTCACGTTCATTTTGGGATTTGTCACCATGAATACAAACAGCTGGCCACCTAAAAGAATATTTGATTACATTTAAACCTTATACTTCATTCTTTTTCTGATAGCATTCAATAGCTTAAAGCAGTATTATATGAGAACCTTATTTATACATACCCATCACGTTTCATTTTTCTAGTGATGTCATCTACTCTGCGTTTGGTTTCAATAAATATGATTGTTTTGTTTTCTTTCTCTGCCATAATTTCTTTGAGAAGTGTACTTAACTTTGTTTCTTTTTCATACTCCATGCAAACATCAATAATTTGCAAGATATTATGGTTAGCAGCAAGTGACAGAGAACCAACATTAATCTGAAGATAATCTTTCAAGAATTCAGAAGCTAAACTTTGTACTTCTCTCGGCCATGTGGCAGACCACATTAGTGTCTGACGATCTGGTCTTATTTGTTCAATGATTTTTTTAATTTGTGGTTCAAAACCCATGTCCAACATTCTATCAGCTTCATCCAGTACCAAGTATGTAGTTCTCTTCAAGTTTGTACGACCACTTTCCAAGAAGTCCAGCAACCTACCAGGTGTAGCAATAACAATTTCTACACCAGCGTCTAAGTCTCTAGCTTGTGGTCCCTTAGGTGCTCCGCCAAACAAGCATGTATTGTGAATTTTGGAAGTATTAGCAAATTTATCACATACTTCTTGAATTTGTTGAGCCAATTCTCTTGTTGGAGCCAAAACCAAAGCAATTGGTCCATCACCTCTGCTTGATTTAGGTTGATGGTTAATGTGAACTATGGCAGGCAAAATATATGACAGAGTCTTTCCAGAACCAGTTGACGCAATTCCCACCATGTCATGGCCACTTAATGCTATGGGCCATCCTTGTGCTTGAATAGGTGTCGGTTTGGAAAACCCCATTTTATCAATTTCATCCATAACGTAATCAGGAAATCCTGCCTCGTCAAAAGTTAAAGTTGGCTTAGGAATGTTACGACCTTTAAGAGTAATCTCATTTTCGCTGCGCCACGCTTCTATTTCAGAGTCAGGTCTATTCTCAACATCAGAATGTGGTACATAAAAATCCTTTTTAAAAGGCTTCAGACGATTTAAATCCCATTTCGGTTTACGTAGGTTCGCCCCTGGATTACTGCGTCGGCCGCCTCCTCCACCACCCCCATAGCCACCGCCGCCACCGCCTCCACCACCGCCTAAACCATAACGGGGACTGCGACTGCGGCTTCTACTCCTACTCCGGCTACGGCTACGGCGTCGGTCACGGCTTCGGTCCCTATAAAGCAAACAACTTCCGTGTGATTTTGTTCATATACAATTATGTATTCCAATCTATTAAAAAATGCCATATTTTCTATCAATTTACCTTCCTCGTCCCATTATGACTCAAAAATATTCACTTTATTAAATTAATATCTCTAAATAAAACTCTTTTGGGAAAACTCCAAACGATATTGAACACACTCAAAGCGAGAAGAAACGTAGAAACAAGATGGCGGTTACAAACGCAAACGCCGGACCGGGAGGCATGCGTTTTTTTTTTTTAACTTAGTCTCAACTCTATGGCTGGTATTAATTTGCTAATTCCAATGGTAAAAAACTTCTGGACTTCATGTCTATTATCACTATACACTTAATAACATCGAAATCTAGGCTATAGTTATATACCTATATATATATATATATATATATATATATATATATATAATCGTATTTCAAACTGTTATTACTTGTATTTCTAGTTAAAATAATTAATACAACACAAATAATTTTTCGAACACGCTAATATCAGGCATAGACTACGAATATGAATGTTGAGTTAATATATTATATAAACAGTAGTGGTGTTTATGATTGTTTATTTCAACAATGTTTTTGTGTAAACAGTTTTGAATAAGAAATTATAGGTTTTTGGACACGCGAGGACACGCTTTAACTTCGTCCCCTCTCGTAGCAAATTTATAGGAGATAATTTTAAATGAAAAGATAAAAGAAATCCAGTTATTTATGATACACTGCTGTGGGATACACAGCTTAAACTTGTTAATTTACATTATTGTAATAATTATGGACTACGTGTGACCAGATATACGTTGTCTGGTTTTTTATCTTTTAATAATCGATTATAGTTTTAGTATATTACCTGACACGATTTTGTTATGATTATGATATTACAAGATATGCAACGTTACTAAGCTCTTGGCTAGCGAAATTTTGTCCACACATTTATAATAACATACGTGAGTATGTTATTATTAATGTGTGGACAAAAGAGAGTGGGTTTATAATTGTTTTGAAATTGTTTTTCATTGGACTACAACACTATCATGCATTCTATAGTCTTTGTTTTGTTAACCATAAACAATACTAGCGGAATCCATTTTCTGCGTTGTTGTGACATTTTGGAATTACTCTTAAAAAAAGATTTATCTCGTTAATATGCTGTTCTGTCGCGTATGACTTCAATAATGTGATGATTAATAAAAGACGCCATCAATATTAACCATAAACTTTACTTTTGAAGTGTGAACCAACGCACAATGGGTTGAATTAGTGATTGCTATCGGCATACATTCAACATTTTCATTTTACACTTTTCTTTTAGACATTATAATGGAACTGGATGTATCGCCTTCAAATACCATCGATAACGATATGGATTATTCGGATACTTCCTCTGATAACAAGTATATATCATGTAACAACAATGAACAATCATACTCTGTTATCCGCATTCCTGAAGATGACGAAAAAACAAGCAAACATTCTTCAAGGAAACAGTCCAAGAGGAGAAAAAAGAGCTCCAATCATTCTAGACCTTTACCCAGAATTATAGTAAAACCTCTGCCACCACCGCCGCCCCCAGAGTCTCGTGAATGGACTGCAGCTACTTCTTACACTGAAACAAGTAGTACGAATAAACTCTCCACAATGCGTGAAGTATTAGCAAGTATTCCTGGATTCTGTTTAAAGCCCAGAAAACGCAGTGGAAAAAAATTATCAACAGCTGCTCAGCTACAACAAACCAGAGAAGGATGTATAGATTTAGAAACGCCTGATTCAATATTAGTAAATACGAATATTAGAGCACTTTTAAACAAGCATACATTTTCATTACTCCCACCATTATATCAATACAAATTGGGGCAGTTGCTCCCAAGTGTAGACAGGCTTAGTCCATCTGGCCGACTAAATTCTTCTAGTCTTAGTAATGAATTTTTTGCTCGGGCTTGCTTGGAATGGCAGGATAGTTTGTCAGGTGGAGAATTTACTCCTGAAAATCAACAAAAAATGAAGAGTGAAGCTGAGAAAGAGAAGAGTAAAATTGATCCATGGAAATTAAAACATTTTGAACCATTCTGGGGTGAAAAGTCCAAAAGAGAAAAATCATCTATGGGTTTAAATACAGAAAGACCATCTTTGAAAACTACTATCAAATTAAGGCCAACTGCATCAATTACTAGTAGCAGTACAGGTCCAAAAATTAAGAAAAGTAAATCTTCAAGCACAAGTAAAAGGATGAGATCTGTTGGTGCTGTTACTAGATCATCAGCAAAAGTCGATGATGATTTGGAAGAAAATATTTGTATTGAATCAAAATCTACAGCTCCTCTTCCAGATTTACTGCCCATCAAACATGCCAAAGGCCATTCTCAAGGATATGTTGATTGTCAGGTAGATTTCAGTTTCTCAGATTCATCTTCAGTACAGCAACATGATGATTCAGTGTCAACTACACCTGTAGACCCTCTGATGGATCCACTCTTGCCAGATGGTGAAACAGATCGTAGTGAATTGAAACACGAACTGGATATTAATGTTGTAACTATTGAAGAATCCAGTATATCAAAGGTCTGTGAAGATGATAAAACAAATGATTCAGAATGTATTTTAGATCCTATCAAAAGAATGAATGACAGTGATGATAATTATGTTAGCATATCTAAAAGAATTAAATTTGAAGATGAATATGTGTTGGACAATGCTAGCTTTATGCCTAACACGGAATGTTCAGGTAGCAATAATGGTTCTGATATAGAAACAAATTTTACTACAGATCAAGTTTGCTCCAATGCTACTTTCAATATTCTCCCAAGTCAGGAGCAAGGGGAAAATAGTGAGGATAGTAAAGCAACAACCTCACTGTATGAATATGACGAGCAGAGCATATCCTCTGTCTCAAGCTTAAAAATAGAAACTAATATTGGAAGTATAATAACCAATGAGCCAGTTCCCACTCCAGAAAATTACTCACACAACCAATTGGTTATGGACACTGAAGAAACCAGCATTCAAGACGAAATCAAAAATTCACCTGAATCACAAAGTGTTCATCCAGAGGAATACATTTCTGAGCCAATGTCTGATGAGAATAAATTATTTGATTCAGAATTAAAATCATCAGAAGAGATTATAATTACGGAGCAAGAAGTTCCAACACAGAATTTAGAAATTCTTCAAGAGGTAGAATGCCATGTTCCAGAATTACCTGTAAAAGAAGAAGACACTCCAATTAAGTTAGAAGAGAAACCACTGGAATCTGTACAAAATTATTATGATGAACATTTTAAAGATGCCGAATCATTTATATTAGAAACAAGTGGTTTGTCAATACTACCATCACGTAAGAATTATACTTTTGGTATAATATAAAATAAATAATATATATATAATATACTAATACCATATATAAAAATATAATTCATATATTTACATATATTTTTTTTTAGAAAATGAAGATATAAAGTATACACCTCATCCAAACTTGATGGAACTATCTTCATTCATGAGTGAAACTAGTAAGTTATCATTTTTTTGAAGGTGAACTAATCTTTCTTTTCACACAGTTCTAACCACATTTTTGTGACAGATTCATATTACTCTTTTATTTGTTTTCATTTTTTAGATGTAACAGCTGTTGTGACAATGCCAATGACACAAAATTCATCAATTCCTATGATGGAAGTTACAAACACATCTGTAAGTATTAATTTTTTACATATATGGTGGTGTGTGTTAGTGGTGATAATATAAATTTATTTGATTTATATTTATAGATTGTGTCATTTCCTGATGATAACATGCAGGACCCTGCAAAGCCAAAAATGTCTGCTGTATCTTGGAAAAACGAAAATGATTGGAATAATAGTGAAAACATGGTGACATTACATTCATTCAATGTAAGCAATGAAAATACTAAGTATGTAAGCGAAGATTCAAAAACCAGTATGGAGGATGTCAATATGAATGATGAAAATTGCATGTATAAAGAAGACAGAGATGCAAATTTTAATATGGAATCATCCAATTCATCAGAGAGTTGCCAGTCAATGAAAGATCTATCAGTGAAGCAGGAAATCGAACCAGCACCTAGTATAGCATCCAGTACCGGAATCGGAAATTCTTCTATCAACTCAATGTCTACTGTTGCCCCACAAAATATGAGACCATCAGGGAAAAAGTCGAAGTCTGGAAAGGATTCTAATAGGTGATAAAAAACTTCATAACTATTTAATAACTCCTAACTAAGAGTACCTATTCTTTCATAATGATCCTAAATGATTTTTTAATAATCTGCTGTTTATTTAGCGATCAAAATGTAACACTAGATAAACACAAAGTTATTGTTGCATCCTAGGAGTCGCAGCTCGAACAAAGTGCCGCCTGGGGCTGTGAATCTCGAGCGCAGCTACCAGATCTGCCAGGCGGTCATACAGAACAGCCCCAACCGAGATGCGCTGCGTGGCCAGCTGAGGCCCCCGCCCGCCCTGCTGGCGCGGCCTGCGCGCGCGCCCCGCCCCGCGCCACCGCCGTCCGCGCACCCGCCCCCACCACCGCTGCCACCGCCTCCGATGCTCGTTCGGCAGCTGCCAGTCTCTGTTATGACGCATAATGAGGTGCCCATTATGATATGATTTCCCTGGCGTACGTTTTTGCATGCACTTATTTTATTTTTATATTTGGTAATTATTCATAGTTAATATATTTTATATAAATGATTTTTACAAGTAACATTTATTAATAGATTATATACTTTCCCCTTTCTTTTGTTCGTCCATTGTTTTTTTTAAACGAGAGCAATCGGGGTTTTCAGGTGAACGAAAACAGGACTAACAGCGTCGGTCAATACATTCTCGTGCAAAGGACTCCGAACGTGGCGCCGAGAGCGTCGAGCGCTCCACCTTCTAATCAGAACACTAATGTCGTGAGTGGTTTCTTTACTTATAAACCTTTTATTTCAGGCAAACTTATTTAAAGCTCCTGTATAATATGTATTGATTTTACAGGTAACCGTTTTATTTGTCCAGGACACACCATTACATCTCGTTAAAATACAGCGGAAGGAGGCGGCTTGTAGTTCCACTACCAAAACACTAACACGCATTTTACATTTCATCGCTCGCAGAGTGTGGCGCGGTGCCGCAGCGTGGGCGCGGACGATGCATGCGTGTGCAACTTGCGCGCCATGATCCTGTGCAAAAAGTGCGGCGCCTTCTGCCACGACGACTGCATCGGCTCGGCCGAGCTGTGCCTCACGTGCCTCATCCGCTGACCCCGCTCGGGGGGGCGCACTCGCGCGGTCCTGTGCACGGTGCGGTAAATATCACCCGAGTTCGTGATAATAGATCGGGAGTACCAGTTATCGGATTTAGGTTGTAAAACAGTCTTTCGCAAGAGTTCGAGAGAATATCGTCGTAAGTTGTGTAAACTGTGTTGTATATCGTATTAAAATTGTCGACGCATGGATAAATGCAAAAAATAATGTAATTATTTTTGACAGAATAATTGCATTAAGGAGATATTGAGATTCATTTTATAAGAAAAAAATGTTGTCGCCTTTTGTCCGACACTGGTACTGTCATTGTTTTTTATTTATTTATCAAAACTTCAGAACACACTTACCGGTACTTTATGAGGGTTTGATTTAACATATGGGGAAAATGGACTCACAAGTGTATGAACATTGAAGGACGGTTGTTAGGTTTGGTGGTGCTATCTTTTTGATTATCATTATATGCAATCTACAATGTGTTGTTTCAATGAAACATCAACTACAACGGGACAGTGTCATGTGCTTTACTGCTCTGTAACATAAGTCCTCCTTGTCTTTAAGACAAATGTGTAAATAATATTTAATCTACTGAAGTCTGATAGTAAGAACGCAGCTTGTATTGAATCGTGTTATTGGCAAATATGTACATATATAACTTAGTTTGTCCATTTCCAACTCTTATTATTAAGCACTGTGCAGACAATGTGCAGAGCGGGCACAAAAGACATTTTAATATTATAATATAATCTTATGAAATAGTGGACAGATTTGTTGTTTATTTAATCTTCAATGGTATAGATTGATGGAAGTGCCTATACAGCTATAGTTTCATCTATAGCTTATTGCACAATCAGTTCTGCCCGCTGTCTGTGTAGTGTGTATATCTAAGAATTGAATATTATTCAAAAAGTAGTATGGAATTTACAAGTGTACTGGGAAATTTATTGACTGTTTTATTTTTGAAAGTGTTTTGATATGATTGATTGATAGTTATAGTGATTGATAATGTTTTTACTGAGTCCTGCACACTGTGTAGTGTTGCAATCTACATGTAGAATGTACAACCTTATTGACGTTGTTGAAACCATAACTATTAAGAAAGGCTAATTAGAGTTAATGATTTGTATAGCGTTTTAGGTGTAGTAAGTATTATTGAAATAGAAGTGAAAAATCATTCACTATGAGAAATTGCATCAATATTTGTAAATACCTGTTGCCTTCACAAAACAACTAACAACAAATTATTTATGTTGAAGTATTCAATTACAATATTGAAAATACCCTATGTTTTGTCTATTGAGGACTGAGAGAAATAATTCCATGATTAATTTACTTCTTGTACCTGTTTATGTAAATGTGCTCATTACAAGATCTTTCTTATATATTGTCCATATACAATAACTTTGTTCAATTACCTGATAGTTGGTAATTAATGTTTAATTTTTATTTATATAAATTTGATTCTTCTCTTTAAATAAGAATACATGGAACTAGCATGTAAGCAATTCAATCATTTTGCCATTATATTTTTAGAATTAGGATATCATCACACCTTCTTTTATGCTTTTTTTAAGAATAATGCAAAGCCAACACAAATAGAGCAGTAAAACGACATAATTATTATTATTGAGTAGTTTTTAAAGAGTTCGTTTAAATTACTATGTGTAATTGGAAGTATTACATAGTTAATTTAGTTCATAATTTTCTTTGAATGTATGTACTCAAGTTGATAAGAGTTGTAAAATAATGGAGTGTATGGAGATAGAATATGTCTCGTTAAGTAGGTCGCGAACGCGGGCCATCCGATATCTCATCCAAACAGCGAAGGGTGGTTTTGTACAGATATTTATTGACTTGAAAGGCTGATGGGAGCATCGGGTGGGACGATAACATTAGCTATTGAGGAATTTAATAAGTATTTACTATAGTAAACCACTTGTTATACTTAAGTTTTTCTTTATGGCGTGTACACTAATATGACACTAAGTTATGCAATATATTTATAGTTGTCTATAATATTTTTATAAGAACCTTTTACAAATTGAGAAATAGCTTTTTCATAATTTAAGACCCCCAAATGTTATTGGATTTAGAAATTATCCGTAATCTCCTTCTGATCTCTTGTTTCGTAACCCTATAATCTGAAGTAGTTTTTGCATGTTATAATGGTGATATTATAACAGTGGTAACTGATTATCAAGAAATAACTGAGTTAGTGTTGCCTAGAGAAAGTTGATGCTGTATATCAGATAGCCTAGTTTGTTCATATAGCATTGCCTTAAAATTTCTAAAAAATACAGTTATTATTTATAAATGCTACTTTAAAAATAGATTATATGTAAAAATGTTGCTCACTTTCTTTATTGAAGAAAAATATATTTATAGTATCCCTGAAAGTTTTAGGTCCCAAGTTTAGTTCCAGAAGTTTTACGTCACTCTGCCGATCTTTGGCCATATTTATATATTTAAATATACAGGTTAATGTTGGTAAAAATATCTGTATATTGTTTGAAAATGGCCCATAGCAGTCCCTCTCGACGATATGGAAACATTTGATTCATGAGCAATTTCGCGTCAACATGCACGCAATATTGCTCTTCTACATCTAGTATTATTAAAGCCAATATGTTTAACAGAAGAATTGAGAGGAATGTAGATTTTATGTATATTTTTACAACAACTAATTCAATAGGGAAGATCACTATAATCAAAATGGCGTAAATACAGTAATTGCACTATGAACACATCAAGTCATTAATTATGTCTATACATACTAGAGAATAATGCAAGAGATATAATAATTACCACAAGAAAAGTAGCATCCATGTAAGTCAGAAGTGTACTTGATCAAAGTTACCTTTAGCCTTCCCATTGGATATAATCGCCATGTTTTTTACCTAGTCAAAAATAAAAAGTAACAAGATGCCGTTGTTATTATCCATTGAATTACACAAATAAATATTAGTGGTACAGCTAAACTACTTATACATTCACTAAGCCAGGACGCAAACGAAAGAAACTGTTGGTTGTTATTGATTTGTATTTAAGAAATTTCCTTGTTTTTAAAGTTTCTTTGTGTAACAAAAGAACCACTACTCCAAAACACTTGATCACTATGCTATTTTCATACAAACAAATTGTTTTAGTTCATTCTTTAATAAATTGTGAACTATAGTATAAATATGAAAGATAAAAGGATTAGTTTTAATTGGTAGACTGGGTCACGGACTGTTTGTGCGAAAATTACAATCAGCAATCTGAAAATCACATGTTCAGAAATTATATATTATAAAAAAGCTGCTATTTGTATCTGACACTTAGTTTTCCTACTATTTTCAAGTGCACAATGATTATTGTGTTAACTATTTTTCAGATAAAGTTTTTTAAGTTGTACTACTGATGTATTGATGTTCCCGTGCGTATTAGAGGCGGGTCGCAAATAATATGTTTCGTATATTAAATTTCGTAGTTGTAATTTTTTTTGAGTGGTCGCGATCTAAAACAAAATTTAGTTTCAAGGATTCATAGACAGTTGTTAATTTCTTTGAGGAATAATGTGTTTTGTAGTTACAGAATACATATTCGCATTATTGTTATTTATTGGTAATTAGTTATACTAGGCACATCAATTTCTCTCAAATAAAATTGTTCTTCTAATTGAGTTTGTTGTTATTCTATACTTTGCCTTCTGTCACGAAATGCTTCCAATTCACTATCATCATCATAGCATAAAGCGTCCACTGCTGGACATAGACCTCCGCAAAAAAGTGAGAATTTACCCATAGCTGCTTCGCTGGGCATCGCAAGCGTGACATTCACAGAGCTTATCTCCGGGACGGAAATGCTGCTATTTATTAAGAGTCAAGTTTAAGCTTTTTGTCAAGATCATCAAATCAGCCGTAAGTCATCTATTGCTAGACATGGTCATTTCCAATAGAACGGGTGGTATGCGGCTAATATCCAGTTAGATCCTGCGGTACTATATGTACACTATATAGGTAGCCTTCCTATGGTGCTATTGTCACTGACAATCCAGAACCTTACACCTTCCGTTGGTTTTGGTCGTCGGTTATTTAAATATTTAATTAAAAATTATAGGTATATATTTTTGGAGTTGGTTGATGATTTAAAATTGCCAATGATGGGTCTATTTAAATAAAAATATTTTTGACATTGCTAGGAGACTCGCAGACAACATTACTAGAGAAATTCCCGTTAGCTATATATCATAAATCCAGTTATTAACTAAAACAATAATCCATGGATAGAAGTACTTAAATTTGACACTTAGTAATAACTTATGGAGTTATATAAATCCCTAGAATTCTCTCAAATATTATTCATTTACGAAGGCTATGGAAGTTCTAGAAACTGACATTACCTACTGTTTGACGGTTGTTGTGTACAATGTTTGACAGTTCTGTTCGTGTCTTGTTGTTAGGTGGATGTGTATAGTTGAATTAAGTAGTTCCTTCGGTAAAAGGGAATAATTTTGCCGCTATTATGTAGATTACCCTTTTTGAACTCACGGATTACTTGGTCGCATATCCCACCAGTATGTCGACCGTACTTTTGGCCGTCGTTGCCGTAATATTATGTGTTCTCTTTCGATTATTGAATGTGAACAGTCAGCCTCAAAAACCTGTGATTTATGGAAGAGATAGAAGCTTCATCGAAAATATATTATTCATATCACCTTTTCTCAATGAGCCGTAAGTAATACTGTAATTTATATTTAAACTATAATTATCACATTAAAATGTTCATGCAAGTACATCGTGTTTGATGATGTCATATCACAATACTTGCAAATCGACTGTTACAGCAATAAAACTTTATCAAAAAAATTATGTGTAGTATATTCTGAAATAATTCAAAAGTAAGTTTCGTATACTTCTACATTCTAATAAATTCAATGGGAACAGTTTGTACTGGTCTTTGTATTTATTTTCAAATACCAATTAGATGTACATATGAAATCCAGATGTAAAGGCAGAGTTGTATGAATTTACTTAAATTCGTTATTTTTATATATTTAAAAAAGAGTATTTTTTGTGTATAAAGATTTTTTTTATTAAGATGTTTCTGTGATATGATTGATAAGAGTAATTTATATTGATATTTAACTGCTTAATAGCTGGCTGCTGGCTTAATTTAAATAAATTTATTATTTTTTTCTAAATATAAAATTTACTATCTTCAGTTGGATAGTTTATTAATGATAAAATACTAAAAGCTAAGGAAGTAAAATAAATACATATATAGCAAAAAGGGTAATTTCAACAACATTCAGAAGACAAATGGGATTTTAAACCTGATGTCAGTTGTTTGTATACATCATACCTGAGTCACTGGCATGATCTTGAAATATTCACACCATTATTTTGTGATTGAAACAATTATGGATCCTATTGGTTCACATTAGACAAATTTTACTTTATATACTTTGCAATTAACACAACCATTTTTCCTTAATTAAAAATAAGTTAAGGTCAGCTATGGGCTTTTTTCAATTAGTGTCAATTCAATCATGGTTCATCAAAACATGCAACAAAAAAATAAATAATTGTAGTTGACCAAATTAAATTTGTTAGCATTCATATTATTGCAGATATTTGAGCCTATTATATTAAATATATTGTTTGTACAGATATATTCCAACTAGACTATGGGGCTTTAGTGGTCACGTTCAAACAATCCTGCACAGCCTAATAGGCCGTGTCCGATGTCCTTGGCCTATTGGTGGGAGAATATCTCTGGTTCTGCCTGACAAATCTACCTTGACATATGATCTGTACGAGCCTGTTGGATCAGAACATGAAGGTTAGCAAACATTTTGTACTTTCATTGATTACGTGTATTTGAGCCCTATGGCGCAGATGGTTGGGACCCTATCTTGTGTGCCAAGGGCTGTGTGTTTGAGTCGCATCCAAAGCAAATATTTATATTATATATGTATTTGTCCTGTGTCTGGGTGTTAAATATATGTATTTAATTAGTATATTTGTGATTCCTATGTTGTCTGGCACCTGTAACATAAGTGCTTTAAGTGACTTACAACGGAGTCAGGTCAAAGTATGAGAAGTTGTGAAAATATAATTTATTATTTAAAACATTTTGACACATACAAAAATGTAAAATAGTTGAGTTCATGGCAATTTATGCCTAAAAGTAAGCATATGCAGACATGGGTGAAGAATCTTTAATAATAGATTATGCTGTTAGCTTATGGTAATGGAGTAACTATAACCACTTTAATATAACCATTTAGCTAATGCCTACTGAATCCATCCTCAATACATTTATAATTTTAACAAAATTATTTCTTATATGTTTACTTGAAAAAAATTTAAGAAGGATATTACGCCAGACGCATCAGTTGCATATTAAATTAAATTATACCTACTTATATTATAAATGTTTCCTAAATGGATTATTTTGTGTGTGTATAGATGACGTGACTGTGGCTATATGCCCCGGCATCGGCAACACCTCGGAGAGCGTGTACATAAGAACATATGTGCACTATTCGCAATGCCACGGTTACAGATGCGCCGTTCTCAACCACATCGGCGCCCTCAACAGCGTGCCGGTCACCGGCTCGCGAATATTCTCGTATGGTGAGTCATCACAACAACTCATTTTCCCGGCTAGATTTTGGGATTTGCCGCGTACCAACTTACAGGTTTTATTCTTATTATGAGCAAACGTTAAGCAATTGTACTGCGGAAACATAATACTTTTCCTTACTTTAAATCCTTGATTTTAAAAAGTCGAGTCGAAGCAATCAGTTGTATATTTTTTGCAGACGTAGAGTTGAAGTAACTATCTGCATCTTATCTCGATCAAACACCGTTACTGCGAACCGCGCGATAAAGACTTAAGTGCTAACCCGAAAAATGCGCTAGTGGTATCGAGTTATACGTCACATAACTTTCAGTAATTGGTATAGCAACGGGGGCATATTCTTATCTTTGTTAGAACTTAAATCGTCACATAATTAAGTTGTAACTTTTTATATATCTATTAAATGTTGCTTTTTGAAGTCCTCACCGAAATCAACGGCAGTAAAGTAGGCAGATTCATACGTCCTCAATAGGCCGTTAATAATAATTAAATACTGATCTAAACTCCATCCTGCAAATGTTCTGATGTTGATGTTCGATTCCCATTCAGGACCTTTTAATAAAGCCAATATTTGTTTTTATATAAGTAGTTCTACTAACAGTAGTGAACGTTTTTAGAGAATTATCTTTACAAATAAGCTAAAAGATGTTCCTTTTTATAATATACTAGCATCGCTCCGCGGTTACACCTGCGTATTTCCTTTTCCAGTAAAAAGGAGGGATATCTATGTGTATAGCTAATGTTATTCGTCGATCGAGTTACATTAGTAACTTACATTATTTTTTGAAATCGGTCCAGTAGCTTTTGAGTTTATTCTTTACATACTTACATAAAAATCTTTCCTCTTTTTTAATATCAGTGAATATATTTTTTGTTTCTGGGTTAACTTTCGCAATTATTTTGATAATCCTTATGTAATTAAATGAGTTGCTTGCGTTAGGCGTTTCAAGTAGATATTGCTATCTACAGAAAGCTATTATTATTATAAAATGATAAATCAGTACAGACATTTTGCATTGTAAAACTACAGTTTTTAAACGCGTTTATTTTTTCGACTTTTACCTCGACCTTACGATAACCATTCTCAAGATTGACAAAAGATGTTGTGTAACAACTTTATTGTGAGTAGTGGATGCGTAAATGTTAGAAAATTTTAAAGTTGTTTTGGAGTGTACTGGCAGAGTATAGTAGTACCTCCCTTCTGTACTAGGTGTCGTAAGAGGCGAATGAGGTAACAAACCCGACAGACAACGGTATAATCATCCGAAACAACGCAGCTTAAATACTATAGGGTGGTACCCTGCTGCTACCCATAAATCTTGGGGAGGCCTATGCCCTGTGTCCAGTGGATAAAAGATCATTTCTAGTAAAACAATATTATGATGACTTATAGTTGTACCTATAGTATAGATGACTTATAGTCATACCATTTTCCAATGCCAAACAAAAATAATGTATACTATTAACTTTAATTTGTTTCATGTGACTGTCTCATGGGAATACTTCAGGTGCATGAATGGCGTGGACTGACAATGTCAATATCGGATCGATTCACCTTTAATCCATATTCAGAGTAAATAAGTAAAAATGCTCAGTACTTGTTAGGGACACGGAATTCTAATAGATTTTTTTGATAACGGTGAAAGTTACATATAAAATTATCATAAAACAAAACGATTGAAACTTTGCCATTAGGTACCTAATGCCTTAAATTTATACACAACATCTTATACATTTAACTGACTCCGAGATAAGTTGTTTTAAGAACTTGTGTTACGGACATCAGACAACATAGGAATCACAAATATAATACTTAAATAACACAAATATATATTCATGTAAATATTTATCGGTGGGGATCGAAACTACGAATTTTGGCGCACAATATAGGATCGCCTTTGCGCCTTCGGGCCTGTCTTATGAATTATTGTGTAAACATCAACCAAGAATATCCCCCGTCCAATTTGTACTATCCCTTTCTAAGAACAAACAAACAGGCAAGTATTTTGGTTTTTAATACATATAAGTTAACTTTACATTACAAACAGATACCTACGTCGATTTAATTAAGGAATATACATGATTCACCTCACGAATAACAAACAAGGTAGGAGATGGGTGAAGTGTAAACCTACTACGGCCAATATAAAGGTCGCTTCCATATAATCATATGACTCAAACAGAGAAGCGAGCAGTGATATCATTTTTGAACAGTCGTTAGTTATTTGTTTATTTGGTTAGTATTTAGTTAGCGAATGCGGAGGAGCATGTTTTTAATGTTTTAGTTTAGCACAGCCATAGAACTGAGTGGGAATGTTACAAATATTCCACGGACACAAAATTCCAGACCGGACTGTATTTTGTAAAACTAAGTACACACATCAACAAATTCAACCTACCCAAATTTGTAAATACTACGCAATCGATATTAATCTATAACAGCGAGCCATGAAGTTCAAAATTGACTGTAAAAATTTGACAGATTTGGGTAGGTTGATCTGTTGCTCACCGTACACAAAGCAACAGATAGCAATTAAAATAAATCATTTATAAAGTGATATTGAGCACAAAATTAATTGTAACATTGTCACAGATTTTGTTTCGTTTGCTGTGTGTATTTACAACTTAGTAGATGAAATGAAGTCAATTGTTAATTAAATAGGTGACGTACAACAATTCTTGTTCCACAGACAAGTGCATAACATGTCACATGTTACAAAAGTGTTACGAACCGGACTTTAAAAGAGATTAGACAGAGCGCGTCTTTTAAAAATGACACAAATCAACAGATAGCAATTAACATTAATCTTTTAAAAAGAGATATTGAGCACGAAAGTGATTGTTACATTGTCACAAATATAGGTTCATCGTCTGCTTTTAATACCTACAACGTAGCAGATGAAATGAAGTCAATTGTTAATTAAATAGGTAACGTACGACAATTCTTGTTCCACAGACAAGTGCATAACATGTCGCATGTTACAAAAAGTGTTACGAACCTGACTTTGAAAGAGATTAGAGAGAGCGCGTCTTTTAAAGATGATGTCATATCCATACATTTTAGGTGTATAAAGCATTTATAGTTATACCTCTTGTTAATGGCTTTTCCAATAAATACTCAAGCAATTTGGATTGAGTTTCGTTAACTCCTCATTTTGTTGTTTAATCGGTTAAGAAAATCAGGAAAGGACTTTTCTTGTTATACTGTTTACAGATATAGATCCCGTACCCGTTTACAGATTAATAGACGCGAACGTTTTGTTTAGTGGTTGTGTTAGTTTAGACTTTGTCGTTTTGATTAGTTAACTGGCTATTTCCATAGTATGGTGTTCCAGAACTGGACACATCCCGAATCGCCCCGATAATATAAAGCACTCAGAGGCTATAAGACTATCTATGTAAACATACCTCATTTGTTAAATTGAAAAACTCTTTATACCTACTTTACATACCTAAGATAATAGATCTTGATAATAGATCAATATCGTCTCTTATTCGAGTCAACCAGCATGTAATATGTAAACAGTGTTGTAATTTATAAAAATAACAAAGTAATTAAAGATTTAGGTCGTTTGTAGTTATTACACCTTAGATAGTGCTTAGCGATACATACCTAAACTGTAGTGATCTAAACTTTAAACTTTTAAAGTCATAAAATTTAATATTATTTTTTAATATAAATATCTGAAGTTAAAAAGATTTAGTCGTTAGTTTTTTGTTGGTGCGTTCGTCAGTTCGTTATCTTGTTTATATCCTTCCGACATTCGCACCATGATTTGAAACCGCAAACTGAAAATATACTTAACCAGCTGATGCCTGCGATTTCGTCTGCGTGCATATCGGTTTGATAAAACTATGCTCTGTCCTTTCTTGAGCAAGCTTACATGCCAGCCAGCGTCGCTTCCCTTCTCCCATCTTGCACATTATTATGTTATGGCATTATTATAATATCTCTAAGGTAATGATTGAAACCAATATTAAACAAAGCAATTTTGTGTACACCGTATTATATATATTTATTTGCATAAAGATTAATATCTCATTGATAAAACACTTTTGCAAAAAATGCACTAATTTCGATCAAATCAAATCAATATATTCTTTATTTAAGTTAGCCCATTACAAGCACTTACGAATCGTCAAAAATAATAAAGAGAACCATTTGAATTTAGAGATATGAATTAATAAACTGATTATATTCATAATACTGATGAACCTGATGACCCGACGGGATCATAAGATGAGTTAATGGAACCCCGACCGGCGTCGGCGCTAACAAACCGTTGTCTTCAAACTAGGTTAGAGCAATTCAATCCCAGGAAATTTATCATTAATGTAATGTTTAACACTATAATATGCTTAAGAAATAAGCCTATTCTTTACGTAATTGTAAATTTATTTATTGCTTAGCCTGATAGGTAGAAGGTAAGATATTATCAAATTTGAATACCATAAAAAAGGTTATAGTGAGTAAACATTAAAAGAAAGACATATTCTGTCGTTTTATAGAACTACTTTTACCATTTAAAGAGAAGCAAATCCAATGTATTTTTTTTTTATAATTTGATTGATATCTTATTTCTAAAATAGGAAGTATTAGATTCTATACTCATAATACCGATTACCATACTGAATCGTAAGTTACTTAAGCTGTAGGTTATTGAATTAAGTCTACTTCAAACCTGACTGCCGGCACTAAATTATTGTAGGTTCATTGCACGAGCCATCAGGCACCTGTGAGAAAAACTCCTGGTAATAAAGATTGCATTAAAACCTAGTGGTCGGTGTTAATGGAACCCTAATGAAAGTTCATATAGGTAGGGTTATTTCGTGATTCCCTTCGTGGTATGGAATAACTAACTTGCTTTTTGTTTTTTCTTTAGTCAAAAACGGTTGGATTACTTAGTAGTAGTATCTAGGTAGTTTCCGGAAATAATACAATTCCACGTGAGTAAAGCCACTTTCTAGTCTAAACTATCGTAACTAATATAAAGAGACAAGATGTTATTTTTTGTTTGTTTATAACACAAACTCGAAAACTTATTTTATTTAAACATATATATACGATTCTTAGGCCTCCGTTCCGGAGAACTGTATTTGGTGCCAACTCGCCTGTGGGTAGCAATTTTAATCGTAGATGATCCATTTAAATAAAATAAAAATAAGTCTGGCGCCTTTAAATCGCCTCTAAAATTTGTAATACAAAAATAATAAATCTTACAGGGCACACAGACGACTTCAACTACATGATAGAGAATCTACTGGAGCGGTACCCAAGTACGAAGATCATTCTGGTCGGCTTCAGTCTTGGCGGCAATTTAATTACAAAATACCTGGGTGAGGACAGGAAAAGGCCCACCAACATAATAGCAGGCATTTCCATATGTCAGGGCTACAACGCAATTGAGTAAGTAATTCCTGTAATATATTCTTTACTTTATTTTAGTTAGGAGTCTTCGTATTTTTTTTAAATCTTGTTCAAAATTTGCTTGTTTGTAAAATCAAAAACTGATTTTAAAGGCCCTTCCACATTCTCTTCACGAGATTCTCAGCGAGAACGTAGTGAGAACTTCTTTTAGGTACACACTCACAAAGTTCTTACTGCAGTTCAGTCAAAATACGCCAATCTCTTCCACATTCACGTTTCTCTCATGTTTCTTACGATTTAATGAGAATGAAGGGGCTAAACAAAATCAGAGGATACAATTCCGTACCATTTTATCCAGATAAAAGATGAAAGAATTATTCTTTGAACAAAATATTGCTAGTTGGTAGATGTATTTACATAAAAAAAACCGGCACCCTACTGCTTTTCTTTGTTTTGGTCTTCAAGCGATATAGGATTTAGATACGCATAAATAAAGCTGAACTGATATTTGGGTGATTCTTCTAAATTATGTTGTTAGCTTAGTTGGGGAATTTTAATATTTATTGATGCTATAGGGAAAATCACGTGTTACGTGTTTTTAGAGTGCCTGATAAATATTTTCCTACACACCTACTTTCCTTGGTCTCGATAAGTGATAGGGGGTTATACACGCTAGTATATATAGGTACCTAGTAATACTATTAGATACTATGTACTAAGGACTCAAATTAAAAACAGCTCAAGGAAAAGAAGGAGGTATATTTAACAACGTATAAGCCGAATTAAAATCACAGTGACGACCTTTTATAATAACAATTTTCCCACATATAAGAAACACGTTCATTATATTTTTATATAATAAGTAGTAGAGATCTCCTATTGACTTACCAGTTAAGTAATTTAATTTTTTTTTATTGTTTAGTAGAAGCGAACGTTAATAAACGTTTTTAAACATGAACCGACATGTTGTGTATCCGTAAACAGTGATGGATTTCCATCTAACCATTTTGTTTTACTGTGTAACTTTTGGTTTTATTTTTTGGTTGAAGAGGGAAAACCAAAAGGAGGGGAGGGAAAGAAATAAAGTTACGTATCTACGATAACTATTTATGATGGCGCAGATAGTAGATCCTGTCTTGTGCGCCAACGGTCGTGGGTTCGATTAACGAGAATTTATTTAATTTAAATAAAAAGTAAATAAAACTGCTTCATTGGTTTTGTAAATACAAATAAATACTTCGTGAAAAGGTGGTGATGGATGGATGAGTTAATTGACGGACCCGATGGTGCATTAGTGTCCCCTGTCTTGTTCGCTTAAGGTTGTAGATTCGTTTGACTATAAATCACTTGAAGAGCCAAGTGTTTTTTTTTAATGAAACCATATTGACTTAAAATGTACTAGCTGCGAGCCGCGGTTTCACTCACGTGATTCCCCTTTTCGTGGCATTATGGGGATTACAATATGTTACCTACGTCACTTGCTGATATTATAATTTTTAAAATGAGTTCAGTAATTTCCGAGTTTTATTTTGCAAAAAAATCCTGTTCATTTTAGGTAGCGGTCACTTATTTTTACGAAAATATAGCTTCTGTTACTCGGTGTAGCGCTCTAATGGTGAGAGAAATTTTAAATAGCTCTAGTAGCATTTGAGTTAAACCGTAAAAAACAAACATATAATCTTTCACCTTTTTTATATTAGTATAGACAAAACATTAATAGGCCCTAACTGTGGATCAATACTGAATATAGTCATCTATCACTATTTAATTAGTCTCAATTCCATCGCACTAAAATCAAAAAGGCAGGAAGTTTGTGCTAAAACAAGTAGTCGATGAGCGGCCGGCGGTTGTTTCGCAAGAATGACGGTTGCGACACTTACGAACTACCGGAGATTTAACATTGAGCGGCTTTTTGTCGCTGCACACACCACGACCATCGTCGCCGACCGGTGTAATTACAAAATCGATATTAATTTCTCAGTTGCCAGCAGTTGACAACTTAAATTTTTTCTGTATTACTGAATATTGTATTACCGTGTCATGGTTGGATGCAGTTTGACGTCATTTATGGCGATGGTCTAGGTTGTTAAAGGTCCTAAGTTTTAGGTCGGATCGAGTTTTATTCTTTCTGTTGTACAGCTTTTTCTCACTAATTTAAGATTGACGTAGGCTCATGCCCTTGACCGCGATATTGAGATGGATTTTACATACTGACAGACAAAAACTTAAAAAACCTGTTAGTTTATACTTTCTGTATACGTTCATAAGTATGTATTAAGTGGTTAAACAGCTGTTATTTTTTACAAGCGAACGTATGTTTACATGAGTTCTATTTATTTGTATCTGGATGGAATCTCCATGTCTTCGAGAAATACAAATCATTTGTGATTTTCTTGTTCTTTCGTTTAATCTTTTTCTGTATTTGAATTGCACTTGAGAACAAAATAAACCGTTAAGTACACTTACTGTGACTTTTCATATACACCACGTGATCTAGTCATTCTACTGTTTATCAATTACGATGGTGACAAAAAAGCATACGACCCAGCTATTGTTAAGCGGATGCTTTGGACGCCTGCAACGCCAAGGGTGTAAGGGGTACACGTGGCTGACACTGTAAAAACATAATTATTCGTATTTCGAAGCAATTTATATCCTTCTTATGGAAAACTTCATTAGCTCATTATACTATATGTTGGAATGATTCGCGGGCAGGAAGTACTGAACCGCTTTATGCCCGACCATTTTAGTTCCAGGTTTTAAAGATGAACTGCTTGCTTGTGGCTAGTAGTGAGATAGTAGAGCAGGTAACTAACATAACCCGGTATATAAGCGGTAGAACACTCACAGAGGCAAAGTTCTCTATAACTAACTTCTTTAGTCATGCCTCTTGATAGTATCTGACAACCCGATGTATTTTACATTATCACTGAACTTTTATTTTTTATAGCACCATGGTTTACCTGCTACAATGGCAGAACTTCCGCCGCTTCTACTTATATATAATGACAGACAACCACCGCAACATCATAACGCGACACAAAAGGATGCTACTCAGTCCGGAGATAAAGAACAGACACTCGCTGGACGAGAAAATGATTGTATCTGCCGGCACGCTGCCTGATCTGGATGAGGCGTACTCTAGGTAACTAACTCCATATATTATATATGCATACACATATGTTACTTGATGTTATTGTAAGAGTGAACGTTTGTGAGTATGGATGGATAGGCTGTTTGTTTCTACATGCATACATCACCCATGCGTCCCTTCGGGGCAGAGACTATGGATCTCCACTTATTACTATCTTGGTATAACTCTTTCGCTTACCTCATTAATCCTTTCATACACGCTCGTTTATTCTTGGTATTTTTGACCTGGCCCTTCTTATTACCTCTTCCACCTGGTTAAGGCATGTTCGCCTAGGCCGTCTATGTTTGTTTCTATTTAACGCAAAAGCTACTCAGATTATTTTATTGAAGCTTTCCAAAGTAGACATCGGAATAAAACATCGTCTTTAAGTTCTAAAGATACTAGAAATCACCTCCAACTTCGTCTGAGAAAGTCTATCAATTCTAAAGATGTTCATAAACGTAAGATGTAAACCGTAAAATACAATTAACGAGCTGTCTCTCGCAAATAATTCGTGTAGCCTGTAGATCTTTGGATTTGTTTCCAGATATTTCTAGATCCTACAAATATTGGAAGCATGAACAGAATTCAATCTGTATATATTAATCGTACAAATTTTTGTTACTCAGTGCGTTTCTTATTCTCATTACGGCCAATTAAACGCGTGTGTTCACGGAATAATTAATTATAGTTACGTAAACCTTGTAATTGTTCCTACGCTTCCATTCATACTGCCACTATATTTATGTATTTTCTCATTAAAATTGCTTAATCCAAAATAGATCGCCTACTTGGATCTTAGTGTTTTGAATAATGTGTAAAAGATCACGTTTATTAAGTATATCAAATATTTATCTATTAAACTAGGTTGTAATTTTTTTTAACTAATATAGATTCATATTTTTAGTAAAATTAACTTTTACAGGAAAGTGCACGGGTTCGAATCCGTCGCGGAGCTATATAAGTGGAGCTCATCAGCATTTTATTTGAAGAAGATACAAACTCCAATGATATTCATTAATGCTCGCGATGACCCCATTGTACCTGAGCCATTGCTACCTATTATTCGAGAATTTGTCAGTAAGTATACATTTCTCCTAGGGTGTTTTATATAACAAAAAATATAAAAAAATCTGGTTACCCGTTTTAAGCATTCTTATACTATGTACAAGACCATCCTCGGTATCAAGAAACAAAAATATGTTATATGTGATTTTAATCTTAGAAATTCTTAAGTTCGTTTAGGTGTTTGGTACTGATGTCTCGTTAATAGGAGCGAAGAGCCTTTCTACAGCTTAAAGAATTTTCATAAAACTTTTAATCTTATAAATAATAGCTACTTTGATATAGGTTATTTTTGTTTCACTTTGTGGAAAACAAGATTAAATTCCAGGAAGCTACCCTCCGGGAATCATACCTTTTAGTTTTCCGCCCGATACTCCGTAAGCGACTTTACTATACAGCGTGCCCCGCGGGAACTTTTCTAAACTCTAAAGTAGTACATAGTAGGCAACAAGATGTCTGAAAATGATTTCACTGTGAAAGCGTTGATACAATTAGACAGACATTTGCAAATACGAGTGCTTGACAAACAAATTTATCTAGTCTCAGGTGGGAATCGAACCATATTTATAATACCATAGTTATACTTTTACAAATGAGCAGCCTTCAAGCCTCCTTTTTTTATTGAGTAATGCTAAATTATATATAAAGGAGGATTTTTTCTGTTAAATAGAATGATACCATTGGTATTTATTCTATTTAACAGAATTGTAACAGTAATTCTCTCCCATTTATACCATTGGTATAAATATATTATAGAAGTGTTGAACTCTCGCCCTGTAACGGGCTATTAACTGTGCCACGATTATGTGTTGGCAATATTAACTGTCTAATAAGTACGGAATTGCATTCGAACATTACCCTAGAACTAGATCTATCATGTGTAATAGATTGCTCAATGCCACAGAGATGGCCTACTTATTTGTGATGAGTGTAGAAAATATGAAAGTGCTTCATTTGTTTACATAAATCGACGCTATAATGAGTACAAACGTGCATTATTGTAAACAATGATTGTTGTTTCAAAGCGTAATTATTTAAGATAAAATTGCTATTACGAGTTCCTTACCGGTTTTTTATTATTTTCATTTTAACATTGAAGTTGTGTTAATTATTACATGTTATATTTATGTAAGCCGGGGGGGTCGTGGGGTACCGGCAGAGTAGAATAGCACCTCCCTCATGTACCAGGAAGGAGGTGCTCATTGAAAGTCATGAAACATGTATATATTTTTTTAAACATCATGCATTCAGGTGCAAAGTTAGTAATAAAGTTCCGCTACTTAACGCGAGTGAAACCACACGGCGCTACTAGTTCACACAGATATTTATGTAGCGTTGCATTACACAGGCGAAAGGTTATCAGAACACGTTAAATTCTTAATCGTTTAACAATGTTGCTGAGTGCTGCGGATTGGAAGGCAAATGGATTAAATTTGGGACAGAGATATACATATTACATAAATGGTCTGTAATAGCACACAGGCTTATTATCCTGATTATATAGATGGGTATCGTGGGATAGATTTGATTTTTTTTATAGTTGTAGTGGTGTAGATCTCATTTCAGTTCTTCTAAATTTCAATCAAAATTGTTTATGTAAAAATCTAATCGTATAGTCATTTACTTCAGGAAATAAACTATGTCAGCTGTCAAATACTAAATGCAGGCGGGACGGACGCTGTGCATCTTCTCTCGTGGAATTCTGTATATTACAAACGTTTCCGAAGCGTTCACTACGCGTCGTCGTCTTTGCCCAGATCTTGACTGTCACAAACAATTAAAGCTTCGATATCATTTTTTAAATCGCTCCCACATCATCTGGTCACGGTGATGTCATCAATCATTAAACTATGACCCATTTCACTAGACACAAACTTCCTTCGAGGTTTAATGGCTTCCACAAGCCTACTTCAAGGTTTAATGTTTTTGAAATATTTCTAAAATGCAATTATTTTTAGGTTCGCATGACAAGGCCATGTACCTGGAGCTGGCCCATGGTGGCCACCTAGGATTCTACGAGGGTGGACTCATATTCGCGAATCCGGTCAACTGGCTAGACCGCGCGCTCGTGGGGCTGGCGGGTGGCTTGCTCATGGCGCATGACAAATGCGCGCACAAGCCTCCCGCCGCGCGACACTGCGCCGCGCACCCGCCTCCGCCGCCGCCGGAACTCGAGCCCGACCTTATCCGCTCCGCCACCATCGTGTACCGTGACCCGCTCGACAAAACGGCGCACGCGTACTAGGCAGGTCTCGGAACAGCGCTTTGTAGAGTTGCGGTGTCCGAAAATGTTTTCATGTACGACTTCCGGTGTCGTTTGTGAACGATTCCAGCCTCATTTAGACGGTTTTACCGTAGTGGCGGAAGAAAAAGTATTAATTTTAATGGTCTGTGAACTCGGACCGACTCGTCCACTGGAAGCCGTAAATTAATTCTGATTCGGCGGTTACGTATTAGCGTAACGTGCAGCAAACGACTCTTCGGTGGCACTTCGTCCAAAAAAGCAGCCGCAGACGCTTGTCGCTGCGTCATGTGTACCTTATTAAGCCGCGTGCTCATTTGCGAGAGGCAATCGTCACTTGATATTCTCGTGTGTGCGGGGTCTTTATTAGATTAAAACACCCGTGCAATTCGTTATTAAATTACAAGCTGTACCGGTATTCCTTGTATGCTTCTCCAACACTTTAGGGTAATCGAAATCGATCACGTTCACACTAGCCCCTATGGTATAGTATTCCTACATTTGCGGCTCGCATGGGCGCCCGGTTTATAGGGTCAAAGTTTTATACTGTTTTTAATTAAATCCTGTGGAGGATTGGAAGTCGACGTTGATCGTCCACTCCGGTTTCCGCCAATATATTTTTGTTTGTGTTAATAGTATTTCTCACAACGTGTACTTACTTCAACTTGGTACTTCGTACGTATTATGTAGTGAGACGGTTGTTTTTTTTAATGATTTACATGTATTTCGTAGCACAAAGCCCCAACGTGAACAGTGCGCGTGCTTCAGTCCACGACGGCTTAAGGTGTAAGCCGTAAAAAGTTACTATAACTTGTGATAAACTTACAATTTGTATTTATTTACATAGTTACGCATTTATTTATTTTGAAATAACGTGTAGACTGTGTTAATGCATGGTGAATAACTATTAATAAAAGTTTTAAAAATTGAGATTATAGATATTTATGGTATATTATGTATATTATAAATAATACGAAAATGCCTCAAATGTATATGATGCGAATCGGCTTATACTGTACATACATAATTTATATTATATTATAGTATAGATTTATAATTTTGATAATAACCAGTGTAATGTACGACTTTTGTTTCTTTTTCGACATTCGAATAACAGGATTTTTTTCGACTATTGGTAGAATTTATAATTTACAATGTACTATTGCACTAAAGTTAGACCTATTTATGTGTGTGTTGAATTTTAATATAATAACCGGTTTCACTGTCAACACAATGTGTCGGCAAAGTTGGTTTTGACTCATGTCAGAGTAGAAACTAAATAGACTTATTGAAAAATAGAAGATTTTAAAATATTAAAACAAATAATATCATCATTTTACATTTAAGATACTTTAACCAATGTGCATTGTACTTAATACTATAGAAGATAGCACTTAATGAATGAATTAACTTCCAAATCCGCGTATGTAATATGACGCAATCAATAATTCTATATGCTATTCTATATTCAATAATACTAGTACGCAGTCATTGCACTAGTCTGAGCTTAGCAATTAACGAGTCGGTTTTAATCAGGTGAAGGTCTAAAGGAACACGTATCTAGTATTTAGAAATGTCTACAAATTGTTGTAGTAATAGTTGTTTACATCATTTATAAACGCCAAAAAAATTTTCTATAAATTTAGTACGACAACCATACAATAGAAATTAACTTCACCCATAGAAATTAGTAAAAAATTAAGTCGATAAAATAATAATATAGAAAGAAATTTTAAGAAACTATTGCGAATAAGACAAAATTTTGGATCTCAATGTGAAACCGTTAGAAATTGAAATAATAGATGTGTGATGGATTGAATGTAATAATTATGCGTTATTTAAATTACTTTTAATAAACAGGTGACACTTCACATGTCGTTCCGCCAATAAACAGTTCAATTATCAATTTACATTTACTTGTAATATTATTTGGTCAATAATTACTAATTTTAATTTCAATGTCTAACGGATAGAGTACATTATCGATTGAGAAACATTGACATAAAAATAGGTTGATCTGCAACCATATGCACTTTACTGGTAACCTATTGAATGTAACTGATAACAATTCATATGATGTTGTAACAATTTCCCAGTCCGAAGAATTATTAGGCACATTCTATTATTTGACTTTGTTTTTATTGTGTCTACGTGATGGACAAGAAAATTGTTGATTATAAGCTCATTTTGTGTTGGGAATTAAACAGATATATATATTGTACGTTCAATTTAAATATTCCTGAAAAATGAAATTATCAGCATGCGTTGCTCTGGAACGAGAGAAAGGCTGGCTAGCTTGCCAAGACTGTGACATGGACTTCATTTGCGTGAACATTTACAACTAGTAGTCCCATCGTTGTACAGATACAAATACATAAAACTGAAATTTAAGCGGTAACGTACCGTCTACAGAGGACTTCGACGGCCTTCAGCTGCACATTGGGTTCTCCGCGTCTATGTTTATAAATATTATGGTAGAGCACTACGTTGCACGTGACGATCGATTCTTTATTCAGGGGTCGGACAAATACAATATTGTAAAATTTTTTATTAAATAATAAACCTATTCGATTTTGTAATCGTATGTATATGAAGCTACCAATGTAATATATAAGAGTGTTTGTAGTTTTACATAATATCGGAACCTATATCTGTTTTATTCTCAATTTGCGTCGTAAAATAATGAAATGATATCTATCTACTTACTGGACCGGTCACGGCCCCTTTTAATATCATAGAACCAATGAAAAATGTTTAAGTTTATTATATCTTTCACACACTTAAATATTCCGATAGATATACAGAGAGAATTCACTAAATTGAATGCACAAACAACAAACAAATAGTATTGTTTTAATATAATAAAAGTAAAACTTCATTAAGAATTCATTTTTTTTAAATTCAGCTTTAAACCTTTATAGATTTGATGCCTTACGACATCTTGTGTGCCTTGTTTGACTAGCATTTATTAAACCGACAAATTGTGTGGCATTGTATCGCATTTGTGGGGACCATATTTTATTAAGCACAAGCATCCCTTGCGACTTCTATCACGTATTTAATTATAATGCCTAGTTTGGTATTTCTTTACGATATCAATGAAGTATTATGTTATGAGATAGGCGTGATGACTATTTATGTGAAAATCTCAAGTTCGAATATGGAATAAATATCTAGGAGATACTTGTATTTATTTCAACCTGGTTATTAAGAATGGTGCTTTTATGACTGTATGATATATATAAGAGTATGGGTATATAGTTCAGTGTCGAACTGAGAACTAGATTTATTTGGCAAAGAATATATATATATATATATATAAAACTAAAGTAAAGGTTAAAAAATAACATTCCCTGAAAATTGGTAAAAACAATTATCTTACTGGAAATGTGATTTAAATATGTATTTATTTGTTATTTAGATGTCATTGTCATCAAAGTTTATATGGTCTTCATATATTCCTACTGTTGACTTTGGTTTTATTATTGTTTTTTATAATATGAATGTTTGCAAGTACAAATCCATTACGAGGTACAAGAGATGTATATTTGAGTTTCTAACAACTTGAAACCAGCGTTTGTGTGTAGTGCAATGTTTTAAACGTTTATGTACGAAATAAAAATTCATGTACAAATAATAATGCAAGTTTCAGTTTTATCCCATTCATGTTGAAATTATTCATTACAAAAAGATTGATAAATAAGTATATTCTAAGTCATGTAATATAAAATTTTAAGAGACGGGTGAATTTACGCTGCCTTATATACTTACAAATTACAGCTAAATCTATCTAAACATATTTTGTAAATGGAATATTACAATTTGAATTGCGTAAACTCTGATTTAACGAAATTGACAGAACATACAAATTTTTGAGCAACAGAAACGAGATCAAATAATCCTACATAATTTAGTACAATAACTGAAATAACATTTACGTCTCACTATTTACAACACTAATGTAGAAAATACATAAAATTACAGGTCGCGTCAAAAGAGAGACACGCGAGAATAAACAATTAAAACAAAAAGTCGGTGCACTTATCCATTATAATAAATGTGTATACATTAAACTAAACCCAATAAAAGAAAAACAGTATTTTAAAAACAATTGTTTTAATTTACTTTTCGTTCGAATTTCTTATCTTGGCAGGACTGGCATGGCGCGAACTCTATTAAGATTATTTTTATTAGATTTTCACTGCAGGTAATTTAACGCGTAGGCAAATAGTGAAACAATAAGTATAATCAGATCAATATTCCAAATACAAATATCACAACATTTTCCTTAGTTTATCTTAACTTTCGTAAACTTCTGATACCTCCTATCTGTACATTGATTTAAATCAAAAAAGACAAAAACTTATAACTACCACAAACTTTGTAAATCAAAATAATTACTGATTAGAAAGATTAATATGTGAAAATTTAAAGTACATACCATAATTTTTAATAAACATCTTGGAAAGGATACACAGTATAATATGTTAGGTACTCCTGTAAAATTTGTTTTCATAGCAGATAGAAGATCTCAGAATTTATTTTTATATATTACTAAACATCAATATTAGTTTAAGTATTTTAGATACATACAATTGAAAATGTACAAATGACAAAACAAATGATAGATTTACACATAAAATAGAGGTTGTATAAAACCTTAGAGAGCATTACATAATCATTTTTATTAAATTATAATAAATGGCATGGACACTAAAATATGGCCACTGGGAGAGTAAATGCATACAAAGGCTGATAATTGAAATCTTTACAGTCGAATTTATATCGCCAATTTTACATATTAAATGCATTTTTACACTTACAAAAAATATTACGTACATTTAGTTATGTTAATTAGTATTTGATATTTTTACTGAAAAAAATATTTTCGACTCCCTAACTATATTTATGGAACAGATATTTTACAGTCTTTTATACATCTGTTTTTAAATCTGAGTATTATCAGAATAAATTAAAGCTTTTTTACAAAATATATATTGTATAAATAAATTACGTAAATGCAATTAAATTGTAACTTACAGTATCATATAGTCAGCATATAGACGTAGGGTCGCCTTCCATAGTGCATGCTATATTATCTAGTTTATGAGCTAAGTGCATTTTGTTTTCTAGTCCTAATATAATTTGTTCTCTATATTTACTGACATAAATATACAACTCTTTTAAGGCAGATAGAGTGTCAAACTCATTTAACTGTTCTACAGAGAGTTGCTGCATAGAAGTACTTAGCTCTTGGTCTGATACTTGAGGTAAATGTGAGACGGCTTGATAAAACTGTATAACCATATCTCTATAAGTGGGCAAATCTTTAGCAAATAATAATTTGTTTGATGGTGAATCTTTACACAGACGATGTTCTGTTAAAGAACAGGCGTCCATAAATGTTTGTGCAATAACAGATAGTGAAGAATCAACCGTGGCAGTTTTATTAATATCAAATATAAAGTCTGGGTTTTTTATAAGATTGACCCAAAATCTTAATGGCAGGCTGTTTGATTTCCATGCATGGACAACTTCAGGATTTATTATTCCGTGCGCTCTTGCGGCATCATCAAACAAATCAAACAACCATTTTACCGCGGGCGGCAGTACTTCATTGACAGTAAGGATGGTGCTGAAGAAATCATCAACAAATTTATGTACTGTGCCTTTAGTGGAAAGAAGCCTGGTCAGGAATATTTCAGGTATGGCTTTGTGACTATGCTCTGATGACTTATTTATAATGTGCTGGTATTCTATAGGTTTGACTAAATGATAGTAATGAACATTCTGATCTGTAATATCACTATTGTAAACTCTTATGTGCGAGTTAGAACAATATATACCAGTGCAATTCTTGCACGGTATTTTGTATGCAGTATTAAAACTGTCGTTTTGACGCGATATTAGGGACATCACTGCGGATTCCTTGACTCCATAATGTGCTAAGGTGTTTAGTTTTCTCCATCCATTAACCGTTTTTGTGGTTAGATCTTCATCTTGGAGTGTTACGTGTCCTCCTCTACCATGTCTCCACTCGAGGTCAACTTCGTGGACGGAAGGTCTCAGTGAAAATGGAGTATTTTTAAACAGAGCATCTAAAATTTTTGACTTCACTTGAGATATACTATCACAATCTAAAACTTTACATTGAACCTTGTCATCAAAGTCATCCTGTACTATGTGCAAAGTTATAGTTTGATGATCAATTTGTTCTTTCAGAAGTTTTTCCTCAGACAACGAATATCTTGCTTCATGAGTTATAGCATCAACAACACCTTTCTCAATTTGGTGTTTAATGGCTTTAAAAAGCAAGAATAATGAAGATCCAGCATAGTCTTTCAAATAATAATACATGCACAAAGCCATCCAATTGGTCAACATTTTTTCTACAACACTCTCAGTTCTTCTTAACATTAGTTGTGGATGTTTATTACAAACAGACTTGTCTATAAGTCGCAATAGAAGAGATTTCAATATATCTGTAGCATATTCCATTTTACCCATTAATATAATCATCAATAGAGAAGCTACATTTACCTTATCCCTAATATTAAAAGATTTTTGTGCCTCTAATGTGTCTATAAATGACAGAAGGAAACATTTGTTATTCAGAAGTTGTTCAAACTGTATCATAGCTGCATCATAATTAGTCCGAGGAGCATTTATAAATTGTCTTTGAACATTCAAAATAGGATGGTCTGATACTCCAGGGAAAAATACTTTCATAACATAATTTACATGATCGAGAGTAGGAATACCAGAATGTTCCAAATCAGCTGCCAAATCTGACATATCAGTTTGCAATTCTGCAAATGCAAGTTTACATTCTAGCCTTACATTGCTTTCTAGTGTGTCCATTTGAATTTGAATTCTTTTATATTCCCTTTCTGCTTTTGTACTTCTTCTTCTGTACATAACTAATACTATCATAAACATTAATACTAGGAAGAAAGTTCCAGCTGCAATACCTGCTATAGCTTCTGGTGGAAAATTATAATTTCTCATTAATTCATAATGAAGGTAGCCTATGGGAAATCTCAAGTTTTTGCCAACTTTAACAACAACAAGAGGTAAACTTATATCTGATATTTGAACTCCATTTTCATCAGTATTAGCTGGCTGTATTTGAGGTGGAGTACAAAGAAGCTGTTGCATAGTAAGACTAGTAACATTACATGATTGAATGCCAATTGTTATTAAAACATCTGACTCATCACTTGCTCTTATTAGGTTTTCGCCTTCTATGACCAGTGGATCACCACCTTTGTAGGATTTGATTCTGTTGGGAAACTGATAAACATGAGGATCTTCAACAAACACCATATGAGTCCTAGGTGGATTAAAGTACTTCTCTAAATCATGCATAGTTTCAACATTGTCCATTACAAAACCAACTTTCATAGCAATTTGAGGAGTATTTGTTTGAGCTTTAGTTGCTTGCAAGATTTCAAAATATTTTTTGTTTATGGCAGGACTAGGACATTCCATTTGGTTAGAATTTAGAACAGCACAAGCAGTATAATTCACTGGGATTAGTTCATTGGCATAGTATAACTTCATAAATGGCTTTTGAATGGTGTTTAAATTTGTTCCATGAACAGTTATCATTCTTCCACCTGATACAAAACTTTTTAAAGGTTTTATTTCCATTATTGTGGGATCAGCTGTATAATTGAATAAATCTCCCAACAAAGTACGATTAGCATTATCTATGGACACTGTTAAGGTGTGAATCACTCGAGGAGTATTTGCTTTAGGGGTAATACATATCAACCTGCTATTGGAGGTTTGTGTTCTGTTTACTATACATGGTAAGTCATCTAGATAAGCTGAAACAGTAGAGCCAATATTCAGATGTTGCCCTCCTATTGCCAATTGAGTTCCACCTGATACAGGGCCTACAGTTGGATATATCCCTTGTAGTTTTATATTCTTATAACTGAATAATACAGATGATTCAGTGTAGCCTGCATCATTTTCTACAATAACTGGAGCTACAACAGAACCATTTGAAGGCCCAGTTTTACACGTTATGCTTACTGACACTTCAAAGTCAACTATATCACAGAGTACTTCTCCAATACGAATCTTTCCAGTAACCTCCTGTACTCTTAATCCTAGATTACTTCCTTCTATAGTCACAATAGTGCCCCCTTCTATAGGACCACTCAAAGGTTTAATCATATCTATTCGGGGCTTTGGGCACTCAGTCACTGGGTTTTCTAAACAAGATTCACTGTATGAACATGAATTACCACACCATGTGCACTGGTAAATAGAATTTCTTGTAATACAAAGAGAGCAGTCAGCATGGTCTCTGTGTGATCCAAGGATCTCACATTTATATAAAGTAATTGTTATAGTGTCTATATAATGTTTATGATTCCATACAACTTTTACACTCACATTGTATTCTCCTACATCTTCTTCATAGGAGTAAGTAGTTTTATCACAAACAATATAATGATTTGACTCCACTCTAGCTGGTAGTATCATATTTGCAAGTTCTATGCTTACTATGCATTGGAATCCAGTGTGACCAGGTTGTAAATGAGGCAAATTCTCTACTTCAAGTTCAAGTTCTTTTGGAACATTATTTGGCAATAAGATGGGTTTTTTATATTGCCTAATTCTGGGACAATGCCCTATACCGTGATTTAGCAGTTTTGTTGGATTATTTTCTCCACTAATTATAGTTCTCTGACATACAGATATATCATGAGTGCATTTATTATCATAAATGCACCAGTTACAAGCCCATTCACTCATAATGCAAGAGTGACATGTAATATGCTTTGAACAATCATAAAAAGCAAAATTCCTAGAGACAAAATCCTTGTTTGTTTCTGATGAATGTACTGATAGTGGTACATATACATGATCTTGGTTTTGTGGAATTTTTGGTCTATGTTTTACATCTGGGGTTGGACAAGCTAAACCAGTGGATGTTACTGCAGCATCAATAGGAGGTGTATTACCAAACACACACTTATATTTTGCTCCAAAAGGTAACTCTGGCAAGGTTCGAATAATAAGTTGCACAGTAGTAACTTCACTCATGGATATTCTGTCAGGCAATATTTGCTCAAAATCTATGCATTGTTGCCCAGTGTATTGGGATAGCCACCTGGGTGCACTCTGTGTGCCTTTCTGGCACATACTTTGTATGGTGCACCTTTTTTCCAAAGAACACCATCCACAGTGAGGATCATTGGATTCTAAACAAGAAGAACAATTGCCATGTTCAGCACATTTTTCCGTAGGTATTTGTATTATACTATTTTTAGCTAGTATATACAAAGTTTTTTGATACGGTGACAAAGTAGTATCTGGCAGAATTCTTTGACCTGGCAATAGTTCTTCATTAGAATACTCTAAGGACTTATCAGCATCAATCAAAACTTTTTTTAGTACACCATCATTTGTACCAAGGAAAGCAACAGTATGAATACCAGTAACAGACATTGTAACTGAAGTGACTAAAGTATTATTCCAGTAAATAACTGACAATGTTTTTATAGGATATAGTCCACTAATTTTAAGACCTACTTCACAGAAACTATGAATGTTTCCTGTGGTGCCTACACTGGGACATTTGCCATCAGAAATCATCCCTGATATGTAGCCCATATTGCGAGCTTTAGTGCTACCATTGAAACACATATGAACATTCTCATTAAACTTAATTTCAATTTCTTGTAGTGAATACACACATATAGCAGATTTTGCCATAGGCTCATTGGTGATACCTTTTGAAGGACTGAAGAGAGCTACTAGCACAGAATCACCTATTTCTATACCTAGTTGATTGGCAAGATTTGCACCAGCTCTAGCAATTTTTGCATCTTGTACTAAATTGTAATTGACAACTTCACTCTTACCACTGACAGTTTCTTCTCGCACATGACACTCCAATGTGACCTCAGTGTAACTGTTGTAGTTATCATCACTCACACATGTACGAGCCAGGCGTGATACATAACCGAGCTCTTCATTACCAGCAAGGTGGGAATGTTTTTGGATTATCAGAAAGTAAGCATAGTCACTAGCATTAAAACCATACACATATTGCACTAAGAAATTGTCTCTATACTTAACATCTATTTGTATCAAACTTTGTTTTGAAAATGTAAACTGAGCCAGTTCCAGACTCATTAGGTCACGGCTAGATATAGCAGGAACATCGTGTCTATATTCACCATTATTAGTAAAAGTTGTCCCCACATACATCACATTCGAACGGTCCCAAGAGTTATACCTTTCAGGGCCAATAAAGGCGTATGTAGATGCATCAGCGTCGTTGGCAGCTACACTCACAGGAAAAAATTCAGGCTTCGCTGAAATATCACCAAGTTTATACTTGAAACAGGATCCCTGGGCGACAGAACCACACGCGATGACTATCTTCGATTCTTGGTCTATTACCAATATTTTATTAACATTGTCGATATATGTAGTTTTAATTTCGGGCGATGTACAGCCGCTGGCATGGCACATAGGATTATCAAGTTTAGGACCAGTCCGTATTACATGTATTGGCTTTAAGTCAGGGCTCAATTGATGGAGCCAGTTTAATGAGCCAGCATAAACTTGTCCACTTACTTTATCAACAGCAAAGTGATAGAAGTAATATGTTTCATTTTGTTGACTGGGATATTGTGATGTGAACTCGTATCCATATACTATTGTGCTCCGAAGCCAGAATGTTATGACTAATAATGTTGTAATAGCAGCCATGATCACATTTTAAATTGCATTTGATTTATTTTAACCACTTTTTCACAACCACTGTCCTATTTTCAATTAGTTTTCAACCCATATTTGGCTTACAAAAATAAAATGTAAATTGTAATAGCATCCATCGATGCCGATGACACGGAATAAACAATAGAATTTTATGGGAGCCATAGACAAATAGTAATAAAAGTTATGGTTAGTATCTATATAATCTAATTATTTAATATTTTATGTAAAAAATTATAGCTATTATTTCTATGTATACATCAGGGTAAAATTAGAAAGAATAATACATATAACATTAACTGTATCAACTTACAAAATAAAATTGTAATCCTTTTAAAAAAACATGGTCTAAGATCATAGGCTTTTATCAAGAGATATATTCTCTTTCTTTCATCATGTTCGTAAATATACAATTTATATTGCAATATCTAAAAATTAAATAGAAGAATATCTAATGATAAGGTTTTAAGGTGCTAGTAATGAATAGTACTTTAAAATATTTATATATATATATATAATTATAGTTGTTTTTAAAAGTTCTTACATTTTCGATTTATTTTCTCGTTTACAAACACCCCTCTACCCCTTCCTTGTCTACTCTCCTATCTTCTCTCTTTTGTTTGAAAATGATGGTTTGTTTCAACACTTGGCTGCGGTCTGATACGGCTATGTGTGATATTTATTAAATGTATATGATTATTACAATACATGAAAATGTTTACTGTTATTTTAGTGATATAATGTTTAATATAACTTCTTAGTCTTAAAATATATCTTATACCGATCAGCTAACAACATGTCGTGATATAAATCCAGACTCAACTATACAATATAGTGTCCTGTTTTTAAAATGATGGCTACAATGGCAACTGTTGGTCCTGGTGACCCTCATACCCAAATGAATACTTATCGAAGCTATGTCACCATGTTGGCGGATCCCGGCGCGAAAGACGAGATCAAACTTAAGGCAGCCCAAGAGCTTAGCGAGAATTTTGAGGTAAATTACTTAGCTCGAAAAACTATATATATTATAGTTTTTCTAACCTGAAGGTATTGTGTAAATTATTTCTACATGCTGCTAACAAATTTATTTTTAGGGGTTACATTTTCGTTTTTTTTTATATAAATTTTTCATAACATATGTTAAAAGTTAAATTTATCCAATTGTTTTAGGTAATATTGAGTTCTCCTCAGTACCCACAGTTTCTAGATCATTCATTAAAAATATTTTTAAAAATCCTTCAAGAAGGCGAACCACATTTTATTGCTGAATATAATATTCAGCAAGTAAGAAAATTAATACTTGAGATGATCCATCGCTTGCCAATAAGTGAAACATTGAGACCATATGTAAAGAATATTCTCATATTAATGTTGAAATTAATGGAGATTGAAAATGAAGAAAATGTCTTAGTATGTTTAAAAATATTTATGGAACTTCATAAGCAATATAGACCACCTTATAGCACAGAAGTTGATGTAAGTGCAATTTAAACCTTTCATGCTTTCTATTTTTATGATTATAATTTTTTAAAGTGTTTATTGGGTTATTAAATCCATTTATCATTTATAGATACACAAGTTTTTGCAATGGGTCAAAGGCATTTATTCAGACTTGCCTAATCATCTACCTAAAATCTTTGAACCTAAACCAACAATACGAGTTAAGGATTTGTCTGAAGTTAATATTGATCAGTTACTGCAAGAGACATACACTACAACTCCTATACACACTGAGAAAAAATTGCTAGATGGCAGTGTGGTCACTGTAAGTATGATAGGTCAATTTTATTTTAGGTGTAGATAAACAGTTGTGACATGTCCTGTTATTTTACATTGACTATTTTCTTTTTACTATCTTATATATTTACATGCTTTAATTTGAGTGCAGCACAATATGCTGATGTCTAGTTATGCTAACATCTGAATTACTGTATTTGTAGCAAATTTATGAATTTGATTTGAACATATTTTTACTAATTTTATTAAATATATTTTTTAGTATAATCTGATTCCAAGATCAGTACTATCACTAAAGGTAATTCAGGAGTTACCTATCATAGTGGTTCTAATGTACCAATTGTACAAACAGAATGTACACCAAGAAGTTAGCAATTTTATACCACTTATTATGGAAACCATCACTTTGCAGCCAGCAGCCACACATAGGTATGATTTAACAGCCACACATAAGTAGTAAATGTATTTTAAATATTTAAACAGAAAATAATATGTTTTATATTTTCAGACAATCCGCATCATTCAATAAAGAAGTCTTTGTTGATTTTATGGGAGCACAAATTAAAACTTTAGCTTTTTTAGCTTACATAATCAGAATATATCAGGATACAATAGCTAATCATGCAAACTTGATGGTTAAAGGCATAATAGGTCTTCTTACACTTTGCCCACCAGAAGTTGCACATTTAAGGAAAGAATTAGTTATTGCGACTCGCCACATACTTGCTACTGACTTGAGACTAAGTAAGAAAGTGAAATTTAATAATTAGGAAAGAATTCATAGCATGAGGTTAAATCAGTCTAACAGATATTTGATTGTGTTACCAGAACTTGTATAATTTATTCATTCTTTCAGAGTTTGTGCCTTACATGGAGAGATTATTTGACGAAGATGTCCTCTTAGGAGGAGGATGGACAGTTCACGAATCATTGAGGCCTTTAGCATATTCTACATTAGCTGACTTGGTACATCATGTGCGCCAACATTTGCCATTGACTGATTTAGCTATTGCAGCTCATCTATTTTCTAAGAATGTTCATGATGAATCTCTTCCTACAAGGTACTTTTTTATCTATATATTGAATATAATCATAATAATAATCACTATAAAATAATAAACACTATTTATGTGAGCATGCTTTCTATTTCTTTCTTATGACATTTCTGTAATTATATGAATAATTTATAATTTTTACATATCCATGTAGTAAAAATAGGAAGCAATATTTTTGGGAACATAATGCATGTGACATTATGTTACCTAAAAATAGATTTCACATATATAGATACCATAATAAACTAATGCATAAATATTTTTATGTGTGAACTAGAGCAGGAATGTAATCTTCACCCCCACATTACTAATTGTTAATATTAGCAAAAATCAAATATTTTCTGGACACATTTAGGATTTATTTTTTAACTTTTACATCATCATCATACCAGCAATCGAAAGTCCAGTGCTGGACATGAGCCTCTCTGAAAACGGAGGTTTTTCGTCTATAATTGCCGCGTTGGGCAAGCGTGTTGGCAATCTCAGAGCGCAGCTTTCGCGACGGGGATGCTGCTGCCAATCCCCTACCTGCATTTAAGCTGCGCTGTTTCGGATGGATATACCGTCATCTGCCGACTCTGGTACCATAGTCGCCTCTTACGACACCTGGTGCAGTGGGAGGTACTATTCTACTCTACCGGCATATACCTCACGATACTTCATACCGATACCTCACGGCAAAACTTTTACATGTTAAATTTAAATGGATCAAACAAAAAATTGTTATATCTGCAGCATCCAGACAATGTCGTGCAAGCTACTTTTGAATCTGGTGGACTGCATCCGGCAGCGATCGGAGAGTGAGGGCGCGGCACCGGGCGCCCAGCCACAGGGTCGCCAGCTGCTTATGCGCATACTGGAGGTGTTTGTTCTTAAGTTCAAAACCATCTCCAAGTTACAGCTACCAGCTTTGATGGCTAAATGGTAAGATTGTATTTTGTGTTACTTGCCGACACATTCAAGTAGAATGTTATAAATTTTACATGATAAAGCTCCCATATGGATAATCAAATTTAGATCTTGTCCACTTTGTTTGAAATCTGGTGTCCTTTGGATTTTAATGAGATGGAGTTTTATTATTTATACCTTCTTTATGACTTGCCTCAAATGTATGATCCATTTGCAAAAATTAAATATAATGTATGTATATATAGTTCTTGATTTTTTTACAGCAAACAAACTACACCTGTTGCAACCAGCACTAACGGGGCAACCCCGGGTACGCCTACCACCCCGGCGCCTCCATCGACACCCGCACCACCGGTGACACCGGCACCCCCTGTAGAAATCAAGCTCGAGGAGGAAAAGCCGACAGTCGACTTCCTGGACAGTATGTCCAAGTCAGACGAAAAGTCCAAGATAGGATTTCCTTCGACGCAAATGAGCAACTTAAACGTGGGTGACTATAGAACCCTAGTCAAAACGTTGGTTTGCGGGGTAAAGACGATAACATGGGGTTGTGCGTCATGCAAAGTGAGTACCAAATCCTTTTTTCAGATAAATTTCTAGAATATTCCCGACCTCAACTTTTAATGACTGCAATCTAACATTATTGCAGTATTAATACTCTGAATAGAATGGGATCAAACTAATAAAACATCCTGATGTTTAGCATTGTTAAAAAGTCATATTTATAAAAAGGAATTATTTGTTTGTTTGGTATGATTTAACTCAAAATATACTGGAAATCATTCTTTCACCGTTGGAAATCTACATCTTTACTCAGTATCACAGGTTATATTATATTTCATAAAATCGAACTACAAACAATAAAATGGAATGTAATGTATATGTTTATGCCTTGCAAGATTTATATTATTCTGTGTCTCAAAGAAACTTAAAAACTACTAGATTCATTCTTTTTATAGAATAATTTTAAGTAATTTGGCTGTGAGGTACCGGCAGAGTAGAATAGTACCTCCCTCTGTACCAGATGTCGTAAGAGGCGACAAAGGTAAGGTACTGTTGCGAAAGCTGCGCTCTGCGATTGCCAACTCGCTTGCCCAGTGCGGCAATTAGCGGCAAACTATCCACTTTCTTGGGGAGGCCTATGTGCTTTCAATGGCTGTAATGAAGTAATTAAAGTAAGCAGTAAAAGTGAAATTTATTATTCTGGAAAATTGTTTATCTATATTTACTTCATTGATGCTCTATTTCATTAACATTAAATATTAAAAAAAAAATGGGTATTTTATAATACTACCATTTATTTTAATGTAAAGTTATTTATTGAAAATAATTGAAAAACTAGCTTTTCACTCGTTATTCCGAGAAGAAATTTGTGTCGCTCCCTGACAGCTAAACATTGCAAAATGTGCCGATTTATTTTCGTTTATACCAATAGTAAGGATATAGCAATATAGCAGGCTATTAAAAGGTTGTCTCGCCTATCATATTTCATTGATATATTCACCTAATAGAACTACAAATACTAGACTAGAACTAGAACCTAGAAAAGTTGAATAATAGGTATCAAATCCTACTCTTTATATTTTTTTTATTAAATAAAGTAAATATTTTATTGAAACCACAAAAGATGTCCAGCACTTAAATATTAGTAGTTGCATTAGGCCAAGCTTTGTTTAGCCAACGAGAATACTGTAGATTTTATTTTTGCTCATAAATTGGCTCGAGCTATATAGTTCGCAATAATTTGCGTGGAAGAATCAAAGTTACCGTGAGGTAACCAAGTAAAAGCAAGAAAAACAAGCAAGTGCCAGGAGCAAGGCACGTAGCACACAGTACTCATGCTCGTTAAGGCCTTAAAGCTGGGGTTGTTGGTGTGTGGTAACGAACCTTCATTTGATATCATGCACCGCGCACGGGCAGCACAGCGTACTATGAACGCTGGGTGCAAGTCGCATCACCTATACATACAATCTTTGTGCCATTCTCTTGGATCGGCCTTATCGTAGCATTCTCTTGAGGAGGCCTAAGTCCAACAGTGTCTTCTGTTGATCAGCGACGGCTGCGGTGCCATTCTGGACCAGGAGTATTGAAGTCGCAAGGCACCGTAGAGACAGCAGCTGCTTCATATGTATATGTATTACATATTTTAATATCTATAAAGGTATTGTCGATGCTGTATCTTTATCAAAAAATAAATAAAATAAACATAAACGTAGCGGTGATGTGTGAACGTCATAAACAAAACCGACTAGTTCGAGATAATGTCTTGTTGATATGAAATAAATTTTTGTCTTAGACGGCGTCTAATACTGAAGGTACTGCGTCTGCAACGATTTCCTCGCAAAAGCAGTTCAACTCTCGTGAGACGCTCGTGTTCATTCGACTGGTGCGCTGGGGCTTACAGTCTTTGGATATTTACACGCTCGCCGGTCCGCGGGCGTCCTCCATGCAGCCTTCGCAACCACACGTCAGATCCAAAGAGGAGAAGGAAGTCTTGGAACATTTTAGCGGCGTGGTAAGCATATTTAATAACTTTTTGGCGTCTATATATAAATGAACCCCTATTTTCCTTGGTCACGGTTGGTGGGGGCTAGGTGATGATTCTTACAAAAGAAAAAATTAAAAAATTGCGTGGAAAATTATTTTGTTAAGAATACTTAACATCTATACTAGCTGACCCGACAGACGTTGTCCTGTCTTAACGATGACTATTTAATTCGATTTATACCAAGTTAATTTTTAAATCTATAAGTATATATATCAGGGTCAGCTAGTTAATTAATATAATTATTCGCAAATTCTTTATGCCCTTTAAATTTGGTACTAGATACTCTTTAAAACATTTACATATATATTAAAAGAACACAAACTATGTTGTAAAGTATTTGAAAAACTTATTATATAAAATAAACTTACTATACCAATTGCATGTTGAAAATTAGATATAAATTGTATTTTTAACCTCCTTTAATCTATCTTCCAGTTTTCCATGATGAACCCGCAAACATTTCAAGAGATCTTCACAGCAACGGTCTCCCACATGGTGGAAAGAATCAACAAGAACATGACTTTACAAATCATTGCTAACACATTTCTCTCGAATCCAGCCACTTCGCCAATATTTGCGACCGTCTTAGTAGAGTACCTCCTCAAACGAATGGAAGAAATGGGTTCTAACGTTGAGAGGTCTAATCTATACTTGAGACTGTTTAAACTTGTATTTGGTTCAGTTAGCTTATTCCCTACCGACAATGAACAAATGTTGCGTCCTCATTTACATAGCATAGTGAACAAGGCTATGGATTATGCTATGACTGCCAAAGAACCATATAACTATTTTCTTCTACTGAGAGCTCTGTTCAGATCTATCGGAGGTGGAAGCCACGATTTATTGTACCAAGAATTTTTGCCGCTACTTCCCAACCTATTAGAAGGGTTGAACAGACTTCAGAGTGGTTTACACAAACAGCACATGAAAGATTTATTCGTCGAATTATGTTTGACAGTACCCGTTAGGTTGAGCAGTCTATTACCTTACTTACCGATGTTGATGGATCCGTTAGTGTCCGCACTGAACGGATCCCACACTTTAATATCACAAGGTTTGCGCACTCTCGAGCTCTGCGTGGATAACTTGCAGCCGGACTTCTTGTACGAACACATTCAACCCGTGCGGGCCGACCTGATGCAGGCCCTGTGGAGGACTCTGCAAAATAACGAGGTTGCCAGAATAGCGTTCAGGGTGCTCGGAAAGTTCGGCGGCGGCAATCGTAAAATGATGATCGAACCGCAGAGACTGGAGTACCGAGAGACTGAGGCGTCACCGCCCGCAGTTGAAGCGTATTTCACAGATCAGCCGAAACCTATAGATTTCGAAGTAGATAAAGTGATAGAAACGGCCTTTTCTGCGTTGAAGTCGAGCACGACGGATCCGTTTTACCGACGACAATGCTGGGAGGTCCTCCGATGCTACTTGGCCTCGTCTCTTAACCTGGACGACGACAAACAGACACTTCAAAAGCTGTTTAACCACCCGAGTTTTACCGAGGGCAAAATTCAAATTCAGAATGGACCGTACTACAAGTGCGCGAACGCTCTCGTGCGTACAACTCATCGCACGGCCCTGACCGGCATGTTCGTTGCCGCCGCGATCAAAGAGCTGCGTCACCACGTGCTGCCAACGATGGTGTCGCTGGTGCGCCACTACACGATGGTCGCCATAGCGCAGGAGGCCGGTCCGTTCGCCGGCACGGGCGGGCCGCGCGAGGGCCTGGACGCGCTGGTGCTCGTGGACGCCATCGCAGTCGTGATGGGTCACGAGGAGAAGGAGCTGTGCAAGCCGGGCCACCTGGCGCTGGTACTGATGATCGAGACGGCGGCCACGGTGCTGGGCAGCAAGGAGCGCGCGTGCCGCCTGCCGCTCATGGAGTACCTGGCCGAGCGCATGGCCGCTCTGTGTTACGAGCGCGCCTGGTACGCCAAGCTGGGCGGCTGCATCGCTGTCAAGTTTATGGTTGAGAAGATGGCCCCGGAGTGGGTGTATAAGCACATCTTCACGTTCCTGAAAGCGGTACTCTTCGTCATGATGGACCTGACTGGTGAGGTGTCGTCCGGCGCGATCGACATGGCCACTGTGAACCTAGAGCGGCTGGTGCGCGTGTGCGTAGCGGGCCCGGCGCCCGCTGACGCGGACGGCGAGGTGGCGGCGGCCAAGGCCCGCGCGCTGCACGACGTGCTGCAAGAGCTGGTGCTGCAGGTCACCAGCCCGCACCTGCTCGTGCGACAGCAGGTACCGTACCGACCTCGTCCCGCTTGTTTTCTTTTATTTTGACCCGTAGTTAACGGTGAGCGACGGAATGCGCCGGAGACGCTGCGTTGCATCCCGTTTATTTTTTTCGGACGAACCTATTGCTGGACTACTTCGACGTCAATTCCAGCGCCACCGAAAAAAGAGGGCGGGGCCTCTCATAGATGAGAGGTCCGATGGCCGTAATTAGCGTGCGTGCCCCGCGGCCGCGACCGCGCGTCTAGCTACGGTTGCGCCCGCAAGGTCGCGGGATCTGAGCGGGAGCGGGGGCGAGCGCGCAAATAATAATGAAATTGCGCAAAAGCGGCCCTAGAGCGGCCGGAGTGAACCCGGCCGCTCTAGGGCTGCCGGTTATCGCTCGTAGGGGCAGGGACGGTACGCGTTCGCCGGCGAGCGCGGTGTACTGCTCTATTATAAGAATGCATGTGCAGTGTTAGTGATGGTGTAGTGCCAATGAGAGAGCGGGGCGGGTGGGCAATCATGTTCCTTAAAAGTAAATAGTTTCTTATTCTACACCAAAAAATCTTCTAAGGAAAGGTGACTATTACTTTCAGAGTACGACGTCCGTTGTTTGCGAATGAAATGAATATTTTATCTTCAAATATATATTGACGGGCCGGATTTCGCAGATCGTTCGCCAAAGGTCTTGGGTTCGACCCTCGTCCTGGACAAATATTTATACGATAAATATTTGTGTTGGTTCTGTATTTGGGTGTTAAATATGTATTTATGTATTATATTTGTGATTCTCTTTTTGATGAAAGTAACACAAGTGCTTTAAGCTACTTATTTTGTTTAATGTATGAGATTTTGTTGGAATTTATTATTACTATTATTATTTTAGGCGATGAAATCATTAGAACTGATTGCGGAATTGCAAAATAAAACAGTGACGGAGGTGATGGATCCCCACCGAGAAGTACTCGCTGACATAATTCCGCCTAAGAAACACTTGCTTCGCCATCAACCGGCTAATGCCCAGATGGGTCTCATGGATGGAACAACTTTCTGCACTACTTTAAAACCGAGATTGTTTACTATAGGTAAGATATAGAATAATGAACTTACGTTGGAAATATTGACCATCGAATTTTGTTTGTCGTTCAGTCTATCAATTCAGTGTCGTGCTTTCAGAACACTCCACTTTAGAATTTCTTTAATTTCTGCCAACAATAATGCATAATAAACAACTCAGGCTTTCTTAAATTTACATAAATTGTAATTGCTTATTTCTTGGACTTGTATCTATTGTACGCATAGTTTATATAGTAAAATATTTTTTAATAGACAGGTTTTTTAACTCTTCTAACCACTTTTTTTTAGATTTGAATATAAATGAGCACAAGGTATTCTTCCGCGAATTGCTTTCCCTATGCGAGGCCGAAGACCCAATATTAGGCAAGCTGCCATGCTACAAGGGAATTAACTTGGTGCCTCTACGGGCCTCCGCTCTCAGAGCCCTTGCCTCCTGCCATTACATTCAAGAAAGACACTGCAGAGAAAAGATCTTTCAAGTATTATACAAATCGTTAGAAAAAAATGATCTGGAGTTGCAACAGGTAAGATAATAAAGTATTGGCGTCCTTAGACTTCTTATAAATAAGACATTATTACAGATCTTTTTGTAGAAAGAGAAAGACATTTAACCCTTAGCTAAGTATTTACACTATTATTCGCGTAATACTGGATTTACATTTGAAATTTACAAAATATTTTGTATGCAATTTATTTATTTATCAAAAATACTAGTAGTTTTCAGAAAGTCCAAATCCTATTGCCCACACAAAACTTTCAGTAAAATTCTAACAATAATTAACAATAATAAACATTGAAATTAACATTTAAATTAACATTTAAATTCTAACAATAATAAACATTTAAATTAACAAAACTTCTAGAAAACAATAAAAATATTCTAAATGTTTAAGTAAATAGTAAGCAAGATGTTTTTAACATATGAATTTGTAACATTTACCACGAACCACGTTGGATCACGAACATAGGTGACATCGGCCTTCGGAATCAATTGCACTACCAGAAGTAGAAGGATCGGTGTAGATTCTTGTAATTTTCCGTTATTATTTATATTATAGATAATATAGCCTTTCGTTACTGTTGTTTAAATGCCTAGCTTGTTGTCACTTTCATTAAATAGCTCTTCCTCCTCTTCATTTAACACCTTTGATATTTCCTTCATATTCCAGTAGCGGCTTGTCATTAGGTACCTTTGCCTGTAAAGCTTTTTATTCATTTAGACTTTAGCGGCGCCGCCGCCGGGGTGATCGCCGTCGATCCCGCTCAGATTCCGCGGGGCGGCCGCAGCAAGCCGCGCGTCGGCGGCGCGGGCACGCACGCGTTTACGGGCGGTCTCAAAATTATGAGGAAAAATTATAAAATATTTCACTTACCTTACTATTAGGCGCGCGTTCTTGCGGCTCTTGTTGGGGATGCCGCGGCAAAACTTGAGGCGGGAGAGGCAAGTTAGGAATAAAAATTTATATTTTAGCCGAGCCGAGAGTGTATTATTTGCCGATATTATGACGCCGACTAACTCGCTTGCCGACCACTGCGACCATTTAAAGCACTACCTTGAAATGTTAATATCTCCATATTTTCGGTTTCCGCCCACTTTCCGGTTAATCATAGGAACGGTATTTCGTCTTTAGTAAAAACATTAAGAATATTTATGTAAAAATAATATTACATGAAGAGATGATGTTATTTTATTGCAGGCTGGTTTCGAATGTATGCAGAAGTTCCTTTCTGGATTCCAAATAGACATGGAAATGGTGCATCCTGTGATGCGACCGCTCCTACTAACCTTGGGAGACCACCGCAACCTCAGCGTGAACGGGGCCAAGCGGCTCTCCTACCTGACTCAACTGTTCCCTTCGACCTTCAGCGAGAAGTTGTGTGAACAGTTGCTGCAATTACTCAAAAAACTACTCGACTATTCTATACAGACTAATAGGGGTGAGAGATTCAAATTTAATAATTTTACTTTATATATTTATTGCCAAGCTTCTTATCACGGTGTCAGGGCAAGGGACACCGTGATAAGAAGCTTAAAGCAGTTGAGTTACGGATATCAGACAACAAAGGATACGAATATTAATCAATCATTTGACTTTGATAATAACATAATAATGACATTATAGCATTTAATATTTTACTTTGGATTAGGTCTAACTGATTCGAGTGTACAATTGAGTTTTACTATATCTAAGACATATTTCTAAATGCAAAATTTCGATGAAATATACAGTCATATCGTCGTATAAGTTCTAACAATGCGTATGTCAAAGTTAGCAACTTAGTAATTAAGTACAATGATAACACGATATTACATTTCTAACGCTGCAGCAAACGTTTTATACCGTGTATTATTTAAACGAAATCTATTTTGCACCAACTAAATGTACAAGCAATTAGTTTTAAAATTATTTAATAAAACGTGAGCAATGTTTTCCCAATTGTATAAAGTGTCAACATTTTGACTTACGCTGTGTTAGAACTTAAACGACGATATATAATTCACATTTTTGTAATATGAACAATGCATTAAACTTACGTTTTATAATTATCAGGAGGCAATTTCCTTCAAAGCGTTTCCAAAAATATGGAAAATGAGCAGAAGATTATAATCCTGATTGGTATCTTTCACCAAATCCCGGCTGCGTCTCCGCGCTTCATCGACGTACTGTGCCGGCTGATCTTCCACACAGAGAAGTCGCTCATGATCGAGGCCGGCTCGCCTTTCAGGGAGCCGCTTGTTAAATTCCTTTTGAGGTTAGTAATTCTTAAGATGTCAGGTTCATGCTAGATGAATCATTGTATTTAGAAGTATAAAATAATCGATAAAGTGAGAATCAGTCAAATCTCACCCCTACTATAAGATTCAATGTTCACCAGAACAAAAGGCTAAGAAGTGCGGTCGTCTTCAAATTTTATCGCACATTATTCACAACATAGTAGATCTAGTTATTTTTTATTTGATGCTTAATGTCATAATTTTAAAAAAGTAAGCGCATATATACATATAGTGAGACAACATTTACTACAAACTTACAAAAAACGTGAATTTATGATATAATTTATATAATACATATTAACGATATCGCTTCTATAGGTACCCGAAAGAAACTTTGGACCTCATTTTGAACGACAACAACATGAAGGACCAGCAATGGAGCCGCTTCCTCGTGTTCCTGATCAAACACCCGGAGGCGGGCGCGGCGTACCGCGAGGCGCTGCAGACGGCGAAGAAGCCGCGCCTCATGCAGCTGCTGGCCGCGGGCGCCGGCCCGCCCGCCGCCGCGCCCGACCGGGCCGAGATGCAGTTCCAGGTTATCCGGGCTATATCCTTGCTCATCAAGTTCGACGACCAATGGCTGTCCACTCAGCACGATATGATCGAACTTCTGAAGAGAATTTGGTGCAGCGATCAATACCATGTGAGTCTATTAAGAATTTTGGCAAGAACTACCAAGATAAGTATACCACAACATATCACCTGACTCTGTGGTAATTCGCTAAAAGCGCTTGTTTAACGGACGCCAGACAACAGAGGAATCACAAATACACTACTTCAATATATATATTTAACATATAAATATTTGCTCTGGGTAGGAATCGAACCCACGACCCTTGGGGCATAAGATAGGATCACTACCATCTGCGCCATCGGGCCCATCAAATGTCCGTTAACGAAATGAAAACTCGATAATATGAACGATTACTTGATTCTCTTATACTTAATTCTGTTTTCAGCAATTACACCAGAAAGTAGAGAATGTCGATTGCACCCACTGGAAGGAGCCAAAGTTGATCGTAAAGATATTGCTCCACTATTTCACGCATCACCCTTCCAATATAGACCTGTTGTTCCAAATGCTGCGAGCATTGTGTGACCGATTTATACCAGATTTTCAGGTACGTTTATAATTTCTACTCAATCTTCCTTGCGTATATGAATGGGAAATAACCAATGGGGCATACATACATACATCACGCCTCTGTCCCATCGGAGTAGGCCGACACTATGGATCTCCACTTGATACGATCTTGGTAAACCTCTCTCGCTTCCTTTAACCAAATGGGACGAGATTTTAAAAATTTTATTCTATTTTAACGGCGTTAAAACGCTGTTGTTGGCCTCGTTTCGGTTACCTTCTCAAACTTGAGTAGTTTTATTATGAATAGTGAACGCGCAAATATTAGTAAATTTAACATTTTTATTAATGAACACACTTTCCTTTTTAGTTCCTCCGCGACTTTCTTGAGAACACCGTGGCTCAGAATTATACCGTAGAATGGAAACGTTCGGCATTCTTCCGTTTCGTGGAGCATTTCTCTAGTGATGCTATGTCGCAAGATTTAAAGGCCAAAGTTCTTCAGATGATCCTAATCCCGTGTTTTGCGGTCAGCTTCGAGAAAGGTCAAAAAATTGTAGGCGGGCCGCCAGCGCCCTATCAGGATAATCCGGACAACGTCGTCTCCGTGTTTATCAACAACGTAAGTTAACGATAATATATATTTTCGGTTCTGTCAATTATCACGTACTAATTGGATGACTTGGTATACATTCAAAAAGTTTCGTGAAACGTTATTTTTCTATGAAACAGGTGCATTCCTGATTAAAAATGCTTTAATTAATCATACCTCTTTAAACGCGCTTCAATCGATTGACAAAGTTAGGTGGGGGGTTTATATATGCGGTTTGATGCATAAAAATAATAAGCTGTGTATATATGCCATATACATGTATTGATATGAAAATCAATACATATGTAAAACAAAAACTATTATACAGGGTTTTTAGTCCTGATATCATATTGTTGAAATTTGCATTCAGTTGACTTGTGTATTGCAATTAGATTAAAATGATAAATAGAACCCGAACTTCGAAAACAATCAGGTGATAGATCCCGAGAACCCGTTCGCGTGTTCGGACGCAGTGCGCATCTCGCTGCTGCAATTCGCGTGCTTGCTGCTGGAGCAGGCATCGGCACACATACACGACGCGAACAACAAGAAGCAGGGCAACAAGCTGCGTCGACTCATGACCTTCGCCTGGCCGTGTCTCCTTGGGAAGAATTATGTGGATCCTGCTACACGGTAACAAGCCTTACTAGCTTTCACTAGACTTTCGTTATTGGTTACAAAAAATTTGGTTTTCAAATCGTCATCGTCATACCAGCCATTGAAAAGCTATCTCCAAGAAAGGAGGTTTTTTTCACATAATTGCCGCACTGGGCAAGCGTGTTGGCAATCGCAGAGCGCAACTTTCGCGACGGGAATACTGCTGCCCATCCCCGTTCTGTCCATTTAAGGTGCACTGTTTTGCATGGATATACCGCCATCTGTTGGTTTTGGTAACTTACTTGCCTCTTACGACACCTGATGCAGTGGGAGGTATTATTCTACTCTGGCGGTACCTCACGGCAAATGCAAATTGCAATGGTTTTCAAATATAAGAGATTAATGATGGGGCTATTTCATTTGTCGACAGATATCACGGTCACTTGTTGCTCAGTCATATCATTGCAAAGTTTGCGATTCACAAGCGAATCGTCTTACAAGGTATGTATTGGTTTTTCATAATGCTGCTTATAAAAAATTAGTTGTTATTTTATCAAAAAAGTGTACTCTATTATTAATAATCTAAAATTTAATTTATATATTTTTTTAAAGAAATTAAACGTTTGATTCGTGTGTCAGTATTCCACAGTCTTCTAAAAGCACATGCCGTGGAGGCGCGCTCCGTGGTGCGGCAGGCGCTGGAGATCCTCACTCCGGCGATGCCGCAGCGCATGGAGGACGGGAACACGATGCTCACGCATTGGACCAAGAAGATTATCGTCGAGGACGGACATTCCGTGCAACAGCTGTTTCATATACTGCAGCTGGTTGTAAGGCATTACAAGGTGAGTCAATGGATCATGTGAGTCGTACGTTCTAATTTCATGAGTGGAAATGTATTGGTTGGATTTTTAAGTTTACACGGTCTGGTGAATGAACCAATTTTAATAAAGGGACCCTAGAGAAGGACACGGGCTACTTTTGATTTCGGGAAAATGTCCGCGGGACACGTTATTCGGTGAAGTTTAATTTTTGACGACCAATATTAGGTAATTAAACGTGCCAGCGGCGAATTCCGTGCCAGTAATATCTTTTTTGTTGGGTCTAGTCGTAACAGTCTCCTCCTTTTTTTTGGTTTCTATAACACTAGGGAATCTCTTATATCTGAATATTGTTTATTGTCGGATGTTGTGTACCTTAAATTATATAAAATAAATTCTCTCGTCACATCGATCCGTTTGTATGTACGTAACGTATATTCACGTATTTACTATTTTCACCAGTGAACCGATTGCGATGTGAAGATACGCTAATATTTATTGTAAATTTGCAACGAAGATGTAAAACCACGCGGTCAGCTTCACAAAAAACTAAGCGCAAGCGCGTTCCTAGTTTTTATTAATCGAGCGACATCGTTCGTCGGCCAGGTGTACTACCCGGTGCGGCACGCGCTGGTGGGCCACATGGTGGCGGCGATGCAGCGGCTCGGCTTTTCTGCCACGGCGTCCCTGGAGCACCGGCGGCTGGCCGTGGACCTGGCCGAGGTCGCGCTCAAGTGGGAGCTGCAGCGCATCCGCGACCACGACGACGCCGCGGTGCGTGCCTGCTACGACGTAGCAACCGACATCCGACATATTTATCGTTTGTTATTTAAAGCTTTCGCTGTTTGTTCACGTGCCCTTACATACGCATGTGTTTTAGAAAAGACGGGACGATTTAGTCAATCGGGTCGAAACTCTCGATAGTGTGAAATGTGCATTCCCCTCCTATTTTTTGTATTAGGACTGTTTTCGACGTATCGCCGAGCGATCGAGAAGCGCCCGAGCAAAGCGTCGCTCGACGAACCGGGCCCGGCCGGCCGGGGACGCCGGACTCGATGTCGGCCGGCGCTCGTTGGGATTTCTCGGTCGTTTTTAAAAATAGTTGCAGAAAGACGGCGTAACGTCGAATATCAAATCGTAAAATTAGATTTAAACCGCGTTTCGAGTTGAGAAGTATTTTTACTACGGCGACTTAATACACGAATGTCCAAAAATATGAATACTGTTTCAATCGATTCGAACGAGTAACACGCGATGCAGGTGGCGACGTCCCCAAGCGGCGCATTGAAG
>JACJUM010003174.1:13456637-13508468 GCA_020976665.1 Heortia vitessoides | reverse complement strand
GGCGGCCGGGGGTGACTGGGCGGGCGCGGCTCCGCGCCGCCGGCCGGTCGCGGCCCCGCGCGCGCGCTCCCGCCGCGGTCGCTCTTCCAGTCCGCTCCGCGGCGTCGAGTGACGCGCCGGTGTGCTGCACTTGCCCTCGCTCGAGCGTCGAGTGTCCGACCTCTTTAACCGACCGTTTATGACATTCGACAACCCCGCCCCGGTGCATTTTTCCGAGTTGCATTTCGATCGGTGTGAGCAGCGGTCCGACGGCCGCGGACGATCCGCGTCGGCAACGGACTCCCTCCGCGTTTATTTATGTTGTCTTTTTGGTGTGGTGAATATCTGTGTTTGTACGGACGATAACCGTATTATCTGTGCGATCGTAGCCGACTGGATATTTTCGACTACTGCTGCTTAATTTGTAAAGGTAAGTGAAATGTTTGATTCTGCGAATGTCACTCCTCTGATGGATGGCACGTTCGATTCGCCGCGACGTGGCGGCCGTCTCGTCGTCGATACGCTCCGGAATGTCGTGTGCGGTGTGTATCGAAATCGCTCGCTAATGTAGTTTTTTCTATAAATTTACTCTTATTTACACCTAACTATATACCTATGTCTAGCATTTTTTAATGTATGATCTGAGTTATTTTATTCTTTAAATAGTGTTTTTATTTGGTTGATAATGACGTCATCACAAATAAACAACGGGTCGTGCCTTGGAAGCACTGAACTTCCGTGAAAACCTATGAGAATCTTGTTAGATTCGATTCTATTGTGCTGTTCCATATGGTGGACGGAAGCGAATGGATAAGAAACCATGGAGGAGAGCGGGCGTCGGCGCGGGGTGGTGAGCGGCCGGTCGACCGACCGCATTCCATATGGAATGCCGGATTAAACGCAATGTCAGTGTGACTCGGGGCTTGTGTCGTCCGTCCTTACTGCACATTCGCAACAATGTGCATACATAGGTACCCAACGTCACTTCAGAATGTTTGCTTTGGTTAATTAGTGTCGAAGGACTTGCTTGACAGCGTAAGACTTTTACACCCACACGTTAATATATTAAGATACCTAATAACATCAATTTAAAGCTGGGCGGATAGACATTGTTTGCACTTTTGTTGTATTTGATAGACAGTTAAACGTAGGTTCGTGTTATATCACTGTAATTGATACTTTGATGTTGATAACAAATACACATTTACGAAATACATTTCTGTTTTTACTTATATCAGGATATGAATGTTACCAGTAAATATTACTGCTGGATTCGATTAATATTAACTTTGAAGTTTAAATTTCGTATCATTTAATTTTAGCACAACTAAGCTGCTTACAGGATTCTACCAACTTACTATAAAAAAAAAACAAATGGTAAAATACTTATGGGGTTGATATGTTACTTATGTTTATACCTGGTATAAATTTATTTATCTAGAATTTAAGACGGATTTATTGAATTTTCAAATGGTATGGTTATATCTATATCATATAGGTATATCCCGACATGTTATATTCCCATTATTTCTATGATTAGTCGGAACAAACAGACCGACATATATAATTCGTACAGACATCTCATACATTTTGTAGAAAGCTTTAATGTTGGAAATGCTAGCAAACACCTATTTATACTTTGCTATTTATTATTATTTATATATACCTACCTACATAATCATAGTATTGGATGATTAATAATATTTTCTTTTCATATTTTCTATGTTTAAAATTTTACGTGTTTAGTTAAGTATTAGGAAAGATCTGAATAAAAATTTTTTTTTTCTTTATACCTTTTCAACGCGTAACAATGTAAAGGAAAAATTGTGACAGACGTTTATGGGTCGTCATAATTTTTAAAAAAGAATGATACGGAAAATCTATACCGATTTATATTGAAATAAATATTCTCTCAAACAATATTGAACTGGTAAGCCCAAGCCAGCAGTGTTTGACTACATACTTATTCATGTAGGGCCGTAATCAGTAACCAAGTTACTATCTCTGTGACATTAGAAGTGATCTGGTATAGCGTATAATGAGCTTGATAGTGCGTGCCATATTTCGAAACGCGTCCGTCGCCGTTTCCGCCCTGTGACCCACAATTTACGACTAACTTTTAGATGTATCGGATTTAACGATGAGATTATTATAGAGAAAAAAATTTATGATAATCCTAGTATACACCGCCATAATATACTATGAAAGAAAATATTTCAATATTTTTTTCCTCAGAAATGATGTAATACATAAATGTTCATCACAACGCATTATTCTACATAGGTATAAGTTTTTTTTCAAAAATGACTAATTCAAGTAGAACCATGTTAGAATTTGTCGTTAAAAGCTAAGTTTATTTGCCTATTTATCACACAAAATAAAGGCTTTTTCCAGTAAGTAAGAACTTATTTGTAAAGTATTGTCGAAGTAAGGGTTCCTCAACCATTTATCACCTACCTTCAGAAGTACCTACGTATCGTAGAAGTGTGCTGATAATGGCGCAAAAGCCTTTTCTTGTTAAAATTCAACTACGTCTAACGTAATCTAGAAACGTTTATTACTTTCGTTAAACTTTGTATCAATCTCGTTATTATTGTACTTGTGCAATAAAAATATAAAAGTATAAAACACTTGACAGTCGGATTATCTATAACAATTGGCCCAATGAGACCACTCCGCGTATGATCTCGTATTATCTTTAACCAAAATGCTTTTATCACAACTGTTCGGGTCCGGGTCAAATTTACCCAATCTCTGTGACCTTTAATCTCTTTCTGATAGCTAAAACATGTTCCTCTATATCAGTTCTTGGAACTCAAATCATATCTTATTGTTTATACGCTGGTACAATAACTTTTTAAGTAATCGCCATATTATTTTAAATAATGTCATTATAAATGTTCGCGCCATATTTAATGGGATCAATTAATTTCATATTGGGGTGTCATATGAAAATTTTTATAAAAATAGTATCTTCTCATTTATTCGCCAAGCAATGTTTGCACACCACGTTACGTCAAATTATTTCCGAATGTCTGGTTTGTCTTTGGCGAATAGCGATTTATTTTCGCTATTTATTTATATTGATGTTAATATTTCATGCAATTTAATTTAATTAAATAAGAGTATTTAATTAAATTATACTGGTACTGCTTCAGTCAGGTTAATTTTCCTCGATAGTGAACAGAACTGGCACCTTCGGGGTTTAAAATAAGATCCTTGACATATTATTGTGGGCGACATTTACCTTTTATTTTGCGATACAAAATGTCAGAAAGGTAGCTAAAGAATTTTTATTCTAATAAACGATACCAAACTGGTCGAACTAGTTTATAAGATGTTATATTATTATATAGATATATTACTTTTTGTAATCTTTGGAGTGGTTTTAATGGTAATTTGTACTGAATGATTAAAAAACAACAATGAGGAAAAATAACGATTAAATTAAAGAATGCACTGATTGTTTAAACAATAATTGATATTGATTCTATGATATTTTATACAGTTATAGTATTTTAATAATGGTCAGGTTATTATTAATTTGAAGATATAATGTAAAACGCAAGGTTGTCACTATTTTCATCACTAATGGACCCTGGGTGGGCTAACCTTGCATGCATGTTTGTTTACATATAATAACTGTGTGATTGTCTTAAAGTTAATTTGAGCCTGTTGTTGGAACGATGGACCAACGACGCTATTCATTTTACCAGATTAAGTTCCATCAGCTCGAATGAATACTCATTTCAAATTGAATCACATTCAATTACCAAGTAAATCGGTCAGGATGTCAGCTCTGTACTAGTCGCCCGATGTAAATTTTGCCGCTGCGCATCTTCGATGTTCAGTGGTTCATCATTGTTATAAATGTCCTCCTTAAAATAAGTACAGACAGGCATGTATTTGCATAGTAACATGTCTCATAAACTCAGTGTTTCATTGAGCTTAACCGCTGTTTTAATTTCGCAAACTGAATAAAGAGACATTCATCTGCTCCAATGATGAAACCTTTGAGAAATATAATCGCATTCCGCGGTGAGATTCCCCTCTCTCTAGCTATGTTGCATGTTTGTGAAACAGATGTTGAAGTCACGTCATTGCATTGATTCTGTGTAAGTTGTACTTCGACAAATTTTCTGTAAAATTGAAGGATACCTCTGTAAATATGCAATCGTGTTTTTAGCCGTAAGTTTAGAAATCGTCGTCAGAAATCCATTTTGACTGCAGCATTCCCCTTATATACCCTCGGGCCTGAAGGGTAGATAGTACATGAACGATAGAGGGCATGCTTGACTCTGGTAGGTGATGTGTAGGAGCGTAGCGGATAACGGTTCCGCGCCGTGTTTGCAGAGGCACGGGCGAGCCCGTGTGTGCGTCCGCGCCGCTCACCCAAACACACAGGCGCAGAGAGCTCACGGCGTAGCGCGGCCGTTGAACCGAATACTCGAGGAATTTCTCCAACAACGCCGCCACATCGTTTGCAGACGAAGAAGAAAATTGACGACAGGTGGAACGTTCACCGCAGCTACTCTTAAGTATTCGGATTTTATGTATTGTGTTTTTTGTTACTTAGATTTGTATACGGCGTATTACTAGTGTTATTATTAGCAACTTGAATTGCTCACGGCTTGTTGGTGAACGTTGAGGTGTTGCGAGCGGCGATTTGTCGCAGACACGTGTGCTAGTGCTCTCGCAATCACCGGCATACCGGGCCAGGGCGCGGTCTGCCAATGGTACTCGAATCGAGAATAAATATAATCCAGCGTCGCTGTATCATAAATTAGTACTTTATGGGTACCCAAAGAAATCCTATTAAAGTTAACCGAACAAGTACTTACTATTAGTAGATCGATGGATCAAACCATGAGTGTAGCTGCTTGTTAAACACAAACACAACTGAAAGTACTCAGTGAGTTGATGAATGTGTACATAATTGTCTTGCCTAGGAATGAAAATAACCAAGTATCTTAAATTAAATGGCTTAGATGTAAAATAATAAAGATGTAAAGTAACAAATATATATATCTATAAAATAAACATGATCCAGGAGAAGTCATAAAATATAATAAATTATAAAATTAAATTAATTTCTAACCTTTTAATAAAATATTGTATTGGATTGGCAGTTTGAATACAATAATCAGGCAGCTAATGGTACGTACCCCAATATTGTATTTTTGATGAGCTGCTGAGTTTTATTACTTCTGCATCATTGCTTCGCTAGTAACTTAATAATAAAAGATTGCATCATGCAACATTCACTTTTAGAGTTTCAACACTATAATATGCATGAGTTGCACATTGCATAAACATCCGGCTCAATAGGCCAATAGACTTCTCGGATGACAATGACGACTTCTTTAATAGTTCTGTAATTATTTAATAGCAAATGTTTGGAACGACCACTAGGGCACCTGATGTCGTGGTTCGTTCTTTAACCATAAGTTGCGTGCCAGCAATTCATACCTACTTGCGCGGATACGAAAACCTGTTTCCAAGGATCAGTCATAAAGGAAACAAAATTAATCACATTCCACAAATCGGTTCGGTGTGTGTAAGTCGTGAGTGCTAGTCCTGGCGTCATTTGCGGATGTTTTATTGCAATACTTTCGTACCATACTGGTTTGAATGTGACTGGCTTACTCATTACAGGGAACAAAAAGTTTTTAAATGACAAAAGACAATGTTGCCGCCTCCAAAGTTGCCGAGCCTGTTCGAGCGTGAAAGGCCGGTGGCTTACTGGCCAGTCATATGGGTCTTATTATATTCTAGGATAGGAGCTGAGGTTTTTAGTGGAGCGAGTGTTGTCTGTGGTGTGATGGTCGTGGTGCTATGCGGCGGGCGAGTGAACGCGGCGACCTTGGGTCCGCAGCGGCCCGCGGACGTTCGTTGATCGCGCCCCGCGCGCCCCGCGCACTCCGCGCACCCCACCACCCGCTACCACAACTTGTTTGCGACCCTATTACTCGAAAATTAAATTTAGAATTAGACTGGTCTATGCGATATAAAGATTCGATGGATGAATCATAAGTGAACGTTTACTCGTTTTCCCTCTCAGATGTATTGTATTGGGTATTAAAGACCACTCGTAAACGAAATCGACAAAAAATGATCAGATGCGTGTCGGATAGTCGGATAGTCGGATAGGCATTAATGTTAGGTCCCGTCCCGTAGCCACAAAAAATATCAACGGTTTCTCTTGTTGAATTGATTGAATTGTTATGGATCAAGTTGACATTACTTACTACTATACGAAAACGACGTCTGTACTTTGAATATCTAAAAGCTGCCAAAAATTGATATTGATTTTTTCTGACAAAATATTGGCATTAATTTTTCACTACTATTGTGATTTATCCCATTTAAGCGGCCAAAAAAAATAACAAAGTTTTTTTCGTTAAAAATACATAGTAACATTTTATATTTACGAAGATATTAAAATAGATTACGTTAATGTGTAACACATTCATTAAAGTTCTTGATATGTAGTCGGATGATTAATGGACTTAGGTACTTTGTTATCAATGTCACAGTGTTTTCTCGTGTGTATGATGAACAAATAAAAACACTGTCTTAATTGTGATTTTGTCATCAAAACTCACTGAGCATAATAAAGACATTTAACATCTGTATTTAGATTCAATGTACCTAATGTTTAAGATAATCGTTATAGAACTATTTACAGAAATACAATTTCCTTATGTTACATTAATGTAAGTATTTAACAGAATATGTTTTCATTGATCAATTGTTGGTATAAATTGTGATAGTTTATTAATTGCAATTAAAATTGTACATATTAACTCCTGTCCACAAACTCGGTATTTTTGGTTTTCATTCTATTATATTATATTGGTAGTTTCGACAATTTAAATGAGTTCCACATTTGCTGAGTGGCGAACCTAATGAAACGGTCTTAAAAACAAAGGCTTTTTAGAATACCTATTGTCGACGTCTACATAATAGTGTATAAAAATGTTGCCAAAACAAGGCACGTGACGTGTGGCGTGCGGTTTTGCATTATTTCAACAAGTCGGCGTGTGCGTGGGGCCCGGCCCGGGCGGTGCGCGAGCGTTGACCGCGCCACTCCTGCGCAGCGGCGGCGCCGTCGCAGGCTCCGTGCTCTGTCCGCTGATGGTGATCTTATACAACACTATCCTAAAAATTATCAATGAATAAGATGCACATGGCCTAGCTGGTTGACACAGAATTTTGACCAATCTTACCAGTTTCGCGTAGTAATAGTAAATAGTTTAGCCAGCAAAACTATTGCTTTTACAGTATTCTCTGTTGTTCCGTGTATTTTTATAACCATTTACATTAAATGGAACGTATAACTGACATTTATGTTAATCACGACCCCATTGAACTAATTAAGATCGGGGAGAAAGATAGTTGTCGTTCGATCATCGTTTGAATTATCAACCATTCTTTACAAATTTATTCGCTCTAGTTGCGTAACTTTTTATATATGATATTTTATTAAAAATTACATGTGACAATGTTAATCTATTCAACCATTGCTATATTATTTGCCCTCTGTTCATTTATATTTCTAACTGTATCTAAAGCATATGTCCCCAGTCCGATTTAGAGCAGTTTTGATTTTTTTTTATTTCGCAAAGCAAAGCTTATTGATGGGTTTCATGGTATTTGAATTATACCATGTATCAGAATGTACGTGCTCGATCTTAACTACAATGCTCTAGGTACGAGTTATGTAGACATGCTAAAGATAAACAAACCCACATCAACACTATTTTTTTGCTTTCCGTTATAATCTTATAAACTAGCCTTCTGCCCGAGACTTCTCCCACATTAACTTTATTTTAAAAATATGATGAATAAATTGGATTCAAATTACATCAAAATCAATCCGCCAGTCAAGTTCAGCGTGGTGGACAGACAATTTTGGTTTCGCGGTATGGACATTGTTTAATTAACATAGGTATATACTTAGCTGTGTACATGCATTATACATACACAGAGAGTTAAGAAAACTGATTGCCGATTCATATCAGGTAGCAGAATAAACCTTCGTTTGACCTTATCTGTTATTACCAACGCTGGGAACATTTACGACATCTTCATCAGCTATTTATTGTCGACGACGGCGGCACCCTGTATCATCTCGCGACACTGACTGCATGTGCACGGGCATCTGCGCATACAAACAGGATGCGCAGGCTTGGAACATTTTCCTCGTTATAAGTTGCTACGTGCCAGATCGACGTAGTTACACAAATCAGATAAATAGAGATGGACCGCTTTTATAACGTTTCTTGTGTATGAGATTACGTCAGTTGGTTTTTATTTGCGAGGCCGCGGCTGCCTTGGTGTTCTTCAACCTTGTAAGTGCATTTTGGATGGACTATCTGCGCATATTAAAGATCATTTAAGCAAATACCCAAAATAAAGTCTTACAAGACTTGATATAGTACTTTAGGTATGTATACTGAAATTCTATATTATAGATCTATACCATAAATCTATTAGAATTAAATTTAAAATTACTTTCCGTATGAGTTGTTATTTCTTATTTATGGTTTTCTCTATCATTCAATCGAAATATTTAATACAGAATCCGTGAATGGGTTCTGTTGTAATTTACATTTCAACTTTGTGAATTGGAAGGTCAAATCGTCGCCTAAACAGGATGCAACATCCGCCGTGCCCAAAGAATTCATACAAAGGCTAACTTGGAATATTAAAAATAATTATTTCATTCATACAGCTGACTGACCCGCCACGAGACATTTTGGTAGAAAATATAATTATCTATTACACGATTTGTCGACTAACTTAGCATGGAATTACCGATTGCACGGTTGTTTACCATAATGCTGAATCATTTAAGAAAGTTTCGATGACGAATGCTAGTAGAATCCGGTCGCTAGTCTGCGCAAATGTCTAGAACCCATTTATTACTTAGAAACTAAATATTCGAACTTACGTAAATCGTCATGACGACATTTGGAACCTACAGATTATAAATTGTTGTGGCTCGTGATTAATTCCATTTTCACATACATACATAAACGTGGAATTGAATATTCGGTTTACATAATTTTATTACGAAAGATATGAAAATGCAAAATTTTAATTTGTATATCTGTTCTGTATAAGTTAACTAACCATTTCTTTTTTATTTTCATCATCGCGGGTTAATCGTAATGTAGGACTTTGTTATCGTCTATTAAAAACAATATGTCGTAATAAATTTAATATAATAAAAACTTTCGAATCAATTATTTGTTGAGAAGATTTTTTTGTCTAGGGTGTAAGCCGTAATAGGCAAATTGCATTCTCAGTTAGTTGCGTAAGTCATTTGATGATGTGTTACGTAATAATGCTCTCCGACGATTATATGTTTGTGTGTGTGTGTGTGCACACAGCGTGCCGAGTTTGTTAATGCTATGTAGTTGCTACATTGACATTAATTGGTAATAAAGGATAATCAAAAAATATAATAAAAATAAATAGAATTAAAAACACCATATGACCGCATGACCGCAATGACTTGATTTATAATTTTAATACATAATTATTTTCCCGAAAAACAACGATTATTAACTTATTGAAATGTAAATGATTTAATAATAAATTCCGACAACATCTTATACATCGACCTAACTCCGTGGTAACTCGCTTAAAGCACTTGTGTTACGGACGCCAGACAACAGAGGAATCACAATAAGATTGGATAGGATATATTCACTATTATCTGCGCCATCGGGCCCGTCAAATTTAGATTCTGTTTCAATTCAGTTTAATGGCTGATCAATGTAGTAAATATGCTGATATCTGCGACCATACTGCACAAGTGTGAGACGATTAGGTACTTAAAACATTTTAGTTGTATATAAAATAGTTGAAGAAACGTCTTAACAAAAACAGTGGAAAAAAACGCGGTCCTGCTCTATATCAGTGCACTGTATTTGACCTCGCTCTTAACAATCAACATTACGCAATTTACAAGCGTGCGTTACGGGCGTCGTCGTCGGCGGCGGCGGGCGAAGCGCGCCGCGCGCTCGTCCTAGCTACTGATAAGCCGCGCTCGCCTCCCCTTATCACGCTAACCTGAATCGCCCGCGACTTACCTATTGGCAAAACGCCACATTGTCAGTCAGTATCGTTGTGAAAAAACTGCAAATTAGTCCTGACTCAACACCCGGGGACCACTGACAATTGTTAGTCAATGTTTCCCGCTTCCGGTCGATTAACACCAACATGCATGTTTTCCCTAATCGTTGCTTAATCAACTACACGATGTTGAATTTACATTATATTGAATTAAACGGTAGGTGTTTTGGTGAAACTTCAAAAACCAAGACATCAAACATCGGGACAGGGTTGATATTAAAGTTCAGTCGCCCCGCGATAACGTGGGATGTAACAAGTGGTGCATCAGGGATGCGACTCGGATCGATCGATGGGAGCGCGGGGCGGGCGGCTGGGCGGCCGACGTCCCCCGGCCCGGCCGCTGCCCCCACTGTCCTCGCCCCCGCCCGCCCCGGCGCAGACCCTGTTTCACCCACGTCAGCTGGAGCCCAGCCAGGCTCCACATTACGCCTCGCGAAATATAACCTCAAAGGACATCGCGAAAACGCAACACCCTTGCAAAGGAACGGTAATAAGCAATTTCACTTACTATGGTAGAATTCTGTCATGTTTTACTTGAAACTGGTTATATGTTGTGATAACTATGGGCCTGAACTGTACTTTTAGTACGTTTTCAATTAATCCAATGATTTATTTCCTTACTTCTATATACTGAAAGTTATTTATGTCACTAAGAATTAAGTTATATTAATTTCAAATATAAGCTGAGAAATAGTAAACTAGTAAGATTCGTGTCCACTGTCACGCACGAGTGTTGGCAGGCTGCGTGGAAGGAGGTAACAGGTGTGTGCATAAGAAAGTTCTTTTTCAAATATGAATTTTTACATGCTATCTATTTTTGACGTTTCGATTCCATACGCGGTGGAATTTTGAATTTATTTACGGTGACGTTCAACAAGTTTATATGACACAATAAATTACATACATCTTACACGTGCTCACTATTTCCCTAATTCTCCGTTTTTAATTTTCTTCGAAAAATATTATAGAGATATTATTATTTGTAAGGAAATCATACAAAAAATGTTATTGTTGATCGTGATCATTTGTTATAATGTACAGTTACATAGTATGAAATAATGTTTCTATTGTTGTTATATTTTAATAATTGTCATTATCTATCTATATACATGTTTCGGGAAACAAGATCTTAGTAATCAGCATAAAGTTCGCTTTGGCACAAGGTCAATATTTAAAATATATCGTGCTGGTCGAGGTTCAGTTTTTATTTCACTCCTTTTTTCACTCCACTAAGAGAATATCGATTGCTTTAATGTTCGATTTGTACTAAGGATATTATTCTTGGTTTATATTATTGCTCCGCTCGCACATTTTTAGAATCAATACCAAGAAAATATAAAACATGATATGTTAATCAGTTAAGTTGAATTATGTTTGTTTACAATTATGCAGCCGAGATGTTCTCAGAATTGTTGTCCAGATTATACGAGCTAAAGCGATGAGATGAAATAACAAGTGTAATTGAAGCGATCCGGGCACAAATGCGCGGTGCATCTGTAGATATGTTGGCAGTTACAAGTCGTTCGGGTATAAAAGCAAAACGGAATACCAGCGGAGGTGTTTCCTCTGCCAAATCGAATAACAAATATTGGCCGATGAAAGCGGGACCTATTTACTATAACTCAACAATTGATTGGTAGACAAAAGTCTATGAGTTTGTACTAACCATTACTTGGAACATTATAAATTAAAACCTACATGCATAATATGTAACACATTTTAATGATTAAGTAAGGAAACATGTTCCACATGTCATTAGCAATCGATTAAAATAAATAGACACTTGTTATAGTACATTGTTGCTGAATTTTGTACCTACCTACTTTTTAATTGTATCATATATTAGAATATCGTGCATTATGTATCATTTATTTAATAATTGCGCGTATCGTCGCCACAGGTGCACGTTTGTTGGTCCAGCGGAACAAATGTTATGATTTATTATCTATCCAGAAGCTGCACATTGTATTATAAATCTAACGTCCGACCCAAACAGCCGGCCATCAATACAAAAATACACTAGTGAGTCACAGGCTGTTTTAACTCCTCAGGTACGTATGCAGATCAGCCGCTGGGTCGAGCGGGCTGTGTGGACGTGCATCGGTGTTACCATAACGTACTAAACCGTAGGTTACGTTAAAATTCCCCTGCAGGCTGCATATGTTAGCAAATAATATATTACAAAATCAAGAGCCTTATAGGGTGGAGCGATATTTATGGTATTCTCTTTATAGTCCTATAAATATAGCATCTAATTTATTCTTTTAATGAATTGAATGAAACGAAAATGAATTTTCGTTTTAATTATTTATGTTTGATTTTATAGAATATGCTTTATATGTGAAACTTGAGTGGTAAAACATATTTAAAAAACAATATGATGCCAAATACGATCATGTCAATATAAATAACTCGTACGATGCTATGACATTGACATCTGTCATTGTAATCAAGCTATATTTAAAGGTGTATAGTAAGCCAGTCGTTGAGAGCTACCAGTTTTGCTTTTAAGTTTTATTACACTACACTAGCTGTGCCCGCGACTTCGTCCGCGTGGAATAGTTTTTTTTTGGGTACCATACCTCTTTACCTTAACTTATATAAACTTTGAATGTCATGTTTATTTATATGGAATTAATGGCTTGAAAAATAAGTTTCAAGTTTTTAGCTCCAAAAATAGCGATACTTCCATACAACTTTTTTCCCCCCCTTTCGACCCCTCATAACCCTTTTTTCGAATTAAAAAACTATCTATATCCTTTCTCAGAGTCTAAAGATTGTCTGTGCCAAATTTCATCAAAACCGGTTTAGAAGTTTAAACGGGAAAGCGTTACAGACAGACAGACAGACAGAGTTAATTTCACATTTATAATATTATAGTAGGGATTATAATGTCGAAAGTTACGAAGAATGTAACTCGGCTGCACTGGTGTGCACCTACAGCCGAAGCGTCTCTTGTTTAAAAACTTGTCATTGTTCATCGTGCATCATGCTCATGTTTTCCTGTACTCACAATGATACAAACAACTGCTGCGCTTTAGGTATGTAAGGTGATAACATCAGTTTTCAGCAGACAATATATACGAGTTTGAACATCGCATTCATTGCACTTAAATAAACCGTCGTTGAGAAAATTATTCAACGAGTACATTTGTTTAAGTTACATATGTTAATCACTAAAAACAAAAGGGACTGACGATTCACCGTTCGGTACAGAACCACATACAAACAATCACATAAAAAGGGACTGGTCCCGCACTGTGCGGTTTCTGTACGTCTCCAAGTTTGCACTTCAATATACATCTATCGACAAGTGTAGGCTTAGAAATTCATTGCTCACGGAATATCATATTAATGGGGCGGAATATTCATCAAACATGTGTTCTACACGTGTCGAACAAATTAATTTAACTGGTTACCTACAGTAATAAACTTGTTTTCTATAGTATGTTAATGTAGGCATTATAAGTCTAAATAATTCGAGTATATCTTTAATAATTCGAGACGGTATTTTCCCTATTACAATATGCGTATGCGAAACATTTTCTTGATTAACATAAAAAAAAATGATAACATGCCCTGACTCCACCACCCAGACTTCACACCACCTGTTGGTTTACGGCATAGCGCAGTTTATTAAACTTTTAACATATCTAATCACGTTTCCGTTCCCATTCGGCTGGGTACTGTTGAAACGAGTTCTAAAATTGTAAAAAGATATATTGTGTAAATGTAACGAATTGGTGTATGCAGTTGAACAAATGTGTAAAACATGAATTGCGTCTGTAGAATTCGATCTATCTCAAGTGATTGTTGGAGCCGATTATTGCCGATGTATTAAAACGAAGGCGGTGGCGAGCCGCCGCCGCCGGCGGGCGCCGCGCTCCATTGTGGTGCTCATCAATTCTGCTCGTTTGTCTCGCATCTTAAACGATCGATATTATTGCTTCCACTCAATACGACGAAAACGGTCATTCTACTCCCGGTTTTTAAATCTCCGTAACGAAATTGTTTTAGCATCCGTTCTTCTTTAACCAACATAATGTTTTGAAGAGACGTGATTGCATTGCCAGAAGCGAATCAGGCGTATCGTGTGACTGTCAAACTCGATCTAGCCCCGCGGGCGCGCTGATGAGTCCAACAGCTGACTGTCAGCTGGCGCAGCGACCGGCGCGCGGCGGCCTCGTCACGCTCATCTAAATATCGCCCTCATGGCTGAGTTCATCGCTTAAACTATCCGAGCACCGCACGCTATAGAGCGGCCTATTGAATGCGCCGGCCGGCGGACAGACGTGCGCTCACGACAATTGAGGGGCCACACCTAATGGAGATCGCCGCTCCAACTAAGACGATATGTAATTTAAATTCTTTTAAAACTTTTCCCTCGAGGCTCTTTTGTCATAGTTCGGACTGTTACAAATGCCGGTTATTCAGACTTATGAATAAAATATAGAACGAATTATACAGGTAAAAAACTAAAAATAACTAATGGAGACTTCTGTGTGCTGAATAAAATCGAGCTGCAATGCATATTGTATCTGCGTGTTAGTTATTACGAAATGCATATCTATCGTAAGAGCAAAGCTGTGTTCGAGAGTAGGCACCTCAGAGCTGTGTATGCGAAAAAGCGAGTAATTAAAAGGTTGACATCGAAGGCCGCCAGTTCCGCGTGGTGTTGCAAGCTGCGGCGCGGGCGCAGCGGGCCGCTCACCTCGCCGTCTCTGCGGGTCACGCGCACCTTCGATTCCTTTCTAAAGTGCTTTCTATATCTTACACACTTGCGACTCTTCCGAGCTTCATTTTACCTTCACGCTGTTCCGCAATTCTCATCTTTCGCAGTGGAGCTTATAGAATTTCAATGTATATTTTCTATTGGATAGGAACTCGAATACGGATGCGTCCCGTCTCTGCTTGCAGCGCGGTCCAGTTATCTGCCGCCGCGTGTACGCTGCGCATGCATTCTACATCAGCATTCCGATAGAGCCGCGTCATCCCCGATTGTACCTCGATTCGTTAGGTATTTAGGACTCCAACTTATTAAACACAAAACCTCTTTGTTCTTCGTATTTCGTTACGACACTCGATAAATCGTAGACTGCTGCAATTAGCATTTCGATTTTGTCAGATGATAAATCGTTTGATGAAAGAATACCCACCATTAAAACGAAATCGAAAGTGAACGTTGCACAACGCTATTGTCCTCTTTCTACATATCGTGTGCTCTGTCTGTGTACTCTCATGTGAGGAGTAATTCATCTGTAACTTATTCGACTGTAGGAGCGCCGGCTGACGACGGACACTTTAATTAGAGCCAATGGCATGCCAATGGCATAAATCCTATGGCACGTCTTTGTTAGAAAGTGCGAGTGATGTAACAATGCACTCGGATCCGAGCAGGTCGTGATCAATCCGACCGCTCCTAACCAACCTCTTTTTCTGTATCCATTTTCAGAGTTTTCAATATATAAGAACCGATCAGTCTGCTAGAGAATTATCCCGAAGATGTTATCAACTGGAATTTCATAATTATTTACCTGTTAACATTTTCTTGCATATCTGTTTCCTCATTTCAAACCGCAAATAATAACTGGTGTCCGTGACATTTAATATTTCACGCTCCCGGCAATTATACGTTTTATTATGATTCATATCGACTAGAGCGACAATAATGTTAAGAGCAAACCATATTATGCGATCAAATTCAAGTAATCCAATTAGGTGTTTGACGATTGTTTATGGTTTATTGAGTGAAGGGCTGCTGGACGAACTGGCGGCGGGCGAGGGGTGCGAGCGGAGGCGTCAGGCGACGAGCGTGTTTATTCGGCTCTGATCGATGGCTCTAGTTTCCGGATTCAAGCCGTACAAAGGCGCGACAGGTGATGACACGCATGTAAAATCAACAACACATTATGCTAAACTAAAACTACATATCAATCGACTCATTCCACAGGAATGACGCGACACAAGATACTATCGGTGAGAATTGCGAAACTTTTCATGGTTTATACTCGTAAGTTTACTAATATGATCAGACTTTTTAACGGAAGAATATTACAAATGTCAAGTTTCATCTGGCAAATGTTGCTTGTAAATCATATGGGATAGCTATTTTGTATGTAACAGATAGAATATTATTATATGGCCTTCATTGAATAATGTTTTTAAGGTTTCAGACACGCTGTTACGCGACTACCCTATTTAGTACGACTATTTAGTAGCCCATACTGGAGATGTATAAGCTTTTAGTGTTGGATTGATACCCGCAGGCGGGGACGGTCCGGGGGCCGTGAACTTGCCCGCTGTAATCCCGCTAATGTATGAGCAAACATCGTCTGAATGTTGATAAGGGCAACCGCACACCGGCGCAGCAGCTCCCTCCGAACATGTTTACAAAACATATAGACATTTTACACCGTTCCAAAACCATAACAAATCTCTGATAATACCGTGGACTGTTTGGCGCGGGAAAATCAGCGCAGCGCTACGTTGCGAACGTTCCGAGCTCATGCTGCAACGCTTAAAATAAATGTATCATGTGAAAATCTGTTTAGTGTGCGCGTAGCCTTTGCATTCTGTGCTTGCGTTACATTCATGCAAATCAAATCAAAGGTTCAATTACCTACCTATAGAGTGTGTACGCGATTTATTACGCAATCTGAAATACATACCAACTGCGTACATTCATATATACGTTGGCTATACGTTAGCAATGTTTCTTAATTTATATACGATATTTATGGTTATGAATCAGTATATAAATATCGGGTAACACGAAAAGAGTATGGTTGGTAACAGGAGTTTCGAGATTTTGTGAAGAACATTATTTTAAAATCTTTCCTGCATAAACATGGCGGCTTATCAGTGCTAGATAATGGTGTCACCGCTGTCTGTTAGTTTTGTGCTTATGCAACGCAATTCAGCTCTCAAAAGTGCGTTGCAGCTTGTTACTAAATGATTATACTTCATGGTCTGTAATATTAAATGCACGGAAACAATATACCATACATTTCTCATTTGCAAATAATAAACAAAAATCTTAACGTTCTCATAAATATTTACGCTCAACGTAACCAACAGTTTCTACTCGTATCATAGGATTACCAAACGCCATAATCAGAGTTGGTTTTTTGCTTATATACTGGAGTATGATTGGTTTTGCTTCCAGGGACGAACCGGTTGGCTCTGCGGGACGCCTATGTCTCGCCGAAAGTTATTAAGGTTTATAAATGGAGTCCTTATCCTCGGAACCGTTCTAATTTACGACAGAATTATTACCATTTGAACTTGACGACGCAAACAATAAAAAATATATCGATATTCTATTTATACTTAGAAGTAAATATTATACCATTATATACTATGAAATGTAGACATATGTTTTTTGAAACAAATTGTTTGATCGAGTCTGTCTGTATACTCGCGCAATAAACTAGATCATCTAGTGGGGTTGCATAAGGTTTAGACATATATTTATTTTAAATGTTTTCTTAAAATTGGTTGAAATATTAATATGTTTGTAGAAGCCAAAAAAAGTCCCAGTAGAAGCTTTACCGGACACAAGGCGGGTTACTAGTCAGATATGCAGCTTCCACTAAGATGGTGACAACTTGATGTATGTGGTCTACAAGCTTGGTCGATGTCTAAGCCATAACGAACGCGCAGTATTTTATTTGAGTTAATGTCAGTTTGTAATTATTAATTGTAAAGGGACCAGCTAAATGTATAAATATCACAAACGAGCGCCAGGCCTCGTTTAGGCGACACATCTCGCCTGCAGACCGTGAAGGCTGAGATCGAGATGATACTCTGAAATAAACACGATCCCTGCCTCCCAGCTCGTGTGAACATGGCCTTTCTAAGCTACTTTCAGTGTATAAAGCAACCTTTATAATAAGTAAAAAGGATAATTAAATAGTATAGTGGAGGATAACATTATTAAAGTTTTTCACATAAGTGAACTTATATTATTCCCATACAGTTAATGTCCAAATTAAGTTTGTTTTCATTGCCCCGTTTGTCGGGGCGGTATAGGTACGGTTTATAAAGAATAAATGAAATAATGATTAGACACAATCACTTTGGAAATTTACTTTACAGTATACGTTTGTATTTGTATGTATAATGTCCTATGACAAAATTCGCGCAATCACACTAGTTCATCTCGCACTTGACGGTCTGTAAAACTGTCGACACATCTATATTTGTTTATTATAGTCAACTCTGCTCTGCCACAATAGGGAATATCATACATTACGCCACAGTGATGGCCGATCTCGTTTGCTCGGTGTGTTCGACAATGTTTGTTCTGCACAAAATAATGGCTTGTTATGGAATAGCTGCCATTCACAACACTACTGCTAATAATACTACTCTTTTATATAGTTGCCATTAGTATTTATTGTATGAACACCAATAATACTCAAAACAGCCACGTCCACTGTAAATGTAAACTATTATTATAAAAAAAATACAGAGCTATTTCTATTGAAATTAGCGCACGCGTCGACGGATGTGCAATTTAGCAGCAATTATATCTAGACAACGATATGCGAATTGCAAACATTCTGTGAAAAGTAAATTATTTCGTTACAAAATTATGAGGCGCGTGTATATAAACCTCAGCAACATAATCGTGTTTAAGTTAAACAATAAACAAAGAGAAACTTCATGTAAAATTAATTGCAATTTTTAAAACAAAAGAATGTAAATTACATGTTTCTGTAAATGAGAACGTAATAAGACATCCATTCACAAATACATTTTGCTTTGTATGCGTAATGAAAACAATTACGAAAATGAATTTTAAATTTGCATTATGGTACGCGTGTTTACTTATCGTGTATAAAAAAATAAGTTTAATTAAATGGTGAAGTCGTCGCAAATGATTGTCTTTTTCCTGGCCAGTTAATCTAAATGTACGTTTTGGGCACCCATTTGATTATGGTTGGATATGTATAGCATTCTAAATCAATCGGCCGGCCGTCGGCGTCGCCGTCGCCGGCCGGCTGTTGACATGAGCCGGCCGCCGACCGCCTACGTCCAAATGAATCTTAATTTTGGTTCGTTTAGATCCGTCTCAATAAACCGTTCATGACTCATATAAAATGTCTTTCTATCGGCATATGGTTGCATGTTATAAATGCGATCGTAACTGTCCTAGACTAGACTCTCAGGTGTATACTCTTAACAATATTTATTACTATCGGCCCGTCCTGGATTAGCACGGGTGTACAATTGCTTTAAATACTTGGGATAAACACATATAGATTGGCTAAAACTGATCATAGTTATGAAAATCTTGTACTCACATGCCAAATATCCAAAAAAACTACGTTTCCTCTTTATAATATCAGTGTAGATTTGGCACTTGGCACTTGGTTCGTGGAATTCATCGTTAAGTAAATAGTAATGTGGTTTGGGGCAAACAAAAATAGTGATTTTCTCGAGATTTCTGATAGATGTATTCATATCACGTGAGTTATTATACAGACAACTATTTGTACTATGGCGTGTACAGAGCCTTACCATTTGTAAGTAAAGTCATCATCGTAATGTAATACCTTCTCGTTTAACTATTCAACTGTGTTGTGGACCCAAATGTTGTCTGTCGAACTTCTTTTTTCTCTTTGCCAGACATGCAGTTACCCATTTCTAAATCTCCATTACCAACAAATGTTTCTTATATTGTAATAGATACACGACAACAACGCGCTTTGTTATTTTCAGCCCGTGTCTGAGTATCGGCGGTGACATCATGATCTTTGACCGGATGAATAAAACAAAAAGCGCGTCGGATAGGCATCTGGTATGTGTGAAATTCAAATGAGCCCACGGCCGGCGGGCATGCATTACCACTGCAGCGAGCGCCTGCGCCTGCGCCGCCGCCGCCGCCGCCGCCGCTGCGCGGGAAATCTTATCTGCCAACACTTTCACATGTCTTTAGAAATCCTACCTAGGTTGGCTGCATTGCATCAGTTCAACAATTACTGTAATCTAAATATATATGTATAAATACATGAAGGTAGGGTAGAATTTAAACTTATAATATTTATCGTTTGGATGAGTGCAGGTACCTATATTGAAAGTGTTTATTACACTCCCAATCTCGGGAATACACTACACAGTACACAAACTAAATGTAAGTCAGTCCCTATCGATCGATTTGTACTGCTGCATCTATGGTAATAACGCTTAATAATAGATCAAGCGAGACCGATTGACATTTTCGATATTATCATTTTAGCTACACTTAGCTTAGCTCATCCATTATTCAAATGCGATAATTTTTGGCCAACTGTGATTCCATAAATTTAATAACACCGGTATGTTAATATAAAATGTGAAAAAAATAATAATTACTTATGGCCTTAATTCACATGACGCGAAAATGTCTCAGAATAATATCTGACCCAACTATAAATCAGGTTTTGAATTGTTAAAAGATTTGCGAATTGGTAAGATACATAGAATACAATTAAACATAAAGAAAATTAAATAATCGGCAGTGTAAAGAATGTAAATGCTAAAAGAAAAGAGATTTACATGAAAGTGACCGTCATAAGTATCGTCATTATTGACGAATGAGCTAGTGATATTCTAATGTTTACCTTATTTATGCATTGTCATTTTTTTAAAATAAATAATGGACGTTACGGCTTACAATATTTGGTTTATTTTCGACGACAGTGCAGTGGCGCGCCGCAGGGCGAGCGCTACTGGCCCATCGCCGAGAGCAGCCAGACCATGTCGAAGGTCATTGCCGTCATCCCATTCGTTACAAGGGACCCTTTGTAGTGCCCCAAATTATATTGTTACCTGTGCCACGTTTAACACGTCAGAATTAATAATTTTATGCGTACCTACATACGAGTATTCTACGAGTAATTTGATACAAGGAAAGCTTAATGATTCAAAATAGAAATACATTTTTATCGGATTTAAAACACGGTTATATAACTTTGAGAGCGGTTGCCGTAGAGTAACCGAAACGTCGAAATACTCATAGTATTGAACACAATAATGTTAGAAAATATTATCTACATATTTATCTTATTTTTTTGTTGAAGTAAATCTTCTCAGTCTTGTAACTTGAAACGTTATGGCCCTTATGTAAACTATAAATTAAGTCCACAAATCATAATTATTTGAAAGAAAAGGAGATGATTTGTGATGATGATCCAAATAATACAAATTTCAAAACCGTTCTGAATTTCTTTGCGTGAGTAAGTTTTTTTTTGTGAGAAGTTGCTTTCTCGCCGATTGCAATTAGGTGCGTTTGTGGGCGACATAACAAGAGAAATGTGTATTACTTATCTATCGTAACACGACATATGCATTTATCGTATGTTGCTAGTGTAAAAATGAATATTGCAAGTCTAAGAGTGTGTTTGTGGGAAAATGTCACATGCATCAGTCACGCATGTCCTCTGCCAGGAGTCTGGCGATAACCAAACGAACATATTTGATTTCAAACAGCTACGACTTGACTTGTTTTTAAACTAAGTAGAGTGATATAGTAAATATGCTTTAAAAATGAATTTTTTAATATAATAAGGCAACACTGGTTTTTGCAAAATACCGGTATAACTAATGTATTTAAACTCTGCCAACCCTGGTCGCGCTTGATCTGACGCGCTGCTCTATTGCTCCAGTAATGGAGCGCCGAAGACTCAGGCGCAGCTTTGCTTGGGTGCATGAGGGGAAACGCGGGAGGTAATAAGGGGGGAGGGGCCGGGGACGAGGTGAGGAGACGTGTAATCCGCGGTTGCTTTCGCGTGGGAGCTGCACCTGCGCTCGTCTTTATTTAGACGACGTAGCTACAATTACGATAAATTAACATGTTCTGTGTTTTTGCTTATTGCGTATTCTCCCCTCCGCGCTGTCGCTATTCTCTGATTTGTCTGATTTCAAAAGATTTTATGTGTGGATTTGTTATCGAACAGCCTGTGAATGTGGTATGTGGCATAAAGCATATTTTTATGACTGCACTATTGTCAAAAAATATGTAAAATACTTCTAAATGCTTGTGTACATATAATAGTCTGTCTCGTATAATTCAATCCTACATCGCGTTAGCAGTATCAGGCGCGGCGCGTACGCACGCTCTCGAAGGGCCGCCGGCCGCACGCCCGCAGCCGCCCCGGATACACCCAAATTGACTACAAACAAGTGTGACACATCGATTGACACGCAGAGGAGCACGCCCGTATCACAACAAAAAATGTAGACTTGTTTCTAGTAAATTACAATTACAGAACACAAATGAACGAAAAGCCCACAACTAATGTCCTTATGATTGTGCATTGTACTAAAATTTGCAACTGACAGGCATCAGGTGGGAGAGCTAATGATACTCTTTTACAGTGACAGCTATACGACTCTGGAACGAGCTTCCGTTGAATATTAAGCAATCCCCAAACAAATTTATCCTGAAATGCTGTCTCCGTACTTTATTTACTGCTTCTCTAACTTTATAACCCTATTTCTGATGTACGTTATTTTATGTATATATATATACACTATACTGCACCTGCACCACTATATATATATATATATTTTTTTCTGTTTTGTGTAATGGTTGACTGGGAGATAATGCCATCTGGCATTAGGTCCGCCATTTGTACATTTTGAGCAACTAAATAAAAAAAAATACTTAACTATGTAACATAATTACACAATGCAATTCTAACAATAGCACAATATAATTGTAGAGCAATGCTATTACGGATTTCTCTAATTTTAAACTTAGCAGTTCTATTTTAGCGTAAGGGTTCGTTTGACCGTCTGGATTTCTATTATCCCGCCCACTTGCGAATTGTTAATGTGCCCCGGTGAATGGTTTGCTTGTTAGTTTTAGCGACGTATTAATAATTCCATATGGAGCTGACTTCATTCATAGCAGTCGCGTGAATGGAATCCATTAAGGGTTTCTAATTGAACGACATCGTACAATGAAGTGGGCACGCAAGCAGCGATTTATTGTATCCCATACGTAGAATGTTACCTTCAAATTTCTGATTTGTCATTAGCTATCTATCATTGCTTCTACCTACAGCATGATATTGCATTAATTTACGCCTCTAAAAAAAGTCTCACATTAAGAAATACTATAAAATTGAGCGGACATGGCGTTAAAACTGAAACAGTTTTTGGTTATTTTTGAAATATGTATCTACTATAGAGATCAGTTGGCATATCATATAATCTTAACTTAATTCAATTGTGTTTTGTAAACTTACCAGTGTCAGTAACGAACGGCAACGGCGATCATGATGTTAGAATTTCGATTGTGTATTTTCTCCAGTGTCGGACGTCAGTTATTGAATTCTCAAGGCCTCTGCGATGAATGGAATGACTTTATTGCACTTTATTGTATTCGGTCAGTAGTCAGCTCGACCCCCGCTGGCATCCTTTGTCCTTGTTTATAAAAATCGCAAGAATGTACCATGGTATTCTGGATTTGTTCCTCTAGGTACAGTAATTGCATTTTTTCTTTATATATTGACCAAGTTCACGAAAATGGTTATCACATCCTACTCTGAAAGAAGCATTTTCTTTTTTCCAAATTACCATTATTACCTATGAACCTCAACAATGATAAATATTTTTAAGTAGAATTACTTATGTATAATGTTTTTAAAATATTCAGAAATAGAATCTGTGATTAGATTACTATATATTCCTCAGTTCAGTTTTGAACTTCGATAGGGGCTTTAGATGTTTCCATAACTGTACTAATTACCGTCCATACTTCGAAAGGCAATCAGCCAATTACCTCATGGAGCACGCAAGAGACCCTCAGGATATCGAATTACGAGTGGTACAGCGTTGTTTTTTGTAGCTCACTGACAATAGGAGGTGGGGGGGGGGATAGAGGGGGAGGCGTAGGTGGCGCTATCATGCTGCCGGAAGAGGCGCCGTATCCTGCGGAAGATAAGCACTCCTCATCTGCTCGCCCGATTCGATCAACCGCCGCTGATTGTTCCTACAGGCTAGCTTAGCCGTCTGACAGACACATACTAGGATTTCCTTTCAAGAGGAGCTGGTTTTCCCGATTGCTCGACGGCACTCAAACTTTCTGCTTGTTCATACCTAGATACACTAAACATGAATACGACTATTTTGTGTTGGCTTTATGGTTTCCATATAAATTACCGGTACTTATTTATGTGTAGGTATGTTTGTATATCTCAAGAATGCTGCATGCGGGTTTGGTGAACTAATATTTCGTGTATTTATCTCGCCAATCACACAACGAGTAAAATGTAAAAGTAAATCCGTTTCAAACGTTATCTGAACTCCTTACAATGACCTGGAATCGAGCTATAAAATAATAATTTACATCACAACGATATAAGTTATGTGGCAGGAATGGATACGATTATATCAACCTACGTTAGTTTATACATATATAGACGGGCCCAATGGCGCAGATGATGGTGATCCTATCTTATGCGCCAGGGTTGTAGGTTCTATGCCCACCCAGGACAAATATCTACATGTATATTACAGCCAGCATACACACCAGCTCTATTTATATGTATATAAATAGTGCTTGTAGACTTAATGACAAGTCGCTTAAGACTTACCATTGGGTCAGGCCAATATAGAGTATGAGATGTTGTGTATGAATATATATTGTTGATAATTGTGAGGCTACAAAGGAAATCGATTTCATACAATGTATGGCGTACGTATGTAACACAAAGCTAGGTATACCTGATGCTAATGACATTTTTTCACAGCGACGGCTCCGTGATTGCGTGAGCGCATTCCACGCACCATTGTCAATAATGTATGCAGCATAGTTCGTGCTCCATTTACGTTATCACGATAGTAAAATAAAATTATGCTTGTTGTTGACAGTTTTACGTTCCGTGTGAGATTTCCAATAGGTAGATACTGCAGTGTACTCGTGGGGCGAAACCGGTATAGAGAAGTAACCTCCATTACTGGTGTGGAAAGGAATGCAACTTGGAAAATACGCCTTGTTTTGTTTATAACCTTGCGTTCGCGTGTTAAAGGATCCGTACTTAAAAGGTCAAAAACTGTCTGTTTCTTTGTACAGCTGACGATTTCGCTGATTTTAATTATAATAAACCTATTACCGGTGAATAATATCGTGCTTTCTGTGGATTGAGTCGTGAAGCGGACATATTCGTACGAAGCATTGCAAATTCATGAGCGTTATTTGTTGCAAGTTTAATAAATAGACGAATGGCCACCGAAAGGCCGCTACGCGTGACAGTAATGTGCGGTAATGCGAGTGGGTACAGAATATTCCACGATCATCATGCAGGCAGGCCACGACGGCGGATAGCACAGAACGCGGCCTAGACAGTTCTAGAATAGAACATCTGTACCTGGTACTACAGTCAGTAGAGTACAGTTTCGCCGTGTGAGTTTAATATAATCCTGTGTCACCTTCTTAGTCACCTTAGCTTAGGTTTCCTGCTGTTTTGTCAGGTAGATTTCTGCTCTGTTTGTGACAGAAATAATAGTAATACGTTTTAAACACTGACCTATCCTTGAACTACTAGTGACCTTCATAATATTTTAGCCAATTTAAATACAACATTTATTTATATAGGTATCTAAAACTTTCAATTAACCACTCCAGTAAAATTTATGAAAATAGTGTCGATATTTTTCAGTTTTTATCGCGTACAGTGTTGGAGCTTTTTTTGTAACACGTAGCGATTTTATACTAAAAACGAGAAATGAAGAGCAGTTACTGTTACATTTAAATAATCAGGCGACACTATTATTGTTTTAAAATTAGTAAATTTATATTTGACTTGCCATATTACATTATCAATGACCAATAACTCTAGGTTGACGCTATGTCGTGTGCCAACACTTTAGCTCCTACAGCCTCAGTGTTTTGCGCCTAAATTTTTAAATTTCACTACGATATATCGGCACCGTTGAAAAGGGAAATAAGTCTAAAGCAACTGTCAATCTAATGAAATCTTGTTTAATATGACTTCATTTTCTCCGCAAACGGAAAGTTCTCGAAATCAGGAAATTCTCCTTTAGATGCACACGTAAATAGGGCAAGTTGTACATTTCCTAGGAATAGCACGTTGAAATCGGGACATTGCAAAACGGCACTTCATAAAGTTAAATGCCAACATCGCTCCGTTGACGTGCACAAATTTGTCTAGATACATAAGCGACGTCAATAAAACGCAAAGTGATAATTTTGTCGGTATGAGGCCATTCGCCCGTACGTAAAAGTGAATCGCCGGCAATTTTAATCTAGGCCAGAATTGTAATAGCTAGAGATGGTCCACTGTATTACTCGACTACTCGAGGTCCACACACATACATACATTACATACTCGCTGCATCTCAGTGTTTCGTCTTTTATATGGGTGTCAGACTACTCTGAGGTCAGTATGCTTTTGTTATTTTAGACAATTAGAATACAGACATAAAAGCAAATAAGCTCACAAATGGTAATTTTCTATAAATTTGTACGATCTGTCCCTATTTGAGTTCTGTCTAGGCTTTACAAGGCTAGCAATTCCCAACTAACGGCCAATGTAAAATAATGTGTCGACATTAGCATTATATTTGTGTGAATTATACTTTATAGAGCTATTGTTACATTAATGTTCTAGACGTTTTACGTAATGCTAAATTTGGGATTTTATTGACTGTATGATTTCACAGTTTCGTCGTATTTAAGAATGATAAGTAAATTAGATTTGCATAGTTGTTTAGTTATTAACAGGTAATTTAGGCGTGTTTATTATGATATGTGTTGTAAGACTACATTACTCTTTGTCTGTCTGTCAACTCTTGTACTGGTGGCAAGCGTGGAGGAAACATTAGGGATAACATACATAATGAAGTCCAGAACTTCTTGGAAAAAAATGCGAAAAATTTCAAGCAAATGAAACTGCCGTTTATGCCGGATATTATCGCACTACTATAGTAATCTAAAGTTATAGTGTACTAATTATGAATTTAGTTAAGAAACAACAACTCGGCACAAGAAAAGAAAATAGTCCAATAACCATAAGTATATATTTTCCATTAAAATTATTAGATGAACTATTTATACAACGGCAAAGACGCACTTGCCGATTTTGGTTTATACATTTTTGTAAGTACATTTTGCATTAGAATTCAACGTAAAAAACACAATTTCCTGTTACATGTTACAAGATAACGTCATCGTTACTGGGTGTAGCTAATAGTGACATATTAACTTTACAGGTTATTTCCCGCAAAACATACGCTGAATTGATTTCAATGTGATTTCAAATAGAGGTTACGTGCGTACTTGAAAGTGCACGTAAATAATAAAAAACAAACACTACAAACACAGGTAATTTACACAACATCTCATACTTTGACGGCAGTGGAATTACAATTATAACACTTAAATACACATTTAACAGTCTGTGTCTGGAATACAAACATATTTTACATACAGACATCACGCCTGTGTCCCATCGTAGTAGGCAGAGACTATGGATCTCCACTTGTTACGATCTTGGCATACGTCTCTCGCTTTGCTTACTCGCATTAGTCCTTTCATACATGCTCGTTTATATTTAGTACTTCTGTCCTAGCCCTACTCTAATACCTCTTCTACCTGGTTATGTACGCCTAGGTCGTCGTATATCAACTTCCATACACATATCTATATAAATTTGCATGCATTCTACTTTGATCCATTATTTCTTGTCATGTCCATGTCCACCACATGTCCAAACCATCTCAACATTCCTTACTTGCACAAAGATTAGTCAAATGAAAAATATATGTTTTGAGAGCAATCGTTGCTTGTGCTGCGTAAACGGTTGAATTGAACGCAAAATTCATGTAAGAACGCGGACGAAGTCGCCGGCACAGCTAATATAAAATAAACTAAGTTAAATGAATTCAAATAACAGTGTACTTTTTTCTGATTGAAAAAAAAATACGAAAAACGACGTTTTAGAGTCCTGTGGTCATGATTTTAGTAGACGGTAAATCGATATTATCGCTTAAGTTTTATGTTCGCCCTTGCCGAAGGTCTTTGGGTCAACGAATGAGGACGCAAGGAAAAGTTATCACAATAATGACGCTACCAAAACAAAACCCATCCATTGATTTTTAGCTTATTTTTTCTTACAAAGCTGTATTTAACAACTTTTAAGCTAATAATTTTACCAAGATTACTTTTAAATAGCGTCCTCTGTATTTTTATGTCTCTGTGCTCAGTCTTCAAATTATATTTTATTAAAACCTACAAGGTCACTACTTACCCATAATAAACAAGAGTTACTTACACCATTAAGATACTATATTACAATGAATACTTCGGACAGACTGAACGCTTTAAACACAGAAAGGTTACGTGCGGTTTTTAGCAATAGAAGCAAGGTTTATTGTTTTTAATGTGTTGTTTGTATATTATGTAACTAAAATGACGAATAAATCTAGTCTAGACAATCCATACACCATCGGAATCAATTCAGTAAATATAGGAAGTTATTGCTTCATAAAAAAAGGAGACGAAGGTTTGTGAGAATGTTACTTACACGACACATACGCGACAAAATACTGATTAAATTTGGATTGAATGTCGAAATAAGATATAAGTATTTATAGAATTTGCTATAATTTTTAAGATGTACGCAAACCGTGTCACCGTTCCGCCGTGAGGTACCGGCAAAGTAGAATAGTACTTGGTACATGGGGAGGCCATGTACCAGGTGTCGTAAGAGGCGACTAAGGTACCAGAACCAACAGATATCGGTATATATATCCGAAACAGTGCAACTCAAATGCACAGGGCGGGGATTGGCAGCAGCATCCCCGTCGCGAAAGCTGCCACTGCGATTGCCAACACGTTTGTCCAGCGCGGCAATTATGAATAAAAAACCTCCTTTCTTGAAAAGGCCTATGTCCAATAGTAGATTTACAATGGCTGGTATGATGATGAAGATGAAATATTATGTTGATTGTTAAATATCAGGGTGTTTTAGCTGAAACGAGTTCATGGGTGCAAAAACGGTATAAAAGCAGTTTTTTTTAACCCAATGTTTTCCAAAATTATGTATTGAACAGATAACAATTATATATAAATATGTGAAGACATCAAACCAATTAATATTCCACAGCAATGTTGGGACGTAAAGGGCAAAGTTTGCTGAAATATTATTTTTCAAAGGGAGCATGTACTCTTCGAACCTACGTCATATCAGTGCGTGGGCGTCGCTGTAGGTGGGTAGGGCGGGCGGTGGCGCCCCGCTGCCAGTGAGCGTCTTTCACCGGCTACGCCTCAGATAATTAATATTATCAACATCTACTCCATCAATATCGATAATACTGAAACTTGATACCCACCCTTTAGTAATATTACTTAAGTTAAGGGTTGAGTCGGGCCTACAACATTGTACTTATTCTAGATAATGTCCATAAGGCACTCTACTTTCAAATATTCTTAATGGAGTCAGTCTATATTAAACATTTCTTTTGTATATTTCTATAAAATTAAAGAGACTAGTACTTCCGGTATTTAATTATGTTTTAATTATGTGCACATCATAAAATATTCACTGGTTCCCCAAAATTTGTGGAAACGACTAAACGGAATTGATTAACGTGCTTGGCATTTACGCGAACTATGGAGGCCGGGGGCATGGCTACCCACGCAGGAGCTTCATTTTCACGTGGGAGTCCCTTCAATGCAGTACTTCTCAAAGTGGTCGATAACGTCCCTAGGTTAAACCGATTAGGATTTTAGGTACCCACGTTTCAGGTAAATTTGAAGAAGAAAGCAGATGAAAATTAGTGATATAAGTACGAATTATTTGACGCGCGGGCGTTATGCAACGATTTAACGACTTTTAATGTCATAAAAATATTTGTGAAGCTGACAAGGTGGTGACATTTAACTCTTCCAAGGTAGTAGATTAGAGCAGTAAAAGGTTTTATGAAATAAATTGGCCTATTCCGGAGATAAACTCAATCATGAATATTTTAAATAATATTAAAACGCTCAGTTAGTCCATGAATATAGTTTACCTTTTTAATTTTTGGAAGGACGAAATGTTTGTGACAGTTTGAGTAGTATCTATTTTCGAGATGGTCATATATAAAAACATGATATTAGCATTATTTATTGTATTATCAAAATAACTATAAATTAATACTAAAAAGAAACGACGGACTAACAAAGTTTGAGAAGCGTCCCTCTAATGCCTTTCAAATTCCACTGACGCAAATTGTTTCATTGATAACCAGCCCTCTGTGATGAGACAGGTTGAGGAAAAGGAGCAATACTGCGTCTTTTGACCTTTTCTAGACAACTGAGTAATAGGTAGATAGAGCTAAGAGTAAATATTATCTTACTAATTAAAATACTTTATAATTTAGTATTTTGTAGTGTATGAGGAAGTAACATTCTCACAAACTTCTGTCTCCTTTTTTATGAAGCAATAACTTTCTATATTTTTTTACTATATTGACTCCGATGGTGTACGGATACGGTCTAGACTAGATTTTGATCCTATTTCTAAGTTTAGTACTCTTCGAAAAGTTTGTATGTGACTGGGAAACGTCATTCATAATTCAATACTTAAATAAGCTCTTATTCTTCGGAGCCATGGAGCATCTATCATTAGGTATATACATACAAACGTTTGCCTGTAATAGAAACTAAAAGAAAGAATTGCGATACAATGCAAAAGTGACGCCCGACGTGCTCCGGCCAGTTCAATTCACCTACATAATAACGTATCATTCATTCGTGCCTTGACATTGCACTTAGTCACCGATAACTAAACAACAGTCACGTCGGTTATTTTATACATTGACAAGTTTATTTGCGATATTTGTATCGTTCACGGCGCGGTACCGTGCTCACCGACGATTATAGCGTAAAATTGAATTGTACGAACAATTTTATGAACAATAATAGGAAGAATGATACTAAAAGTGTAATAATTTTCGGAAAAATACAATTTCCATTGTTAATACGTAAAATTGATAGGCACAGATTTCCCGTTTGCAGGCGTTAATTACAAATGTGTCAACATTCTATTTAAATCATTTTTCTTTAGAAATTAGTAAGTCAGAATTAGAAAATTCGTGAAACCATAATAAATACTAGTTTATTTTTTTTAATTCCCTTTACTTCGATCATTTAAGTTCCTCTAAATTATAATCTCACGAACTTCGGCCTAGAGTAGTTACTTTACCACGAAACCAGACTTTAGAACGTCTTCAGTTTAGTCAAATAATGTAGTTTAAGCCTCTATAAACCTTCTTGTTATTTAACTTTCTTAATTATATGTCTGCAAATAATCCCTAGACTGAGTATACACGATATATTATAACATCACTTGGACATAGGCGTCCCCAAGAAATAAAGAAGTTTGCCCGTAATTCCTTCGCTAGGCATCGAGGCAGAGCGTGGCCTACAAACGGGGATGCTGCTGAAGGGACATGTTGCCATCTGACGGGCCCGATGGCGCAGATGGTAGTGATCCTGTCTTGTGCACCAGGGGTCGTGGGTTCGATTCCCACCCAGAGCAAATATTTATATGATGATATTTGTGTTTGCTCTGTGTATGGGTGTAAAATATATGTATTTAAGTAGTATATTTGTGATTCCTCTGTTGTCTGGCATTCGTAACACAAGTGCTTTAAGCGACTTACCACGGAGTCAGGTCAATGTATGAGATGTGGGAATTTATTATTATTATTATTATTATCTGTCGATTCCCAATACCTTAGACGCCTTTTACGATACCTGCTGCAAACAAGATCATCCAAAAGTGATTTATTACGTTCTTCTTAGATTTAATGCACAAGCGCGTATTTTTAATGGCGAGTGGGTCATCTGTACTTGTTGAATTTGTGGTTTAAGCATAGTTTTAGTTTATTGTGCATATTATATTGCAATTATTATTGTTAAGCGATGATGTGGCAGTGATAATGGGGTGGCAGGCGGCCGGTCGCTTTTCATTCAACACGATGCCGATGAGTCCTAACCACGTTAGTCACAAATCACTAACTTACCGCTTAGTCACAGAATGCCTTTATTTGGTTAACATAATTTCGTTTGTTGGCGGAATGCTTATGTTCCTACGCATTTAGTTTGAATTGGTAGGTGTACGGTTTTTTTAACAATGAAATTAATTGCTTTCGATGATTAAAAATCTGTCGACCTTTACGCGAAAATATCCGTATCGAAAAGCAATAAAAATAATAGTGGAAACTAATTTTGGGAAAATCTAATTATGCTGTTTACTTAAACGTATTTTGAATTTAATTCATAATTTTCATGTATCCGATTTAAGCCGTTGCATACTGTCTTTGTACGTATATTTATTGCAAGTTGCTAACTTCTGCTCCAAAGAGCACGTGATGAATCTTGATGTTGTACATTAGCAAAACATTGCACTGTCACCGGATAGAATTCTGAAATGTATATAACTTTTAACAAGAATTTCATCAATATTGTTTACCGGGAAGCCTTGAAAACTTATAAAACATATTTTCAAATACTGTTAAAATTAAGGTGTACGAAACCTTTAAAATCGAAAGTTATCTACGATTTAGACTTGTTTGTTTTGCTTGATTTTATTCATATTAACTGTTTTTCTACACAAATATTAGGTACGGATTAAAATAGTACTTTGGTATATTTCTTACTTTGTAAATTACTAGCTGATCCGACAGATATTGTCATGTTTGAAATTCAGATAGAAACTATCCTATCTGTCAATTTGGCTCAAACTGTAAACAGTTAACAGAACATATTAAAATCGGTTCTGTAGTTTAGGATTAATCTCGGGAAAACACCGTGACTCGTAATTCGTATTCGTAATTTTTATATATTAAGATATTATAAGGTATATTTTGTATCGCCCTAGTTTTTGAAGCAGGCAGCTTATTTGGATTAGATTATGATCGTTTATTTCATGAAGATATAAGTGGTACATATGTTTTTGCACGCTGTGCGACCGCAGCGGCCGGTTCTCGCTACTGACTCGTTGGATATGTAAATGAGTTCTTGGAACGTCTCGTCGTCCGACCTATTCTTCCTTTTGTATATACTACTCAATATTTGGGATTCCCGCCAGACATGAATCCGTTTTAACCAACCGGCTTCTTTTGTTTTGTTTGCAGAACATTTCTATAGATTCCGTAGCGCTTCGGGAAGGATTTCAGTCCATTATAAATCTTATAACAATATGTTTTACATTAGGTTTCTTTCTTAAAGTAGGAATTAATTAATAATAATTGTAATAACTTACACACGAGGTGGACTCGTACAGGTCGCCTGCATTGATACCTCACTCACATCAATTTCAACCGCCACATAGTAGTTCGCATTACTCCGGTTTGGAGGGTGAGAGAGGCAGTGAATTTACTGGGTAATGTGGAATAATATCTTCAGGTCACAAGGTGGCAACTGTAGCTGTAGGCTGCGATAACAATTACTGTATGCTTGTTTCTCGTCCATTAAAAAATATCCCAGTCTATTAAAAATATATATATAAAATCTTGTATATAGGCTTTAGGGCAACAAAATATGAGTATCCAAATTAAAAAATCCTCGTATTCAAATTAAGTCATTCGGATGGGTAACTTAATAATAAGATTATCGGCAAATATTCAGAAAATGGATTTCTGTTAGAGTAACTACATTTTTTTAAAATTATAGAACAGGATGGATCAATGAACAGAATAGAATAATGAAATGACATTTAAACTATAATTTATAATAAATATATATTATATACACACACATATATACGCGATGGATAGATGGTGGATGATCGGAACATAAAAAACAGGTACTTACGTAGACAAGCTACGTATTGTACCTGTGGAGGAACTTCAAGTATTTAGTAAGCCCGTCATGGTGACAAGTTAGTCAAGTGAAATCTAAACTTAGTCATTTGTATTTGCTTTAAAATATGGTAGAGAAGGAGGTAAATGTTTAAAATAAACGGCGCGTGGTGTGGGTCTATTTAACCAAAAAAAAAAAACGCGTACGATGTATGAGGAAAATCGGCGTATAATAGCTTTCTTGGTCGAGCTGGTTTATCAAATAACTAGCGGATCGATGGTCGACGTTGCACGTGCGTCAGCAGCGAGATTGTGTTTCGTTTCAATTGCCAGTCAACTGATATGAAAATCATAAACGTAAATTCATTAAATTAATACCTAACGTATTATTATCAATAGAAACAAAGAATGTCCAACGTTCAGAAACAATACAAAGTTACTGCGTTTAGAAACTTAATGCAGCGTCAAGTTTTGTACATTTTGTCTTTTACAATTTATAATAGATTTATACCGAACTATAGTTTATTTATGGACAGTTTGTTGATCGTGTAGTATTTAGTTTTCACATCTTCGTTGCGTGATTCATCCAGTTGCCAACAGCTCCAATAAAATGCAGTAATGAATGACAATGATGTCACGTATTGTACAATACGAAGGAGGACATTTAGCGTCTCTAAAGTGCACGAAATTATGATATCTATGCGGTTGTATTAACCGCAAACTGTTTGAGATTATCTGATCATTTAATTGGTACTTGAGAGCACGTTTATCGTACACTTAAGGATTGACAAGCCTGTTTGATCCCTTTTTAGATAGAATTGATGGTAATGGCCATTCGATTTATACTTTCGATGTAACTATGTAACAGTCAAACATAAAAACCAGGTTGCTCATAATCCCTAATACGATTATGGATCGACATCGATATGTTCTCGATATAGAATGCATCCCTAGCAAAATATGCAATTGAAATAGTGAATTAAATAAACTAAAGTGACGCTTGTAATAAATTCCATTATTTACCTATACTAATAATAGCATACGGTTATGAATCTTAAAATTATTTTGCTACAAATTTAATAGTGTCGAGTAGATATATCGTACCTTGCATAGATACAACAGTTAGCCCAGGATTTGTTTATATACTAGTGTATAGAAGCGAATCAAATCGAGTAAATAAAAAAGAAAACGCATGGATGGTCCGTCGACATCACTATAACGATTGTAGATGCATATCCTGGTAGGTACTTAGTAAAGTGGGGCTCCTCGGCAGTTGGCACTACTTCTTTGTATGCGGGCCGATTAACACGGTATTGTAACGTGCGACAGTAGGGTCCACGGCAACGTGTGCAACCTTCGCGATTATCCAATTGAACACGATCGAGAGCAGTGAATGATTGTCTTTGGTACCAAGAATTCTTGCTAGTGGCGTAGGTACGAGAGCTGGGAGCCACTAGCTAGGAGGTTGACTTCTTAAAAATATATAAATACATAATTATAATAGTATGTATTACAGATTGAAATATTTGTACACATGTATGTATGTATGTACGAGCGCGCAATCTAACACAGTGATCAGAATATATATGATTTTGTGAGTTTCAATTTTTTGGCATTTCAATGACTTAATTATATTGATCATACGGTATAATGAGTTGAATCTTTGATGACACCATTAAAGTTAGATAGAAGTATGAACTGTACGCTACGCCCTTTACTTCTGTACAATATGTAGCTATCGATTCTCGGAACACTCATACAGTCCGAATGAGATATACTATTAATAAGAGCCCATCGACACCACTACGTCAGACAAAAACAACAGTTATTATATATCGAGCAAAGCAACGGTACTTGGCGGATAGATTACGCACGTACGTCTTGCTATGCGTAACATTTTAATCCGGATTTTTTTTATTTCATGTCAATTTATACATTGTAAAAGTAAAACGGTACATCCGAATTGTGTATTTTCTACTTCCATTAATATTTTATATCGTTAGTATTTTTAAATAATTTATACAGTAGTAAAGTGATTTAAATGAAATGACGCAGACGTCTTACAAAGGTCGTCTGCATAGGTACCTCACTCACGTATTTATACAGCCAAATAGCAGTGTTCGCATTGCTGTGTTTCGATTTGAAGGGTGAGAGAGAATCTTCAATTTACAAGGTTCGCGACACCCTAGTGATATCTTTGTGATGTCACGAGCGTCTATAGGCTGCGGTCACGTTCACTATCAAGCAGACAGTATGATTATTTGCTTTTATAAAATTAAAAAAAATACAAATTTTGAATGGACTGCATGCATTCAAATTTTCAATTAATTGGAAAATTATGCCGATTTTCTTGTACTGCTTCTAGGCTTGGTAGTGCTTGGATTTCCATCTAAGTATGTATGGATATTCCTTTAGATAAAAGTACCTTTGTTTTGCAGTGTTGACAAGGTCAGACGGAGTTTAGTCAGTACTTATGTATTTGATTTGTAATGACATCAATTTCGTTAAGAATGCAAATGACTAGCAGACTAATCAAGGTCGGTAACCATTCCGGCTAATACAATACACGAAGAACCGGTATATTGAATGTTAAAAGTTATCAACGATTGTAAAATGTTTTTAAATTGTCCATAATTCATTACTTAAATAAAAATACAGTTTTCATTAAAATAATTTATATTATTAGTTAGATAAAGCGTCGGTCTGCAGACGTTACATTAGAAATTGGTGTCGTTAGAGATCACTGAGGTACTAGAACTGACAGATGGTGGTATATCCATCTGAGATAGTGTAGCTCAAATGCATAGGGTGGGCATGGGCAGCAGCATCCCCGTAGCGAAAGCTATGCTCTGCGATTGCCAACACGCTTGCCCAGCGCGGCAGTTATGGACACAATTCCCCCCCTTCTTGGGGAGGACTATATCTAGCAGTTGATTTTCAATGGCTGGTATGTTGAAATTAAATGAGGGGAATACCTGACATCCGTCGGTATCAACGTTTGATTGTTATCGAGAATACTACTCGTCAGACACCTTTTGCAAACACCGAGAAAGATAATATGTCTGCACATATGGTCTTGTAGTGTCGTTTTCCCTTCAGTAGGTGATATCAAGTAAGCATAGGTATAATAATAATAAAACATTTATGTAATAAACCTTCGTCCTATGAAAATGTATTGATCCTAAAAAAATGTATCAAGTACATATATTGTAAGTAAGTATACCTCTGTTGTATCTTTAACACATTCTTTAATCTGCTTATCACGGAGTCAGACATACAATGTATGCGTTTAAAATCCACATTTCCACATCCGCATGTGATAAATATGCCACTGAAATGTGGATTTTGTAGACTTTTCTCTGTCTCTGTCTTAATAACCTACTTTAAAGTAACCCAACGATCCATGGAGAGGGCAATGCTCGTAGTCTCTGCGTGATCGAATCAGGAATGCGAAGGTCCGTAGAAGTAATAAAATTACCGACAAGCCCCAGTGGATTTGCAAGTTGATGTGGCAAAGGGCAGGTAAATCGCTTGCAGAACTGATAACCGACACTGTAAAGTTCTTGAATGAAAGCCAACCTATTAGGTGGGCAGAGAACATGACTAGAACCGCTGGATGCAGACCGCATACAACCTGTCTTATTGGAACTCCTTTGGCAAGGTCTATGTCTAGCAGCTAATATGATAATGATTAATTGTCAGACACATACTCGGAAGTTTCATATCACGTGAACAGTTAAACACAGTTAAACTTTTTGTAATAAATACAAAATGTACACTATTATTTTCCCCTGTTTAATTTATCAGAACATTTTTAGTTGTCAATTGCACATCACGCTTCTTGTGTTGTAAAAATATCACCTTGTTTCTAGATTAATCTATAGCATTGCTCCAGTTGTATAGGCAATAACACCCGGCCATTATGAATACCTACTATGTTTATTGCATAACATGTAATTGCAGTAATAAATAACAACTGTCAATTCACCGGAAATGTGAGGTACTTACGTATCATTTACATAGTTATTAAACTGCACAATAATAACACGTAATCTTTAACAGAAAACAAAACATTCGATAACACAGATACCAGTTCAAATATAATCATGTAGATATAGCCTTTGTTTATAAATATAGAGAAATTTTGTGATAAGCGTGTCGTAAAATCTTCAAAGTACGACATTATCGGCGTAATGTTTCACTTCAGAGCGTATCCTAAGTAGTAATATATTTTAAAGAAAATAAAATCAACACCAATCTCATTACTCATCTTGCGAAGCCATTGCGAAGTCAACTCTTTCACTTATTTAAAAATCAAAAATGATTAATGAACACTGTATGAAAAATGTACTTAAGAATTCATTATGGTAATCGCCTGGGATGTAGGATTTTTAATTAATGTTAACTAAGATAATTGCGTATCGGTAATAGATGCACGGATTTATGTTTTTGCATAAAATACAAATAAGGCTAAAAAATAAAAGTTTAAAGAAAGTATAAAGGTTGTGAGAATTGTGGTTCTATAATAAGCTCCTTCAGCCCGCGCTCGCTCAAGACGTTTATCGGATTTTTCGGCGAGCGCTTTCGTAACTCGATGAGATGTCGATGCTCTCAAGGAGTAACGACAATCACTGACACAGATTGGCGGTCGTCCGCGCAGAACCGTGAGGTGCCATCGCAGCACTCCATTTAAAAGGCAAATACAGTCACGATGCACTAACGCGGATGCGCCCGCGCCTAGCGCTTGTGCAATATCTCCGTACACATTATAATCGTTCATCTATTAGATGTTGCGATAGATTTTTATATAAGTTCAGTTTGAAGAAAGCTGCCGTATTGAGACATGGTTTACCGTCGTCACAATTTCACAATAGGTTACAGAACCTGTTGAAATAGTTCTTCTTTTTCAGACGAACTTTGTGCTACACTGATCTGACATCAATTTTGGCGTAACCGGAGGAAAAAGTGACTTCCACATGGAGGTCTCTTTGTCGAACCGCAAAATACTTATACAAAAGTATTCTTGTGAATAAATCAGGAAATAACTATGTAACTATACATAGTGAAGTAGTATGTTTTTAAAACCTTTCAAAGCTAGGAAACTTACAGGTTCTTTGTAGATTTAATGAATAATAAGTGTGAATGCATGAAATTATTCAGATTAATCTTTTCAGTTATAAGAATCTAGTGATGCAGTAACATTTATCGTCATCAGATCAAATGATAAACATTAGGTGCTTCCCTGAACTGGTATTCGAGCCAGATATTAATCAATCGCTAAATAGGCTAGGCTATATAGCCTTTAAAGATATCGCTTCGGTTCAGTGGTTCTAAGAATATTTTCATACCTATTCACCTTCTTCACGACCGATTTGTAAACAAATAAAAAAAATACGTTATCAAATATACTCTTATCAAACAAAGATCTCCATATTATGGAAACTGATGGCGCTGACTATTGGTAATTCAAAGTGGCCACCATTGGACTTAACTAGCGATCTTGTTCTTGTCATTGACGTGTTAACTTTACTTATTTTGTTTGTCGCAGGGCGACAAAGCGGCGCGGGCGAGTTTCATTGCTGCGCCGCGGCGAATGCGCGGGCGCTGGCGTGCGATGAGCTTGTAGAGGCCGCGGCCGCGATGGTGGGCGTCGGCGTGGCGGAGGGCGGCGGCGCGGGCCCCGACGGCTATTACGGGGAGTACTACCCGCCCGAGCAGTACTACGTGCCGCAAGACATGTGCCCGCACCCACAGCAGCACCCGCAGCACACGCACATGTGCACCGTGCACGCTGATTATGGTAAGCAGTAACTGCACTTCAAAATCCACCTGACTGCACTTTTACCGGACATCTTATAAACATACTAGGCTTCTCTTTATATCGGAAACTTATCTGAGATCAAAATTTGCTTACGCTTGCTTATGCCCTTCCCTAGGGTTTAGGGGGTATTGATGACAACTTCCACCAAAATCGGTTTATGAAAGCGCAATGAAAACCTATTCCAATTTACAATATTTATTAGTTTGAGGGCGCGCGTGGAGACATGATGGGTCAAACACATTCTACATGATTTTTCGTACGTTTTATATACAAATTTCACTCAGGAATATTGCTTACGTTTATATACAGTCGTCGATTACGAGTAAGGACTTTGAACAAGCTACCGCAAGAGCCGACTGAGGTACTGACCAGATGGCAGAAACAATGCAGCCTAAATGCGAGATGGGGATGAGCATACCTGTCAAAGCTTCGCTTTGCGATTTCCGAATCGTGCCCAAAAGCTTCCCGAAACGATAGAAAAATTGGATCAGAGATCAGACCTATAACCGGCACTACCGGTAAAACCTATAGTGGAGGTCCTGCGGCTGATTAGATGAAAATAATGTATAACATGACGGGCTTAATAATATTTTACCACTGTATGTGTCCATCAGATAAAACTAATAATCAGAATAACCAAACTGGTTATGCTTGGGGATACTTGGCTACCGGTCGGTGTGGGAATGTATAAATAAAGTTCAAATACATAATTTCATAAAAATAGCTGCTTTTAGCATCACGATGATAGATTTAGGAAACTTTAAACGCCAGATGACATTGAACTACGAATCGAAAGAATGTTGCTTCATACAAATAAATGTTTAATACCAAGCGCGTTACCAGGGCATGTCACTCTAGACGTTGTTTATGTTCCCTGTCTTTGAATCTCTACGAATCTCGGTTCTGGGTATCTACTATTCTAAGAATACTGTTGTACTATTTTTGTAACCGTGATGGTAGTTACTACCACCATCATATCAGCCGTAGGATGTCCACTATTGGATGTAGGCATCCACAAGTGATTTCCAATATGGCCTTACATAGTACACAGAGACGTTAGGTAAAGTATGCGAAAACAATATTTAGTAATTAGGGTAAAATTGGTGTAATGAATAGGCCTCGTAAGCTGTTCAAACAGCTTGCAAAACAACATGTTGAATTGATCCTGCCTGACGATTAACGACGATAATCCGTTGTCTAACATACAAATATCCTATCTATTCACCCGTGACTCCGTCCGATGGTCCGCTCTTAGTCGTAGCGTGATGTTATATAGCCAAAGTTACCCCTTGTTATATAAACTATCTGCTAGTAAAATTCCCGCCTAAATCGGTCCAGTCGTTCCAGAGATTAACTGAAACAAAAAGATAGACACAAAATATATTTAAATTTTAAAGATCTTAGCATACATAGGGTCAGACAGCGGGAAGTGACATTATTATATACTATGTAGTGATGTAAATGGATGTTGCAATAAAAAAGAAAAACAATAAATAATAGAACACGTTTCGATTTGAATTTTTATTAGCTTATGTCACTCCTTTGTATTCAACTATCCACATAGGTACCAAATTACATTGGCCATTTAACAAAAATGATTTAAATGACTCTAACATCTTTTATAGTATTCATAAAATTATTATAGTTATAGTTTTATAAAGAAATAACTTAATTAATTATTATAATTTTTTGAGTTATGCTATACTATAATATAAATTATTTGAATTCATTCAATGTTATTCTATGCATTGAAGCTATGTTTCGTGATTGATGTAGGCATGTTTATGACATACCTACTACCTTGGAATAACAAGCCGATAAGAGCAGTAAATTAAAAGTAAAAACAAAAATTTATTGGTCATAAACCAAAAGTATTCGAATGTTTTAGGTGTAGATAATTAATAATGACATGTAACATAACAATAAAATTGTAAATAAGTACACTGTCTGTACATCAAAATATCCCTAATAATAATATTATAAATGCGAAAGTAACTCTTTCTGTTACGCTTTCCCGCTTAAACCTCTCAACTGATTTTGATAAAATTTGGCACAGACAATCTTTAGACCCTGAGAAAGGACATAGGTTATTCTTTAATTCGAAATAAGGGTTGTAAGGGGTCGAAAAGGGGGATGATAAATTGTATGGAAGTATCGCTATTTTAGAGCTAGAAACTTAAAACTTATTATTCAGGCCATTGATTCGATATAAATAAACATGACATTCAAAGTTTATATAAGTTAAGAGGTATGGTAACCAAAAAACTATTCCACACGGACGAAGTCGCGGGCACAGCTAGTTTTTTATAAATATCAGGATTGGTCATTGATAATTAAATCTATTGATGAGTGTTCAAGCGAATAGCAATGAATTCACCCTATTAATAATATTAGGTATTAGAACTAGGTTATACTGCCATCATTATTCTTTTGATTTTTTTATTGTGTCTGGTCTTTGTTAAGTCAGCATTTCTTTATTGAGACAATAGGAAATTAGGCAGGTTGCGCCGGCATTTAATACAATCATTTTTTCATTTAAATAAAATTTTTAACCAAATAATATTTTATTTGTATACGTTTTTGGGAAATTCCTGATATCGCATGCGCGCGTGCGCAATCACCTTTATTCCGCATGCAGCACTTAACGTACTCCTTATGTCTCACCCGGACTTTGACGTATTTATCGACAACGTCAAATCATTAAATTTTTCGATTCGTAGTGCTTGTTTTTCTATTGATATCTTTCTTTGTAAAAACCAGTTGTTCTTAAAAAACGTATTTTTTTATATGTCAAAAACTAAAGCTGATACAAAAAATCTGAAATCAGCACCCCGTAAATATATATTATTAGTTATAATTTTTCATGCAACAAAAATGCTGCTCCCTTGTGTAATTAAGCTCGATGTAGAATAATTTGATTTTTGTTACAACTTCATAATTGTGTAATTGGGATGACCCGTATAATTATGTTAATAAATAAATAAATTTTTGAAGGATGCGTGATTGCGAATTTTTTATTAACTTTTTTTCTATGTATAACCGTAATAAACACGACCAATTGTGTATTTTTTAGTCTTACTCACGAAAAGGCGAAGGTCGAAATTTATGTGGACGAAGTTGCGGCGCAACTAACATTTATATAATCAAAATAAAGAAGCCTAACTACTAAGGCAAAGTTAATGGCTGTTCAAAATTAAAAATAACTTGTAAAACCGCACTGAAATAGTATTGTGTCAGAAAAAGTCCCCTTTACTCGCAGTCGAATAAAGAGTTTCAAGGCTTCCATGGGATTCCTAAAGACCGACGTTGCCCAACAAATTGCGGTTGCGTTTAGCTAGAACTGTTGTAGGGTTGTTGCTACAATAGTATTTTACCTTGCCTACGTGTAAATAATAATAATAATTTGTTAACTTTGTAAAGATTAAATAGCTATCGATTAAATAGTTTGTCGGCGTTACGAGGTCTGCGCCATAAGGATTTCTTAGGTAGCTAGTACAGCGCTTGTGAAGGGCTGCGCGGCGCACTGGCTGGGTTGCCTGTTGTATAACTTTAAACTCGATTATAGTTGGCATTATAAACTAGAAGTTAACTGCAAAATCACGGTAATGTAATATTTGTAAAATGCAAGTAGGTACTTTTTTACAGTTAGTTATTATCGAAATGTCAATTTAAAAAAGCTTATGTATTTGATAATATATTTAATCAATTTGCTTACAGTCTTTCAAGTTTGAATAATTGTGAATTAAACGTTAAACAAGGGTTGCAATACAACCTAACAATAAATTGAATAGACTACAATTTGCTGATATTTTATTATAATATTACACAACAGGTACTTGATTTTATTAGTTTTATGATACTACTTCACTAGCGTTTCGGTAATAATATCTCTTAATAGTCGTTAAAAAAACACAATCCCCTCACGGACAAATCACTAAACGATTAAAGTAGTTAGTTTATTTTCCCAATTAGTACACTCATTTTTGCTCGAAGTTTCATATGTAAAAAAAATAATTATTGTGTATTCGTATGAGGAACGTATGTTGAAGTTCAATATAGCGAACCCTACTAAATGACTGATCGAGTCCGAACAAACTATGCGGCACGTTTCCGCCGCAAGCGGTGTATAAAAGTGGATGATCCACAAAGAGCGATTTCTACGAATGCACAAAACACGTTCATTCATAACGGCAGAACTACAGGCCGGAACGGGCTAGCGCCACTGACAAAATAAAGCAAGTTCAGGCCATCCGTGACGTTCTGTTCGTCCTGCAAAGGCTACCACAGTGATTTGGCTAAAGACTAAGATTATATATATGTAAAGAAAACTTCTTTGATTTTCAATCATTTTTCTTAAGTTTGTCTTTGTCGTTTTATTGCAAAGTCACTAGATGTCATGACTGGACGGTTGTGACATTTTATGAAAAAATATAATTATGATATGTTTCACATCAAAAAGATTTATTTGAATTTAATTATAAAAAGACCTGAAGTATAAAGGTTTCAAATGTTGTTTTTTCATTATTACAGGTTAAATAATATTTTGTTGAATATAAGAACTTGCATGTAATTGTTTAAATGTAAAGAAAATGCATTTTGTAAATAATTCTTTCATTATTACAGAGAAACGCATTTTTTTTCTTTTACTTTATTTCATTATATATATATATATATATATATATATATATATATATAAGCGCTGTTTGTGTTGTTATGTTACGGTCTGAAAGGTGAGAGGCAGTGAATTTACTGGGTAGTGTGGCATAATATCCTTAAGTCACAAGGTTTACAACTCGTTAGGCGTAGCAAGACTTACTATCATGCGTATGTATGGTTCGTTGTCGACCTGGTCTAATAAAAAAAAATTATATCTTAGACATCATACATACCAAACTTATTAGTCTTATAACGACTTCAGTTATCTTATCAAAAAATAAACATCCATTTGTAGGTTATCAATTACAAGTCATAACACGCAAGTTGCATTAAACCATGTTGGATAAGTTATGATGTCAATGACAGCTTATTTTTACATAGCATAATGCGGCTTATGATGAATTACATATCATTTTAAAATAGACAGGCAAAAATACAAAAACACCTAGTGTATAATCCTTCATATAAATAAAATAGATTATCGAAACGTATGTACGCGTAGGTATACCTCTAGAACGACTGTATTGAATTGCATAATATTTTTTTTCTTGTGTTTATAATTGTCAGGACTAGGATCGTACGGGATCGGGAAGTTTTAGTTTTAGTATATGGTAAATTTTAAGTAATTGGTTAATAGGTTAGAGACCTTAGAAAAGATTAAAACTCCCACGGTAAAGGAATCAACGGGATAAAATATTGTTATGTACTTGCACGACGTCGGTCGCACGACGAATGGTCTGTTTGCAAAGAATAACACTAGCTCGTAGTAATTGCTAATAATAACTGCACTGGACGTCGATATTTATTTGGATGTCAATTTTATAGCATAGCAATGGTAATTTTACAACATATTTTATTGAGGGTTCGCTATTTACCTGTGCCGTGAGGTACCGGCAGAATAGAATAGTATCTCCCACTGTGATCAGGTGTCGTGATGTAGATGGCGATATATCATGCAAATGCAGATGGGCAGTCGCATCCCCGTCGTGATAGCTGCGCTCTGCGATTGCCAGCACGCTTGCCCAGCGCGCCAATTATGGGCAAAAAAAACTCCTTTCTTGGAGAGGCTTATGTCCAGCAGTGGATTTCCAATGGCTGGTATGATGATGCGCACTAAGACATAGATTCGAAGGAAAACTTTTTTAACAGTTGTAATTTAGGCTTTATAGTGACAATTTTTTAATTTTCAGGCGGTATGCAGGTGGTGCCGTCCACGCAGATGATCCCGCAGCTGATGCCGCAGGTGCTGGATGAGAGCATGCGGCACTACTTGGTGGCGCACCCCCACGCGCAGCCCCACCCCCATCATCCCCCGCACCACCAGCCGCCGCACCACCAGCCACCTCACCACCAACCACCCCCGCATCATCAACAGCCACATCATTACGTAAGATTACCATTCACTTTCACATGTTTCTTGTAAATACACATTCATTTTGTGTTTGTGTCCAACTCCAGAATAGTGTAGCGCGTGATCCATGGTTCGAGGGGTATGAGGAAATTGATAAATATATAAGTTGCCTATCTAATTAATGTCTACCTTACTCTGGTATATATTTTTTATTAAACGAATAGTCTTATGTTATTAAAACAAATATACGAAAATTCTTATAGATTTAAATATATTTTTTATATATTCGGCTGAAGTTAATTCATTAAATAAAAAAAAATAACTGTCATTGTCATATTGACAATTTACTGGTTTGCGACTAAGAGGTAAGCGTTGATTGAGTTGTGTGTAGTTGTGTTTCTATTCATCTTGCTTGTTTTCGTTTTAATTGATTTATTAAGTAGAACTAGAACTTCGGAATGTTTATTTTTATGATACATATTAAAATTATAATAAACTTGCCAATAAAATAGGATTAATAAAGGGATTAAAGTTCATTAAAAAAGTATAAATTATTCTTTAACATTTTAAATAGTTAAATGATTAAAGAGCTCTTCATGAATTGGATATACAAAATAGAAACCAAACTTAAGTAGCAATAAATTGGTTCACCTTCTGTACAAACAATTTCCGCCGATTTATGTATCGTCTCGCTTGTAAATTTTACCCATACATGTAGGTTTTAAATGTCTACAAGCTTAACATATTATGCGTCTGTGTTTGGTGTGTATGTAAGGAAATACTTTTGTGCTGCATCAAGTGTAATTCTGAGTGTGGTAGTATTATATCGTATGTGCGATTGTGGTGGCACGTGTTATCACCGGCGACCGAGTCGTCGATACGTGGCAGTGACGTCCACACACCGATTTGGTTGGATTATTGTTGACTTTTAACGAAAATGAGTGATCCAGGAGAAACAGGTGATAAGGAAAAAAAGAAAGGAACTACGGTTAGTAATTTGTCTTATATTATAATATAAAATAAAAGACTTACTATGACTAGTATCTTTTTATTATCAGCACAATATTGTTGGTAAACATGAGATTTAGTTGTGGTTAATGTAAGCAATTTTATATTTTTGTTTTTCCTATTATAATATAAAATATCTCTTAAGAGAATGCCAATAATGATTATGCAATTTAAAAAAGTTTTAAGTACTTGATGAATATAGTTTACCATATGTTAGTTATATCAATCCTTAGCAGCAACAAGTGGTATTTTTATTATTACATTATCCCTACTAATATTATAAATGCATAAGTAACTCTTTCTGTCTGTCTGTTACACTTTCCCGCTTAAACCTCTAAACCGATTCTGATGAAATTTGGCACAACAATCTTTAGCCCCTTTGAAAGGACATAATTAAGCTATTTTTAATTTGAAAAAAGGGTTGTGAGGGGTCGAAAGGGGGATGAAAGTATAGTAAGATGGTTGTATGGAAGTATCGCTATTTTTGGAGCTAAAAACTTGAAACTTATTTTTCAAGACATTGATTTGATATAAATAAACATGACATTCAAAGTTTATATAAGTTAAGGTAAAGAGGTATGGTACCCAAAAAAAAACTATTCCATGCGGACAAAGTCGCGGGCACAGCTAGTCAATCATAAAACAAAAATATTTTGGCATAGTAACGTTATTATTTTTTAACAGTAATGGTCTAATTGGCATAATGTGTCATACATATACTTTATGAAAACTTAATAACTTTCACATTAAATAAAATACATCAAATTGCAAAGTAATTTTTTTTTAAACAAAGTAAAAATAACAATGAACTAACTAAAAATGGGGGTTGTTAGATCTACGAAAAACGTTTTGTTCAGAATACTACTAGTATTATTTGTTCATGATTATTTTCACTTCGTTACAAAAATAAGTTTTAGTTTGTTGTATTTTAAAAACATGTTTATTAGTTTTTTTGAACTATATTTTAGTTTTCACTTTTTAGTTAGATTTATTGTGAAATAATATCAACTAGATGAGTATTTAAACTGGAAATTAGGTAGAGGGTATGCTTGCGCAGGCTGCTTGGTCTCACTTGCTCTTACACAGAAGAATTTTTTACATCCTGAGGATCCTTATCAGGATAATGAGATAATCTTATCAAAATATTGTATTAGTACAGATTCTTGATATGTGTACAAAGTTTCAAATAAATCTGTCAGTTTAAAGTGGTTCAAAATTGAATTTAAATGAGTTGGTTACTAACACACACATGCATACATACAACTGAAGCTAATATAAAGTGTGACATATAGTCTTATATATGTGGATATAAAGTCTATGGAAATGTACTAGAACTTCTTTAAAATCTTTTAATGATTGATACAATTTTTAATATTATTTGTTATAAGATGGAGATTGTGACTATGTCTAGGGGTTTTAAATATCTACTTTTAAAATTCCTATCAAAGTTGGATGAACCCAGAATAGATAAAAAAAAACTGTTTGTATAAACAGACACTATTTATTTGTAGTGAAACTAGGTACATTTTGAAATCAAGGATAATTTGTTCAACAGATATATTTCAAATATATGTAAAAAAATATTGTATTGAAATAGGGTTTTTTTTCTAGGGTCATACCAATGGTGCAGGTGGACACTATTATGGCACGGGATATCCACCCCATTTCCATCATGTGCCTCCTCCCCACCATATGCAGCATTCTCCACCACCAGTTTACCAGAAGGATGAAAGGGCGCAGAGGCAATACACAAAGCTTAAACAAAAGCTAGAGCGCAAACAAAATACTAGGAATAATGGAATAGGTCAGTATAATTTACTTTGCTCAATTGAAATTTATAAAATTAGTCTGTTATTGTATTTGAGTCAACTTTAATATAATGTACATCACAATAAATATATTGAATTATCTGTAGTTCCTGGTGTTGTGGGCGGAGTTTGAGATTATGAGCATATATGATGATCTAATAGATGTGAACTCCGGCGCGAGCACGCCGTCTCTGTCGCCGCGCAAAGAGCTAAATGGACGCGGCGGTGGTAGCGGTGGCGCGTCCTCGGGCGCCTGGTCCGAAGGCGAGGGATCCTCCGCCGGCGCCTCTGTGCAGGGCGACGATGACAGCGATACGCAGGCTGTGCTTGACCTACTGTCCGCCACTCGCACGCCACAGGTCAGTATTTATTTTTCTTTCCCGTTTAGCTTAGTTTTCTTGTACTTTACTGATGAAGTCGTAAGGTTCTGAAATGGAGACCACGTAGCGGCAAGCGCAGCGTAGGACGTCAACCCAATAGGTAGACAGCGATTTGACTAAAATCGCAGGTTAGCGCCAGATGCAAGCCTATACCGGTGATATAGGAGATCACTTGGTGAGGACTACGCCCAGCTGATAGAATGATGATTTTGCTATTTTCATTCATTCATAGAGTGTATTTCTAGTTAATTTTTTTTCTGCAGTTTGGGCATAAGATAAGAACAGCAAAAAAAGCAAACAATGTTCACAATTAGTTATGTAGTTTTTATATTATGCCTCACTGCCAATACGGAAGGTAAAATTACAGTTTCGGATTAATTTGTTGTGTCGCTTGAACTTTGCATGCATTTAATATTACAACTTGAAATATTCGTCTGTACACTTATTCAGGAATATATGGCAGGGATAACATAATTTTATCTAAATAAAAACTGACTTGTGTAATTTTTATTATAGGTCAGCGATATAACTCCAACCAGCGCATTAGTACAATGGAACTCGCCGCTTCCGGAGGGTGTCACACTTCCCAACGTCGATCTAACCTATGACTTGCTACTCGGCGACAGAGACGTAAAACGTTATAAAGCAATTTATAGCGGATCCTCCCTATCTTGCCGGTGAGTTGTTATAAAATATGTTACGTAACGATACGAGATACGTATACTTGTTCATATTGACTTATTTCTTCCGTCTCTGCAGGGTGCGAGACCTCAGACCCGGATGCGAGTATTCCGTGTGTTTACAAATTCGAGCGGGAGAGTTGACCGGGTCGGCAAGCGAGGCGGCGACGTTCCGCGCGCCCGCCGCGCCCCCCGACCGCATGGCAGCCGTGCGCGTCACGCAGCGGTACCGCAACTCGCTGCAGCTGCGGTGGAACTCCGTCGCCGACAACGGCGCGCGCCTTCTGCACTACCTGCTCGAGATGAATGCCGGCGAAGGCTTCGCCGAGCTGGCGCGTCCGCGCACCCGCCAGCACACCGCCAACAACCTGCGGCCGCAGACGCAGTACTGCTTCCGCATCGCGGCCGTCAACGACTGCGGCCGCGGCGAGTGGAGTGAGGACACCGTGGTCTGGACCGCCGGCTCGCCGCCGGCCGCTCCGCCGCCGCCCGCGCTGCACCGCGCCGCCGCCGACTCCCTCGCGCTGGCCTGGGAGCGGCGCGCCGACGAGGAGTTCACGCTGCAGATGGACGACGCCGCGCGCGGCCACGGCTTCCTGCCCGTCTACTCCGGCCCCGAGCGCTCCTACCTCTGCGCCGGCCTCCGGCGCGCCACCGACTACCGCTTCCGCCTCCGCTGCGAGACGGCTGACGGCCAAGGACCGTGGTCGGCAGAGATCAGCTACCGCACGCTGCCGGAGCGACCGGGCGCGCCCGGCCGGCCGGCGCCGCGCGGCAAGATTCACTCGCGGGCCTTCCGCCTCCGGTGGGATCCGCCGGCCGACGACGGTGGAGCGGCCGTCTCCACCTACACGCTCGAGCTGGACTCCGGCGAAGGATACCGACCCGCATACCAGGGCCCCGAGCGTGAGGCCCACTGTGATCGCCTGCAGCCCGGCACGCCTTACAAGGCGCGCGTGCGCTGCGCCAACGAGGTCGGTGACGGCGAGTGGTCCTCGCCAGAAACCGTCACCACCGATACCGCCTGCCCAGGCGCCTGCGCCGCGCTGGAGCAGGCCGCCGCCCCGCGCGCCACGCTGGTGGCCCTGCGCTGGCGCGCGCCCGACTGCACCGGCGGCGCGCCGCTCACCGAGTACCGCGTGGAGGTCGTGGACGCCGACGGCTCGGTGCGGCTCGCGTACATCGGCGCCGCGCCCGAGTGCGTCGTGCGCGACCTGACGCCCGGCCAGCCCTACCGAATGTGGGTGACCGCCTGCAACCGCGTCGGGGCCGGCCCGCCGTCCCCGACGCTCTCGCTCGCGACGGCGGCCGCGCCGCCGGACGCGCCCGAGACGCCGATCGCCGTCGTCGAGACCCCGCGCTCGGTGCGCCTCGAGTGGGCCCCGCCGCGCGACAACGGCGCCCCGATTCTCGATTATCGCCTAGAAATGAGCGCCACGAACGTCGACGACGCCTTCGCGGAAGTGTACCGGGGCGCGGACACGAGCTGCGAGGTCGGCAAGCTGACGCCGTTCTCGCCGTACTTCTTCAGGGTGTGCGCGACCAACGCGGCCGGCCGAGGCGCGTGGTCCGCCGTCCGCGACGCGCTGACGCCTCGCGCGCCGCCGGCCGCCCCCGCGGGCCTCCGCCACGAGGCCGCGGCGGACTCGCTGCGGCTATACTGGCGGACGCCGGCGGGACACGGCGCCGACGTACTCGCGTACCGCGTCGAGGTCGACGACCGCGCGTTCGACACGGAGGGTCCGACGCCGGAGCGGTTCGTCGAGGGCCTGCGTCCGGACACGGTGTACCGCGTGCGCGTCGCCGCGCGCAACGAGCTCGGCCTCGGCGACTGGTCCGAAGAGGCGAGCGCGGCCACGCGGCCCCTGCCGCCCGAGCCGCCCGCGCTGCGCTGCGCCCAGGTCGCGCACAACTTCCTGAAGCTGGAGTGGGCTAGCGCCGGCGAGGCGGCGCAGTACTGCGTGGAGATGCGCGCGGCGGACGGCCGCGAGTTCCGGTCCGTGTACCGCGGCTCGGCGCGCTCCTGCAAGGCGAAGAAGTTGCGCGAGGCGACCGCGTACTCGTTCCGAATACGCGCGAGCGACGAGCGCGGCGGGCGCGGCGGCTGGTCGGCGCCGCTGGCCGCGCGCACGGCGCCCGCGCCGCCGCCCGCCGTTTTTTTTTTTTTTTTTTTTTTTTTTTTTTTTTTTTTTTTTTT
>JACJUM010003174.1:13230128-13456237 GCA_020976665.1 Heortia vitessoides | reverse complement strand
CCCCGCCCCCCCCCCCGCCCCCGATGTGATCCCTGTACATAGACGCGTAGACGACCGCCGTCGTCCGCGAGCGGCGAACGTCGCCATCCCCGAGGGCACCTCCGCGCACCCGAATCTGTCGATCTTCGTTATCTAGTCTCCGCTCGCGCCGCCCGCTCGGGCGCGCCGCGTGTATTTATTGTGTCGCCCCTGTCTCTCTGCGGTGCCGCGGGGTGTCTCCGTTCGTCCGCTCGGCGCCGTCTGCCCGTTCGCCGCGACTCCGAGGATCGGTCGCGAGTTTTTATCCGTTTAATTGTAAGGTGTTAGTGAACGACTAAGGTGCTGTATTTGTAAAGTCCCGCGAGGGCCGTGGCCCCTCGCCCGAGTTACAGTGTGCGTGCTGTGATCACTTCCTTATGCGAATGAGACTGATTTTAAAGTAACCGCTCGGTTCGTAGAGTGCCGAACGCTCCCGCGACCGCCCGGGCCCGGTCCGCGCCGACCACGCGAACTTTATCCAATTTTATATACTCCGAATGCTTATTGATTATATCGATGTACCTAATCATATTGTATCGTCGATGGTAATTATTGTTTTTATCCATAGAACATGACCTTTTATTGATGACATTATGTTATATGAGTAGATAATTTGTTTATAAATTTAGACATTACGAATCATTGAGATTGTTACCACCCGGTAAATAAAATAAGGAATTGTCAAATTAGACCTAATTTATAAGGCATTGTGTCCCAAATGTAACTTTTCAAAGAAATAATGTTATAAATCCCTTATTGATGTTTGTTAATTTAATAGCATTGTTAGGAAAATATTAAATGATTTCCATATACATATTATTCTAAATGAATTTCGTTCTAGATAAGCAAAGTGTCTTTATTAATTGTGTATCTTTTATTCGAAGTATAGAGTAAATTATAATGCCGTTGTAAGAGTTTTCCATTTTAAACTTGGTGTTTTTAATATCACGATATAATAACTATTAACGATAAAATGTGTTCTGGATCTGTCGGTGGTAATATGATTGTATTGTATTGTATGGTATCATTGAATATAGTCATTATTGTCACGTAGCCTGCATCGATGTAACATTTGAACTGTCACTAGGACTAATCGATGATCGTTTATATAGATGTGTATTACCTATAATCGACGAGATTACCGTGACACACCAATAGGATTAAATGTATCGTAAATATATAATATTTACTTCTCCTGTGATCAGCTTATTCTATTCTTTGTATATCTTTATTATTGTTATCCGAAACATTCCTAGGGTATCTACATGTTAATTTTCTGACTTCAATGAACTTTTTTGATTGTTATTCTATTGTAGAGAAGAAATTCACTTCGTGCCTGTTCTTCTTCTATGGCATAATCGATTTGTAAGCGCAGCTTACTGTAAAACTATAAAGAAATTATTTAATTTTTGAAAAATTTATAATGATGATGTGCAATTATTTTAACAATTTATTTATTCTTTATCGCTTAATATAATATTTATTTTTTAGAGAATATATAAAAATATTATAGCGTCATTGATAAAGGAATCGAATGTTCCTAGATGATTTATACAAACTGTACTATACACCATTGCAAACTGAATCGTGTACTGCAGTGAAGCATCAAGCATTCCAACTTTATTCCACTTGTAAATAGGCCTAACGAATTTTGCGATATTTGATTATACATCTTGCTTTAATGAAATTGTATGATAATGAGCTTCGTGTAAGTGGCGTGTTTAGATACTGAACATACGCCAGTGGAAATTACTATCTTGTGTTGAGACTACAACGTTTTTCAATTAATGAGATAAATGATTAACGGGGATAACATCTCATATTGTATTTGTGTTTGAATAAGTAACGTATAACGAAATGTATATGTTTATAATATAATATTTGATGATGTTATGTATACAATTTATTAAACATGAATATATCAATAAAACTATATTTTGTGTACGACAATCTTTAATTTTCTTTCTACAAAACAAACAACATTAATATTTTTTTATCCTAATTTGGAGGTTAGTTGGTACAAATTTGTGGGAAGATATGTAAATAAATATAATTAATTTTATAGTTTTACATTACAAAACCTTATAAGTAGAGTAAGACCCCATTTTGGCCTATAGAAGACTAGAAAATGTTTTGTACTATGAGTATTAATTCACTACGGACACATTACAGTATTGACTTAACTTATTACTCACTTTGAGGATGCGGTTAGTGGTACGGCTACGATATAGGAAACAGTTGGCACGATTTGATGTTTTCGCTGTACACTTCCGTGTAGTTCATCGTATAATTCGTTTCTATTGTAGAAATGTGGTCGATGCAGCCTTTGAAATTTTGTGGAAATATTTTCTTAGCTATGATGCTGTTCTCGTCGTTAATTCCACCTGAATGAATAAAATATTACAAAATGCTATGAATAGGGCGATCCTGGTATTTTTTAGCCGTGAGATAAAGTTATTAAATATCTAATATCTTGTATCTATTTTGTATTCAACTGGTGTATCTTCTATTAAAACCCTATGTAGCCATTAGCCTTACTGGAATACAGTACTACGCTGTCCGTTATTGTACTTTGTTTTATCTAACACTAGCGGCGCGCCCCGACTATGTCCGCGTATATAGCAAATGTTTTTCCCGTTAATCCCGTTACCGCTGGAGTTTCATCATGTCCTTTGATCCAATCTATAAGGTATCAATAATATATTTCTTTATTCAATCTTCCCAAATTCGTTAGTCCCGTTCCTGTTCTTAATAATTATCCAATGATGCAATCGCTTTAGAGATATGCGCGTATTTAGATACCTACATTACGACGATTTATTTTTATATACTTATATAGACTAAATATAATTGTATTGTGGTTTACTTTTAAGTATAATCAGTGTTGTCTATACTTTCTATTTGTATGATTAAAGACCTCAATGATATTGATAAAAGTATGAAACAAATAAATAAACTTGTTTATTATGTGTTGCGCACCTATATACACATCCACGTCGTAATACTCGTGTTCTCCCTTCGAGCCCGGCTCCTCCACATACGCGACAGCTTGGTCGACTGTGAGCGATATATTAGTTCCATTCAACCTCATAACAAGCAAGTGCCACTCTCCGTCGGCAAGAAACCCTGCGTGGGGTACGATTCTCGATTGGAATCTAGAAGTTTCAGTCTTATCTTTGAAGAAAGTCAGTTCTTCTGTGGAGTTTTCACCGACAAACGACCATATCAGTTTCAGAAGTCCGCTTTCTAGGCCAACACCGAGATATTCGGAATCCTGTGAATGGTATAAAGGATTATTATTGTTTTAACCTACAGAGACTTATAGGAAGGACTAGAAACTTATAGTTCAAGGCATAATTTTTCTATGTATCTTCGGTGGCACATATGGTCACTGCCATATTAAAATATTTGTATACATAATAAAAATTACTTTTTAACAGCTTTAAAACGCTTTTATTTATCTTAATACACTTTTTGGTCGACGTTACCTTGCGGCAACCTTTCTAAAGATTGTATACTAAAAAGTACTGTGTGAACGCGTAAATGTTGAAAACATTATATCATACATTGAATTGACTCAGTGGTCAATTCAGTATGTCGCTTAAAGCACTAAATAAAGGTGAAATGAGGCTACATTCCTCTACAGGGTACATAGCAAGCGATTAAGCGAAATGATTCTGAGCGGTGTATTTTTCATCCCTCATAAAATTCACCAGAGAAGCGGGATTTATAGCAATCCCGTACTAAAAAGCAGAAGTCACGTGACTTGCCGGTACTGAAGTTGAGCCACGGCGTGATACAGATGTAGGTCCCCAAGCCTTACTTTGTAAAACTTAGCATAATGAGAAAAGAAGAAATGAGCAACGCCTGACTTACCATGGCGAGCCAAAGCAGTAAGCCATCAGCCTCTGCGGTGGTAAAATTGAGAGTGATGTAGTCGGGTCGCGGCGGCGCGCGGGCCGCGCGCTGTCTGCCCGCGTGCGCCGTGCTGGCGCCGCGCCGCAGCGAGAGCAGCGACTCGCCGTCGAATTGGGGGATTGTCACGTTTATCTCTACAAATTATATACTTTAACATGAACGCAGTGCAATCTTTGTTGATCAAGTTAGATTCACTTATAAGCTTTCTTAGGTCTGAGATCGGATGGTTTAAAGAAAGGAAATACGGTTAAAGCATTTGTGTCATCGACAGCACAGAAATTACAATTAAGTATAATAAATAAATACATACATCCCTCGGTTCACTGAATTTAAGTTTTAATGGAGGCTGGATCTGACTGACAAGATCATATTACATAGGTACCTAATATAGAGATAAAATATAGAAGGATAAAGATAAATGAAATACTGACTGATATCACAGGTTAGGCCGGCGTACCCCGCTGCGCACACGCAGCGTGCGCGCCGGCACCGTCCAGCGGGCGGCTTGCACGAGGACCGGTTGCAGCCCGCGTGCCGGCGACAGCGGCCCCCGGTAGCTGCACCCCCACCGACGCCTCCACTTGCGCCCCCACCCGAGTTTCCGCAAATGCAGCGCGCTCGGCCGCGGTCCACCACACAGGTGCCGCCCGTACATGTCTCTGCCCCACACGCGGTGCCATCACAGTCGCCCACGTTTTGGCCCACTGATCGTAGAAAATAGACACATTTTAGGCGCGTCTTCTTATCCTATGTCTGACCAGTAAACGAAATAAAACAAAGTCGATATTTGTTCTCTTATCTCTATGTTTTTCGTATAAAATGTTTTTATTGTGGAGTATTTCAATGTTTTCTAATCTGATAAATGGATTGCGTAACCTTATAAACTACGTGGTTAAAAGCACTAGAAAACAAACTTAAAGTAAAAGCTACAGGACTATATTCTAGAATATTATTTTAAAACGGAAAGATTTGGTTTTTGTTTATTTGTTTTTTTTTACTATTTTCGTTTCGTAAAGTAGGCTATAATATATTTAAATTTTAAAAATATAAATTTGAACAAAGTACGTAAGCAGTATTTTTGTAAAATAATTTAATGAATAAAAAAAACTTGAACTATGCTGGTGAAACTGCGAACAGTCGCAGAGTTACATATATTTTACACCAAAACCTTGACTAGGTTTCTAAAAGATTATAGTGTCTGGAGGGCTCATTTTCGTAACCATTAGTAAACTTGTTAGATATAAATAAATAATGATGATTTAACAATAGTTTTTTCCAAATGCTCTTAACAGTAAGGTTATATCTAAAATTTAGTATGTCCAACACTGTGCCCTAAAACGTTAATTTATCTACTGAGACATAATCGATCTTGTATATAATACAAATATATCCTATCACTTGACCTTGACGCGTGCAACCTTTCAAAATCTAACCAATCTACCAGTGAATTTCGAGGCACAGATAACAAGTACGGAAATAAGACAAGAAAGTGAAGTACTTCACCTTGAATGTTCTGCTGTTCCAAGGGCAGCAAGATGTTGTTCACGTGGAGGTTCCGGAGGCAGCCGGCGAACGGCTCCGGAGGGCCGGACATCACGTCGAACGGAAGAGCTGACAAATCTTGTGCTCCTCCTGACCGAATTTATTTATATTACTTTAATGATACTTTTTTGCAAAGTTATGATAGATCATTAAGAAGGTCAAAGGCTACTTGTCGAGGAAATGAAACTTAAAGGTAATTAAATTGTGGACCGAAAAGGTATAAGAGAAATTTATGGTGTCAAACATAATTTCAATCTCACGAGCACGATAGTAAACACTTTACGACCCACGCTCTATTAAATGTTTCACGATTCACGCCCTATGATCCACTCACGATAGCAGGCAATAATTTATAAATCAAGCAACCTAAAGAACTCAAACTCAAAAATTTCTTTATGGTAATAGGTCTAACATTAGCACTTTTAAATCGTAAATCGAAACAATGCTTTTTCTATAAAATATAGTTATATTGATTACAATAATCCTCAAATGACCGATGACCTTGATGGACTTATCGGGTTATAAAAACGATTTGAACAAATAGGCAGTTGATTGACCTAATATAAAACTAGACCGCTGGCACTAGACCTGTCTAAATACTAAGTAAACCGCAGGCTCATTATATGTGTTAACAAAGAGGTGTACTGATTACTTTCGCTAAGTGAACGTGTAGGCGATGGTAGAGCGACACCGGGTACCTCAGTGCTGTCGGTACCACCCTCGCAAACGACCTATGCCTGAGACAGTAATGGATGCACTCACCTAGCAGCAGGGAACAGTTGCCAGCCGTATGTGGGTACGCGTGAGCTACCATCGCCTCCGTGCTGAGCGCACCGTCCACCCACACGTAAAGCCGGCTGCCGTAGCGGCCCGCCTTCACGCTGTGCCACTGAGACATCGATAACACTACGCCGCTGCGTACTAACGATGACACTCCTGATAGTCGATCTGGGATAAGACATGATGGAAAATTAATAATTCGGACAAGTGCATCAACTTTTGTTACCGGAATTTTTACTTTTTGTGCTGCTAAACCTTCCTTTTGTAAAATTTTATGGTCCTAGGTATAGGTTGGTACCCAAAAGTTTGTGATTCCCCTATAAATATTACAAAATAAGAGCACACCAATGCTAAATGCAATGCTACAAAGATAAGTGAGGAACCGGCAGAGTAGAATAGTACCCCCCCTTCCTCGGAGTCGTAAGATGCGACTAAGGTGCGGAACCGACAGCGGGCGGGGATGCAGCAGCATCCCCACGAAAGTTGCGCTCTGCGATTGCCAAACACGGTTGCCCAGCGTGGCAATTGTGGGCAAAATTCCCCTTCCCTTCGAGAACCCTATGAACAGCAGCGGACTCCCAAAGGCTATATGATGAAGTATTCTGCATAGTCATTGATTTTACGACTTCATCTTGGTTAGGTATGGTGTCGCTAAATTAAAAAATTATTCAACGTAATACAATAGCTGGTCATCCAAATTGTAGTATTGTAGCATTAAGCTTTACGAGGTGGCGATCAATATTTAACCGATTAAAATATGCAATTTGATAATACACATTTGTATCTCACAACTCTATACTTTTGTTATAAATTTATCATACCTAAGTATATTTGTTGTGTCTTGATTTTTAATCTATTTTTAAAACCTTAATAGTTTCTTGTAGTCACCGCCCAAACAAATAATTCTTTCTTAAGCACACTATGTGGCAATCTGAAGTCGTACAAAATACAAAAGGCTATAGGTACTTGAAAGGAAGTTATTTTCTACAAGACGGGCGTTCAGTCCTGGAGTCGCCCGTGAGTTTATCACGTTTGCTGACGTAAAAACTCACGGGCGTCCTTTGACGTCAATCCTATAAATACAATATCATAAGTCTGGAATAAAATTTAGTCTTGGGCTTAAAGTTATGCGGGTTCCTTTTGTCTGTGCATGAAATACTATAAAAGAAAATGTTTGCTTTACTGGCCCAACATAATAGAGCAAAAGCAAGAATATTTCTGATTTTTATATTATTGCCTTACGCAACAATAATATTTGAATTAATTCTAGAAAAAATAAAAAAGGTTATTTTATTACTTCAGAAACACGATATTATTTGGTGTTTAAAATCATCGAGCATAGGGGACCATATTGTACAGTTCTCATTTAATGCTTTAGAACAAACACTAATTATAGCGTAGGTATGATTAATAATAGTGCATTACAATTATATTTACATAAATTAGAAATTCTGAATTACAATAACTCCTAAATACGGTAACAATCAGCTGACATCAGGCGGCCCTCAGCCTGAGCCACAGGTTCAATCTGGATACGTGTCATGCATATGCAAGTTATGCAAGCATTACTTATTTACATGATCTATCATCATACCAGCAATTAAAAGTTCACTATTGGCCCATACACACATACAGCCATTAAGAGATCTATAGACATCAAAGACATATATTTAAAGACTAAAGTATAACTATATATTAAGCCGTATTATTTCAACACACTTCAAAATGCTTTGCAGGAGGTTCAGGTTGCCTCACTTCCGCCCTAAATAAGCAATATAAGTGATATTAGTAAAAATAAGGTAAGTATCACGGAATTTGAGTTGGCCAGCTATATCCCCGTGTTTACTTGTATTTTATTGTATGGTACATGACAACCGTGGGACGTCCATTGCTGAACATAATCCTTCCTAAGTGATCTGCAACAGGACTGGTCGTATGCGGCCTGTTTTCAGCGCGATCCTGCGGTTTTAGAATGATCGTCTGGCCGCTTGTACATGGTCTCCATTCTATAATCTTACGGTTCTATCGTTCTTCAGTTCCGCGTACAATGTGCCCTGCCCACTGCCACTTCAACATACTCATATTAACCCGCCGAGCTATATCGGTAGGGCGTACGCGACTTTTAAATTCTAAGGCTTTAATAGCCGCATATTCTTAATTAAAAAAATCATACTAAGTAACATCATTTTTGAATATAATGCCTGTTGCATAATAAGAAATTAATTTATGAAAATATATTATAATAATCATTATTAATTTTATGTTTATCAATAATTCATAAACATAATATGGCATGTTTTTGTCTATTGGTTACGCTTAAATGTTGCTCTAACTGCGATCTTTTTTCTTCCATCTCAAAAACGATTCAACGTATAAAAACAACGTAACGAAATGGAAGTTGTAAGAAATGTAATACTCTATAATGTTTAAAATAAATACAAATACAAAAACCCCATAGGCAACAAGTTATTCGCAAAAAAAGATATTTGAAAACCTAAGGCTTCGATAGTAGTGTACACCCTATTATGAATAGATTTTGGTACAACTTATACGATGTCAAAATAAGATCTTATGCAAGTTGAAACTTGGTATCTCAAATTCCTTGGTGAACTTCTAATATTACAGTACTAATAGGTAAAACAGTAATGTTGTAAACGCACTTCTCTTTTAAAAAATGTTACTTACCTGTCCACCGATATTCTAGGAGACCCCCTTGCAAAGAAAGAGCAGTGTAAAAGTGCGGGGTCTCTGCATAGATCAAGAGGCCTCTCTCCTTGGCCGGTTTTACTTCGGCCTCCAAAGATAGGCTCACACTGGATATGGGGCGAGGGTGAAGCTGTATGTAGGAACGAGCGCCCGTGAACAACACGTCGGTTGGTGTCAATTCTGGAACAGCAATGTTCGTAACTGTTGATTTACTCTAATATGATTATATTTTTGAATTTCGTAAGAAGCTCAAATAACTTCTTATTCAACTTCGCAGGAATCATAACCTTTCATTGTTTAATCGTTCTGTTGTACTCCTGATAGCCATGAGAAATCACTGCGGTGATCGGAGAGTTTGATGCTTGAATAGCCTGTGCATTCCACATCTTTAATAAGTGTGTTCTGTAAATATACTTTGCCTAATACAGGTACAACTAAAACTACGTATAATTTATTTTCTAAAAATTTTCCATGCACAGGCTACCTGGAAGAAATAGCAAAAAGGCCGTCAATTGTACTATGTACTACGAGTTTGGTATATATTATAGAAAAGGTGTATTATTATTATAAGGGAGACGCGACGTTTTCATCAAAGATACCAGGAAATCGTGTTATTAAAAATGTCTTCGTGGTGAACAGTCTAATAGATACTCGAAAGTTGATATCGAAGGAGTTGAATTACTTCATGTCATTTTCACAACACAAAATGGTTCGGTACAAATGTCTGTTTGGTCTACTTGAGTGTAAACTACAGGTACCTTGGTCGCAGTTAAGACCAGTTTTCCCATACGGACAGTCGCACTGGGCGTCCTCGGCTGTGATGACGCAACGTCCCTGACATTCTGTCACGTTGCGGTCACACGGGTTGGTCTTTGACGAGCACGTCGCGCCGAACCACCCCTCGTTGCAGATGCATCTGTGAAACCAATGCTTATGATTAACCGGGACCTTGATTCTAAACCGGCCATGAATTCATCTAATGTTAAACAACTTATATTTTTATGTAGGCTTCTGTTCTATCTGTCTGAAAAAGATCTTGCATAATATTGTCCAAGTTGTTTTATTACTCTTCCAAACTCAGGGTTCAAGGTACTAGACAGTTTTGATGTAAAAGACTACCGTAGACTACCGACTACTACTATTGGTGGGCCCAGCCCACCCCAAAATGGTCAAGCTAGTGCCCACCTCAGGATGTTGGGCTACTAAATTAAAAAGTAGTACTTAGAGTGTGGTTTAAGTAAATTATAAGAATAAACAAGCGTGTTTGAAAGGACAAAGCGAGTTAAGGAAGCGAGAGAGGTATGCTAAGATCGTAGCAAGTAGAAATCCATAGTCTCTGCCTACCCCCATGGGACACAGGCGTGATGTATGTATGTACCTATGCATCGTATATCGTTTAAGTGTCGACTGTATGAGTGAGTGCGTGATCGCATCGGCCTTAGAATGTCAGGGGCTAGACCTCATCTGAGAATTAACCCTAGATACGTCAATTACTGTCTTTAAAATCTGTATTATATATATTAACCCGTAAGTAGCAGGCGAATGAATGCAGACTCCACGAGGTGCGTGACAAGACCTGGCGGTGCATTGCGCCACGCTGCACTGTCCGACGCCGCGTCCGGCTAGGGCTTTGCCCCCGACTGAGGACCCGCCCACTTCCCATATGCAGCCTCGCCAGCCGTTGTGCAAGGGCAAGTCGTGGGGTAAATCCCTGAAGCCATCTGATGGATGTCCGCCTGTTGAACACAACTTATTTGTTCGTTCAAGTAAGTCCTACCAACAAAGGGTTAATTATTTTACATGGTTGGGTACAGTGTAGTTAATTTTAAAATGTTTTTTTTTGTGCTCTGTAGTTAGCAAACAAGCACACGGTCCGCTTAATGAAAAACGTGCTCGCAGACTATAAACAATCATGTCATCACAAAGATATCACTAGTGTGTGGCCAACCTTGTGAACTAAAGATAAAATGTCACATTTACCTAGTAAATTCATTTCCTCTCACACCCTTAAAACCGGAACACAGTAATGTAAACACGGCTATTTGGGTGATATTTATGCATGGTGATATTTATGCAGGACATGATATTCAATAGTTTGATACCTATTTTAGTGACAAGTTGTTTTTATCGTTTTAGTCTCAATCGCAGGCACTGTCCTAAAAAAAGCGTTATTACAGTAATGTTGAATAAGATATGGCGAAGCAGATTAACCCGAATCTTTTCTACTGTATATATATTATTTTGTTATACTTAGTGTCTATATACTATTTTTGGGACCATTCAATTATTATTCTAATTAATAAGCATATAACATTATATTTATATGCTTTGTTTTTGGTGGTTGTGTTTTTGTAAGCATTTTGACATTTATTAACAATTCGAAGCGTCTACAATCAACTACACAGAGGATGAAAAACACACGTAACTCTTAAACTTTAGTATTAAAACTACAGAATATCTATAGGTCATTCAGCGAACGCAGTGGTAATGCAATTACCGATGAAAACATAGGGCAGCGTGGTGATTTTCGCGTCATGCGCGGGTGCATTCCCGGTGACATTGAGGCGGCCATCGACGGTGAGGCCGGCGGCACGCCCGCGCCGCCACACACGCACCGAGTGCCCGCCGCGGCGGAAACTCAGTGCGCGCGACGTGAACACACGCCGGGGACCTGCCATCGAGAATGTCTCACATTATTATGATTAATTACACTTGCCGAAACGATTTTTTTATTAGGCCAGGTCGATAGACAAGCATACAATCCGCGTGATTGTAAGTGTCATTGCAACACTTGTAGACACTTGTGATATTACAATGATATCACTGGCGCGTTGTCAACCTTGTGACTTGAGGATATTATGTCATACGACCTTTGTATGATGTCTACTTCATATAGGTAGAAATAAATTACTGAAATAAAATAATATCTGTATTTTATCGATTAATCGATTACAATTTTAAGAACCACATATGTATTTAGTTACTTAATGTAAATGTACTTAACTTGTCATCACGGCTGACCAGCATGGGAGGTATGGATATATAATTCCCCTTTTCTTAGAGAGGCAAATATCCAGCTGTGGACGAGCTACTGCTGTTATAATGCTGTACTCGAATCAATTAATAATGATGAAAGAGAAGAACTACGGCTATCCTCTATGAATCTATAATTGTGTAGTGAGTAAATGATGTCTCATTTATAGATCGTATTATTATCATAGCAGCCGTAAAACGTACACTGCTGGGCATAGGCCACGTAGGGCAAGCGTGTTGACAATTGAAGAGCGTAGCTTCACGATGGGAATTCTGCTGCCCATACCCGCCCTGTTGCACTTGAACTACACCGCTTCGGTTGGATATAGCGCCATTTGTCGGTAGACGGTTTAGACGGTACGGTACAGGCAGAGGTAGTATTTTACTCTGTCGGGACCACGTTCGTGTACTGTATCAATATTTATTGTATAAAATTAACCAGGCAACCGGCTGATTTTACTTGTTGGATACTTGCTGGACATTACAAACATACACGTGACAAAATGGATAGGAAACGAAATCTTACCGCTACCCATATTCCAAGTAAGCATGATGTACCCCTTTACAAAGGTCAACGCTAGGTGTTGACTCCTCGAATCGTGCCTGCCAGCCTGTCCCATGTAGGCTAACAGAGCGATTTGCTCCATATCGGAAGTTTGAAAGCGGAGTCGTAGGTCGAATCTGTCAGAGTTCATAGCTCCAGGAGACAAGGGGTACATAAGGAATGACGAGATGCCAGTGCTGATCGGAGCTAGAGAAGGGCGGGTAATTTCTACATCTGTAACAAATAATAGCCAGAACGATGACCAACTTAAAAGTATTAGTTGGAAGCTGCGATGATTGTTTATTTCATTGTATTTTATATGTATAATAATAAATAAGCACTTAAAACGTGATTGTACCGTAATGTACTCGTAAAATATTCAGTGTATTAAGGATATGTAGGACTGTAAAGATGATAGAGTTGGAGAAAAAACTGAAAGAAGTCAAAGTAAAGTTGTATTGAACGCCAATTGTTACTAAGTAATCTGGCCAAGATACTGACTGTATTCACAGAAGATGCCATGTTTCCCATACGGACACAGACACAGGAACCCGCTGCCCGGATGCTTCACACAGCTGCCTCCAGACTGACATGGGTTGTAGTCGCACACAGACTCGTCGCAATGGCGTCCGGTCCACCTGTTGAATAGAAAGATTCAAAGATAGAACAGATAAATATTAAATCCTCTTTCTCATCATGATTAATTAAACGTGGGGTCTATGTGAAGTATAAGACTGATGGTAATTACTGTTGATAAATATCCGTCACCCAGCAATAGGAACCGCAGGAATTAAAGGGAAAAGAGTAGAAATAAGTAAAGTCACAGAAACGGAGTTTCTTAGGAGTCCGTTTCTCGTGTCTTTATCCGGCGAAATCCACGGAAACGGCCGCCTTTAAATTGGAATACCTCCAAGCACACTAAAAGAGAAAATATCCATTTCACACTTTTACTGGGCAATTTTTCCCTTTAATGCGACTCGTTTGGAACAAAGGTGGGCGCCTACAGTTTGCGGCGTAGTTTTACATTCTGTTCCGTAGGGCCCACCACTGAGTTGGGCATGCAGGTAGGCCGCTGGGGACAATAATGATAATAATAGGTGTTTAACGTGTAAGCTTCGAGGATGTATTGACCTCTGTGGCAACACATTGATTCGTATCCCAGGGAGACACTGGTAACCCCACTCGTGGCTGCCGCGAGACCAATAGTATTCTATTTTTGAAACAAATTTCATTAAAGCTGTAATCTACTACTTCACGCTTACCCAACTTTTTCAAGTTCACTTCTTAGCCTCAATAACTAATAAGTGTTACAACGTTTTTTACCCATTAGCACATGAGCAGACGTAGCCCGCAGCGGCACCACGGTCGCTACAAGAGCCGCCGTTGAGACAGGGCGCCGACAGACATGCTAGAGACGAACACTCGCCTACTTCCGTTGCTTCGACCGCGTCACTGAATACATCACGTTTTTCACCATTTACCTGTTTGATATAAGACATAATATATATACATATATGTATTACATACGTTCGTTATTTAGTATGTAGGTGTTGCGTTTAAAAGGAATGGCAAATTAAAAATTAAATGAGAGTGAGTTATCGATGCTGTAGCGAACAGAATATATATCAGTGCTGTAGTGAACTCGTATAATATTTTGTAAAGTTTACGCGTTCATTAAATCAAATCATTTTTTTTTATTTCGATGTGTAGTCAAGAGTCTCATATCGCATCTGTCATCGTGCAGCAAGCCTGTGTTAGTATAAAACTGAACTGGACGGGTCTAAGCTTACTACAGGTTCACAACGTGATCTTTAAAAAAGAGCCCATAAGAAAAACTGATGGTAATGAAACCTTCGTCCTAAAACTCAATTGAGGCTTTTTAATATCTTAAGCATAAACATTCAGTGTCCCTAAATGGTAATCATTATTTTAAAAGTAAAAAAAAAATGTTTTGAAACCGTTAAGAAGTAGTTTTAAAATGAATGTAACTTGTAATTGTAAAATATTAAATGTAATATGGACAACGGAGGTACGCAACTTACGTTGACCAAATTGAAGACATTTTTGAAGTTTTGGTGCGGTCACCGTTGTAGAACGGAACAATAGTTGTACTCGTTTATAAAGAGACTACTGAATGCTGACCGAGCAAGAAAGTATGTCAGGGGTGAAGTAAATGGAAATCATTAGTTTCTTTTACCTTTAACTCAGTGATACAGCCGATGAAGGGTTTACTCTCCACATCTCTAAATTGTGGAGAGTTACCCAAGTACAGTGTGCTATTATGGTCTAAGGACTTAATTTCCGCAACTTGACCACCACTCATAGCTACCGTGTCGTTCAGTCGCAAAGTGGCGTTACAATGTTGTTCTTTTAAATATAGGTCCAATCTAAAAGAAAACATTAATCTATAAAAGTATATAAAAGGAGAAGCCACAGTATAAAGATTTTTTATTTAAAGTCATGAAATACATTTTTCCAACAATCATCCCTTTTTACCCCCTGCGAATAGGGAGTGCAAGGGTAATAAGAAAGTTCTATAACTTAACGCAGTTGGAACCGCGGGGCGCTCGTAGTCTGTATATATAACAGGAGAGCAACATATCAACGCAGGGCCTATACTATAAGGGTTAGGAACTTAAAATTTTGCACAGGGATTCCTTTTAATCGTAGGGGAGAATTAAGAAAGGATTTTTGAAAATTCACCCTTTTCACATTCAAGTTTTATGACCACATTTCTTACCTTGTCTCTATTTTCATCAAATAACCCTTATTGACGAACGTCTTCAGTTCACTCAAAAGCATTGTTTGGTAACCACAAGAAAATTTGAACTTCAGTAGTCCCGATTCCATGTACAGTTGCATGTAAACTCCTTTAGCTATATCCACGTGCATCACCTGTCCATCGGTGATCAGCGTTTTAGCATTGAACTCGATGTCAATTGAAGTTGTGTTACGCAATTTATGAGCTATATAAGAGTTTCCACCGAATGCTGCTGAGGTGATTACAATTTTATCGTCACAAAACTTTCCAGCATAATTGAACATGCAGTGGCACTGTAAAAGAAAATTTCATTATGAATGCATGACCTAACTCAAAGTTTTGTATTTATTTGAATTTGCAGATGATATTGCGAGTCCTGCCTGAAACCTGAGACAGCAAGCTTATTACTTTCAGAAAATATCATCTTAAATATAACTCAGCATTTTCTATGCATAAATAAAAACCTCTCAAAGTAATTAAGTATATAATAAGTAAGCATTTATTCCTTATCGGTTGCTTCAAACGAGTAAAAGTTTGACATTTGAGTGTTTGTAGGTTTTAATTACCTACAAAATTGAAGAAATGGCGCTGAAATATCAGCACAAAAAGAACGCTAAGAAAAATTCGACTTGTCTGCTAAGGTCTCGGTAGCACAATGGTAGTGCAATCCCGTGAATGGGAAAGATGCAGGTTCGAGTCCCGCCTGACACATGAGGTAAGTTGATTTTATTCTAGTAAATGTCATCTTTAATTATTTCATCCAGAATTCTATATGCATAAAAACATTTTAAAATAATTTGAATTTGTTTTGTATTTAAACACAAACGAAACTTACACGGACTCCATGAGAAGTAGCAACACAGGTACCGTGATTGTTACAGACAGTATCTGTACATTCCGATTGAATTGTAGTATAAGTCGTGTTATCAAATCCACTCGTAACGTCCATCGCTTCTGTAGTTGAAAATACTACAGGTGTAGGATACTCTGTCATGACATGCGCAGTAGGTGTATCAGTAAACATTTTATCCGTTGTTGTATCACCTCTGGGTGTAGAAGTTATTTCTGCACTTATATCTCGTGTAGTTGTTTCCGGTTCTGTTGTTTTAGTATCAGAAGTAGGTAATGATAGACTTGTAACTATTGTGGCAGCATCGGTGACAGCAGGAATTGTTGACATAGTTGCTTCCTTTACCGTAGTTAAAGTTGTATCTACTTTAATTACGTCAGTTGTTAAAGGTGCAGTGGTCGTGTCTACATCAACAGGAGGTAATTTTGCTGTGGTCTCTGTAGATTTATCACAAGACTCATGACATTCAGTCGTGGATTCAGTCTTATGACTTTCTGGAGATTCTGTTCGAATTGTCTGTGGTGTAACGCCAGTATCTCCTTTTGACGTTGTACTTGTTTCTACTTGTGATGTGGTTACAGTATGGTCCATTTTAGTTGCTTCTTCAGTAATAATTTCTGGTGTCGTAACTTCCGTAGTACTCAAAGTAGATATTCCGGATATGGTAGTTAAAACAGTTGGTCGACCACTTACGTCAATTTCTATAGTTGTTTTAGGTCCAGTGTCATTGTATTCTACGGTATAAATTGTGGTGACATCAGTTGTAAAGAGATCCGTATACATAGTCGTTAATATCACAGATTGTGTTGAGTCTGGTAGTGGTGTCGGGCTGATGTAGTCACAGTCATACGTGTCATCATCCAGTATTAGACATTCACATAAAGGTCCAGTGAGTGTTGGTGGACACGAGCAAGTGAAATTGTCTACACCATCGATACATGTGCCACCATTCATACACCTGAAAGATACAATATATAATGTAAAGCTTCTATAAATTAATATAATATAACAGTTTAAAACTTTAAAACGAGGAACTGTTTCTCAAACAACTTAGTCAGTGACAATGTGATTGCAATACGTACATAAATAATAATTAGATTGCTTATTTTTCATAATTGTGTTTAAATAATAACAATAAGTACCTTGGTCCTAACAAACACTCGTCGTATTGGAGCTCACATCTCTCCCCGTGGTAATCAGGGACACAGTAACATACTCTCACTCCATCTTCGACCACACAGAGAGCATCGTTGCTGCAAGAGTTTTCGTCACAGAACTCTATTTGAACCTCACAACTTTTGCCTGTGAATCCTACATCACAGAAAAAAAACATGTAACGTTTCTAGTAAATACACATCTATAAAGGGAAAAACTGATTAACAGAGATTTTGCTCAGGGGTCCCTTTTTGAACGCACTATGAAAGGATTTTTGAACATTTACCCCCTTATGAGGTAAAAAGGGAATGACGAGGTAGAATTAAACTTTACTATTCTTAAACTTATTCGATTAAAATTCAGTATAAAGGTTTTTTATTTAAAAAAATCATGAAACGTGTATTGAATATTTTATCAAAAATCATCCCTTAAAGGGGCAAGAGGGCAAAATAATGAAAGCTCTACAACTCACTGCCGCATCTATAAATACAACAAAAGATTTTTCTGCTTACCAAATGTGCACGCACACATGTAATCAGCGTGAACATCAATACAAACGCCGCCGTTCTGACAGGGATTTGATTCGCATTCATCTATTTGTTCCTCACAATTTGGGCCTGCCCACCCTAAAACCGAACGGAAGAAATAATACGCACAAGCATGGATAAAAATAGGTTGATTATCAAAACAATACTACTCGGGTACATTACCTGGTTGACATTTGCAGTAAAACTTAAATCCAGGTCCTTCAATGCACTGGCCACCGTTGTAACATCGCTCTTCTTCGGTGGCGTTACAGACAGCCACGTCCAGCTCGCAGTGGTGACCAGAATAGCCTGGCACGCACGCGCACACGTACCCGTTGGTCATATCAATGCAGGTGCCATTGTTCATGCACGGGTTCGACTCGCATTCGTTGTAGTTCGTTTCACAGTTATCCCCTTAAATTGTTTATAATTTAAAAATATTGTTGTGTTATATGTTTGGTGTATATAGTAGATAGAAAACAGAGTACCGTAGAATTAGTATTTCGGGGTTCCTGCTAGACCTAACAAACTGAGGTAAAATTAGGGTTTACAAAATTAAAGTAAAGAAAAGAAAATTCTTAAACAGAAACAGAACCATCTAAAAATAGAAAAACCTGGCAGTGGGCTCTACAAAAGTTGACGTTGAAAATAGTGAAAAGGAAGAGATCGATAGGAAAAAGACCAGTCGACCCAAGAAATGATAACTTATAGCAAGTTATTAGTTAGTGGCATTGTTTGATAATACACTCATTTGCAAAAAATACGTTACCAAAATAATTTCAATCATTTGTACATGTTACTGGCTGGTTTTAAAAACGCCGTGGTGTGTAAAACAGTACGAGTACGTTCTAAATTCAAATTTTCGTTTGATGATCCTTGTTTTTACAGAAAACCACTTTTTATCCTACATTTTTGGTGCGAAGTTCCAAAAGATAATATCGGTTTTCATGACTTTTAGTATATTTTTATGAATTTATTTCATATTATTAATTGTCAGACCTTCATTTATTGCTGTTTGCTGTCTCAATAATGTTAGAGAAAGTGGTAAAAGCTACCAAAATTATTGCGCTGCTCGAAGAGGGTTACAGCCAATGCTTTGTAGCTCAAAGGCTAAGTGTAAGTCGCTCCACGGTTCAAAAGACTTAGCAGCGATATCAAGACACCGGTTCCGTCGAGAGAAGGCCTGGTTCTGGAAGAAAATCATGTATCCAACCACGGAATGATCGTTTTCTTGTGATTCGCGCATTGAGAAATCGCAAGTTTTCGTATGTGGACCTTAAGAACAACCTCGAAGAAGTAAGAAATGTGCATATAAGTCTAAGGACGGTCAGGAGGAGGCTTCTTGCGGCCAATATACGCAGTAATCGCCCGGCCCGTGGCCCTAAGTTACTCCGTGAGTACAGGGTTGCCAGGCTTAGGTTTGCTCGAAATTGTGAGTCATGGACTTAAGAAGACCGGAATAGGATATTGTTCTCCGATGAAGCCAGGATATCTCTGTTCGGTGAAAATCGACGTCGGCGAGTGCCACGAAGAGCATACAGCGAGCATAGCGAGCATACATAGTGAACTTTAGCGTTAAAGCCCATAAATTTTATCAAAATTTTATGATAATACTGACAAAAATGATTATTTTCTTATTAATTTACAAAATTGTGAAAGTAAAACTACCTATAATTATCAAACAAACCAATAGTAACATTTGTAATGGTTCATTGCTTAGGTGCCCGTTTTATTTGCAAATGAGTGTATTAACTATTTAATATATACGGAACATTTTAAAATGTCTTATCTATAGAATGACAGAAATAAACCAAGCCTTCGTAAAATTGCCTATGAATTAACCTGTAAAACACAAATTATTTTTTCTGTGTCGCCTTGTTAATTTACTTGGCTTTGTCCATGAATCGACATTTTCTCAATAAAAACTAGATTTTCCACGAGGCATGACTGGTATGCGGTAAATTAATGAAAGATCCATTAGAGTCGTATACAGAGTATTATAGTAGACATACCGAATTTAGCTATCGTGGTTACATTATTAAATCTATTTTAGCCATATAGAATTTAATTAAATTTAATTATTACAACTCCAGGAACTAAGCAGATTAGTTACTAAAGAGAAGTTAGACATGGTTTTATTTATGTATGAAAAATGTCTGATGTATTTTATTTGTTTTGGAAAAGGAATCAAATCTTGTCATACGTTTCAAAATAAAATGAGCAAAATGCACTTTAAATTTAAAATTCATCTATCCTACCTGAACACTTGCTTACCCTCAAGTATTTGCTATACACCGTGAACGCCTTAATGTCAACGACAACTGTTAATTAACTAAATGAATCAAATTTGGATGAATCTTTGTACACTTACCAATGAATCCATCCGGACATGAGCAGTTGAAAGAGGCTATGCCGTCGATACATGTGCCTCCATTTTGGCAGGGGCTCGACCAACACTCGTCCCAGTTAGTTTGGCATTGAACTCCCGTGTAGCCGTCCACACAATAGCATGAGTAAGTGCTGAACAAAATGGTTAGTTACATTTGTTGGTTAGTTTTTAGTTCTAGAATTATTTTTGTTCGAAAATTTATTTTATAACGATTAGGTATACTTATACATGTTAACCTACACAAATCTGTGAATACTTTGTTCACAATGGGTTGCACAATGGGTCGCATTTAAAGATTTATGTCGATAGTTTTTTTTTATATTTAGTATGGTAAGTTGCTGCTAAAAGTACGAGACGAGAGAGATATTCAATTAAATTCGATTAATTTCAGGACAATATACATTGTGTGGAAAACATATCATTACAAAATGATAAGCACAAAATTACAAAAATGAAAGATACAATATATTACACAGATATACGAAAAAATTAATCTTAATTATGTAAGAACAATGATATAATTTAATCGAAATGTCGAAACAAAAAAAGAAGAGTCATATGTCAAAAAACAAGTATATGTCACAAATCTATTAAATATCAAAAATAATTCAAATGAATCTGTAACTTGATTTATTATTTAAAAAAAATACCTGCTACCGTCGATAAACTTGTCTACACTATAAAATGTTATTAACTTATTTTTAAAGCTACTCTTGTATAATGATATGTATCTCTCTTCTCGTACACAAAGCAGCTTCTTAGAGGATTTTTATATAATTTATTAGACCTTTTAATTGATAGATAGTGTCACACATCTTCAAAAGGATGTTTCTTTTCGGTTCTTTCTTTTTAACCATTTCAGATTTTAAGAAGGGTACCTTTTGGTTATATTAAAAAACTACATCTGTTAAGTAAACATAGTTACCTGTTTATGTCGTCAATACAAATGCCGTGTAAACAGGGGTTGCTGAGACACGACAGTCCAGCAGAGACAAACGGCGCCAAAGCAAGGGCCCACCACACTGCTCTTAGGGTGGCTCCAATCTTGTCCCTACGCATGGTACCTTCAGAGCTGCTGTTATTTCTCCTGTCACGGATGAAATGATAACTGTATCTTTAACATAACATTTACTAGAAATAATTCAACTATGGCCTATAGGTATAGGATATACTATAGGTATCGGCAGAGTAGAATAGTACCTTTCCCTGTACCTGTAAGAGGTACCAGAACCGACAATTGGCGGCATATCTATCCGAAACAGCGCGGCTCAAATACACAGGACGGGGATGGGCAGCAGCATCTTCGTCGCGAGAACTGCTACCTGCGATTGCCAATACGCTTGCCCAGCTCGGCAATTATGGGCAAAATTCCTCCTATCTTGGGGAGGCCTATGTCCAGCAGTGGACTTTCAATATGGATGGTATGATGATGATGAATGAAAATTTTTCAGGCTAGAACTCGAACCTGCATGTTTCCCTTACCGAGGGACTTACAATCTAATTATGGGTATTTAGCATTTTTCAATGCATAAAACCTTTGAAGTAATTGGATCCTTAGCTTCATTATTCTGATCATATCAGTCGTATGACACCACTATTGGACGTACTCCTCATCAGAAGTTATAATAGACTTGTAGTATACAGCTTGCAACCAGCGGCACTACTTAGATCTTTCAATCGTCTGATAATCTAGACACGTGGCTTCAAGGTATAAATTTAAATCCATATTTATTTGTGATCAGGACATAAAGTCCATGAGTGTTAATTTTGAGACTTAAAAGTAAAATATAATAATTTATAAGCTAATGTATCTAATGTTATTTCAACTTATAATAAACTCTTTGCTACAAGAAATAGAAACTATATAGCTTCACCTGAATTGAAAATCGTTTGATTAATATATGATTAATTTACGCGAATAATTTCCATCGACATGATTGAATCAGAAATTTGACTGTATGTACCCTATTCACGAACCACCGTGGAAACGTTGAAATTTGGCTCGCGTGATGGTTATTTATTTCGATAACTTGTCACGCAAATTGACAGAAGGGCGACAAGTTTCTTCCACTATCTATAAGTTTCGATTTCTATGACATTAGCGCTAGCGTCCCAGACGGGAATGAACTTTCGTATTTTACTACGATCTTGAATTTAAAATTAATTCCATTGACTATCTTTTTTTTAAGTCTATAAACTAGTTAATGTACGCGAATGACTGTATTTAAATTGGTTTATTGATATTCCATGAGATATATTTTTTGCGCTTCGTATTTTTTACCCGTTATAATATTAGTTGTCCGGCTGATGAAAGTCTAGTGAAAATTGGTCCAGCCGATTCGTGGATTAGGCGCACCAAGCAATGAGACAAAAAAATAATTTTAGCATTCGTGAAAAAAATATATAACAAAAAGTAATTAAAATTCGTACATAATTTATACATGCATCTATTTCATTCGTTTGAAGTTTTAATTTCATAATAACAGGTAGCTTATATTTATGTCTAAGATTCAATGTATTTTTTATAAAACAATTTATACAAATTGTTTAGGTGTGGAAGGTTGTATTATATGTGTATAGGTATATGTACTACCTTCAAATTTAGAATTTTGGTATTAATTTAATTATTCACTAAAATTTGATTTATGACCTTTTGATTAACATAAATTGCTTTATCTTTTTTTATAATCCTTTTGTAATGTATTTAAAAATATTGCCATATTAATGGTTATAACAAGATAAACCTAAAAAATTCAGTGTCATTTAATTTCTTGTGGGTTTGTAGGAACGACTTTGAAAATGTAGGATCAATCAATTACTTATATATCATAATAGCTTTTAGAAAAAAATGTATTACATACCATAGAATAATTATTTTAAAACAGACGATTTTTTCCAGTAGTCAGTCCATATTAATAAACGCTCGTATATTTTTGCCCGAAACTTTACAGTGTCTATCTCATACGGAAACTAGGTCTCGTGAGCAAGGTGTGGTTTACTGTCACCGTTGCCACGGATACCAGTAAACACACAACACTCCACGACTAACCACTAAATTATTGACAAAATTTTTAACACCATAAGACTATTAACGAATTACTTTTTCCCATGCAATAAAATTAAAAGACATTTTGATTAATTTGTTTTGATAACTATTCAGTCTTCTATCAGTAGAAAACATTAGAAATTTTGTTATATGATCATACATTTTTAACTACACTGTAGCTGACAATGGAAAATTAAAAATATGATTTATTTTGGTATATGTCAACTTAATTATAAATTACATAATATAAAATTATAAAATAATTTAAAATTTCCGCCATTAGTTATTCAAAATTTTTAGCCAATCATGACTAGAGTACCACCCAATAGGATTACGTTACAAAATCAGTCATCTGTTTTATTGACCAATCATATGATGATATCGTATATGTTCAAAAGCTGGTAAAATTGTAGCAATTTTATCACCTGTTTATATAAACTAAAACTACTTTTCCTATATTGCAGTGTTAAATTTACTTTATACCATAAAATTAATAACATCATATAATTTAGAACATTTTTCTTTGAACTATACTGTACTTTGAGATATTAATGGGCGTTTCTGTAAATTATTTTATACTTACTTATTGATTTAATAATAATCTGTAGATTATATCAACTTTGGAACATACCGAAAAAAGAAAGGCTAATATGTCAACTGTCAAGTTGCAATCCATTTGAAAGATGTGAAAGGTGGAACAATAGCTCTTAGATGGTTGTAATTAACGCTTTTGCTTGATCATTTCTCGCTTCAGTTACTGAAAATCTTTTGCCAAACAATCTCCAAAATAACTGTGATCATTATAAGATTCGAAAAGCGTAGGGTTCAATTGAAAATACAGTGATATAGTGCGTGCAAAAATGGATCCGGGAATCCTTTGTTTCCACCATTGTGAACACAAAGTATTTTGCACAATAATTCCAGAAAAGTGTCCCGTGTGTCAACAAAAACTTGATAGATATGATTATAATCTTCTGCCGTTTAGGTATGTAAAGTGTTCCTTCATATTACTTTTTTACTACATGTAGCTGACACAATACTTTGAGTCTGTTGCTAAGTGCCCTAATTTATGTTACAGGGTGCCTTATCCCTTCGTAAAAGCTTCTCAGCATCCTCGAGCCATTGTAATGAAGCCAACACACGGAGATTTTTTAAAGTAAGTGACTTATGTTGTGAAATTTTTCATCTTTAAAAAAAAAGTGACTCATTTTGATTGAACAAAAATGCTTACGTGCTGGATTATATTTCAGTGACTACTATAATTCTAAAGACTTGCACATAGGTGTGACTAATTCTCATGGCTGTGTAGTTGAGTTCAGTGAAGAAGGAATCCACGGGGTGGATCCCACTACAAAGAAGTGGAGTACTTATGACTCTGGAGCAGCATGGGACCAGTGTTTGCTCTTAGAGCAGTTTGATGAGCTTTGGAATGAAATATGGGATAGTGTGTTGCTCAAGGTAAAAAATAAATAATACAATGTGCTAATTTATGTGAAGTTGCCTTATAATTTGAATAACTAATATCCTAATAAGAACTAGTAATAAAACAAAGGTAATTCTTGTATTAATTCATGTGCTGTAATTCATTATGGGAGACAATGCAAAAATTAATTTGTTGATATAGGATGTAGCAGCCAATTTTTTAAATGAATATATGATTTTATTAATATCTTATATAAAATGTCATAGAATTTGTCTGGGATAAACTACTGAACAGTTTTTAATACATTTTTGCTTACTATGTATAGATTAATCAGAGTCATAGGATAGACATCTAGGATAGGTAGTTGAGTCATATATTTAAGACAGGACAATGTCTGTTGTGTTAGCAAGTTTATATAAAATTTAAATTCAACTATGTAGCAAATGATAAGGACCTAGGCTCAACAATTGTTTTAATATGATGAAAAATTAAATGAAGCATATACCAATATTCACCATGTATCTATTTATGCTTATTATCTATGCTTTCTTAATATTAACAGCTTTAATGTATTAGGTATTGTTATTTTTTTTTACTTATTTGTAGCATGATTTTAATATAACTGTATCTATTTGGAATTGATTGTTTCCATATTAAAAGTTTATATATACTGTGATTAATGAACCTTTGGTGTAAATGCTTCTAGTTCAATTTATTTTGTTGTACTTTAAACACATACCTGTTTTGTGCATCAAGTATAGTTACTGTATCATTGTTCATGGATTTAACTATATTAAATTTTTCAGGTATCCCTCAGTCCTCTTTGGGAGGCAGAAAGATACAACGAAGAAAGGCACAACTGCTTTACATTTGTATTGGCTTTCTTGAGAACCCTTGATTGTGGTGAGCTCTCAGAGAAGGCCCAAGATCCTAAGTTATTCTGTAAACAATATGTTGTACCACGAACATCAGCTGCAGGGAAATATATTTCCCTTTATAGACAACTGAAAAGGCAGAACTACTTCATCCAGCATCAATGATGAACTGGCATAGAGCACTCCATCTATCTATTTATTTATTACTTTTTCAGTATTAACTGTGATGTTTAATATTTAGGAATAAGATTCTTAAATTCAAGTGCATTTAATTTAGACCAAATGATTAATTAGTTTTTATGTAATTTTTTGAATTACTTTCATCTCTTGTGTTTAAGTATGTATTGAGTATTTGTACTATTTGAGTTGAAATTAGCTTATTATGTCAGGGTAGTAGATATTTTATCTTATTTAAAGGGTCTTTAAGAAATAAAATGGTTTATTAAATATAAACACATTAAAATATTTGTCACTTGACCAATGCAATAAATGACCAGTGACTGCCTACAAGGCAACAAAGTGAGAGTCAAATTTACTTTCTATTAATTTAATATACTGTTAGTTTAATAACTGTTTGACCTTGTCTTGCCAATCTTATTAGATTAGTATTTATTTATATTCTGTAGCAGACAATGATACATAAATTCACACATTATAATTTTTATTTGTTCAACCTATTTATTTTACATATATCTTACCACCCATTAATTATGTGATGAGGATAACTAAATAGCTATGGGATTATACTAAGGTAGTTGTCAATTACATTTTTCTATACATTTACACTTTGATACGCTCATAAACTTTCTTGGTATTTGATTATAGATAACAATAGTATTCCATAAAATATTTTAAATAGGAATTGCAAAACTTTAGTTAAAAGATTATTCATCAACATCATGATTTTTATACAACTTGTGTGCAAAAGTATTATGAAAATCATGCACTGTTTTTAGTCAATATTCAATTTACACAATTACTTCATTATCTTCCATAGATGCTAGAAAATGTACTGATAATTATGTAGTGTTATAGTAATGTGTGTAGATTCAAGTCTCTGTTTAGTGAACTGTGACGATAATTGTGGGGCTATCTCGTATATATAAAATATATATGTTTATATTAATATATATATATATATATATATATATAAAATAATTACAAGTAAAAATCCATTCTTAGATATAAAGGATTGCACAATACTGCCATTAATATTTACACTAGCACAATTTGATTAAATATCACTATATACTTTAAATAGTTAGTATATAAATTATTTTCTAAAACTCGTGATGCTCAATGGATTTTCTAGATGAACTAGCTTACCAAATCGAGACTTGAAGGAATTGTATGTGTGCATGTATTTATGTATGTGGTAATAGGAAAATAAACACTTGTATCGGAATTGCTTTGTCGTGTATAGGTGCGAGCTTTACCCTTCTAATGAAGCTCGTTCAAAGGCTTGTTAATTGTCTTGAATATCAGTGCATATCCGGAATAGCGTGACATTCTTGTTCTTGACTTTATATAGGTTTTAAACTTCAACGAAACTACAAGTCTTTGAATGATGCTCTTTCGTGTTTGTAGTTGAGTATGCAAGAATCACATTTATGATTTACGTTTATTTGATGCCATGCCACGCCAATGTCACTTGGCGTGCCTATATGTTTTATCTAGAAGAATTTATGCGTTCAGGGACATAAATGAATCCACGAAATGTATTTGTGTAAATTACTGTATATTATTTTTATATAATTTTATTAGGGAGATGAGTTTTTATAGTAGATTACGAACATCGACGGTTCTTTTCGTTCGGAGGGTTCGCAACACAGGTGTGTTCAATGGATTTAATCAAGTAAACATTAGTACTCAACTATAAACATGGACGATAGTTCCTAACCCTGTATTAAAGAATTGAAAATTGAAATTTTGTAAACGGATCTCGAGAACAAATTTCTAGGTGCTATGTTTAAAATAAAGTGTTTGTTAAAACTGAAATCTTTTTTAATTTATGGAAAGAACATTAAAAAACGCATTCAATAAAATAAATTTATTTTATGCCTACCTTACAAAGGAAAATATCACAATTTATAGGCTTTGTGTAATGTTCAATTCATATACCTATCCTTTTAAGGAAAATATATTGAATGGAACCTATTACCCAAATATCTCAATATTATTTATACATATTTACTGTTAATTTATAGTTTAAAATCTAGTAAATTCTCTCATAGAGGTGTCGTGTATACAAACAAATGTATATATTTAGTTTGTCACTTTAACTGGGGCAGATTCAACACCAACCCAGAACACGGCGCCGTTGTAAGCGATGGTGGCTCTGTAATTAAACAAATGGATACATTTTGTAACTATGGGTATCATTAGTAGCTATTGATTCGAAAAAAACCTATAAAACTTAAGTGTTAGACTTTACCTGAATTTGATCTCATCGTTGAGACCAGCTGGGGGAGTCCAAGTGAAGGCAACAGTCTGCTTGTCGAGTTTCTCGTCATGTTTTTTGTGGGTCACAGCATTCTGCCGCAATACAACACAAGTGTTATTAAGTTAAACATTCTAGATGTAATATAAAATGATTATATCACTTAGTATATCTATACATTTGTTGGTAGGTTTGCCGCAAGCTTATTATTAAAACTGGCCAAGATATCTAGTTGAGAATACGGTCGCTAAAGTGGTCAAGGTTTTGCATGAGACTTAGGAGTCTAACCGTGCCTACCGTGTGCAGTGTAAATAACAGAAATAATCAACAGTTTCTCACGCATTGTACACGTGACATTTAAGAAATCACGGTTGGCCGCCTCTACAAAATGCTTACATTTAGGTATAAATCGTATTTTATTAATTTGTATCGAGTAGTTATAAAATGACTGTAAGCGCGTACACCCTTATTTTTTAATTTTTCCTGCCTCGCAGTAATTGTTCTATTTTTTTGTATTTTGTAGAGCGTAGCAGTTTTTTTTTTTATATAAAACGATGTTTTTATTTGAATTATAAAGCAATGAGATAGGTTAAATTCAGTTTTCATTAATATTACTACTACTTTAGCAAATAATCAGATACTTTACTTAGGCACACATTTTGGAGTTTTCGGTAATATATAAAAGTGCAGAAGAAAAAGTGTCTTATTTTTTTTCACGGCTTGAACTATCTTATTATGATGATATTTGGAATACGGCTAGCTTGAAACCTAATGGAGATGGATCACATGTAAAAGAGTTCATGTGCTCGAAGTCGCGCACATGTAGGTGTTCGAACATAAAGAAAAGTTAAGTTCTTGTTTTGGCAAGAAGTCAATTGTTTTGATGATAATTATAAACCAGTTACCCATACGTGAATTTCTTTGTAACAAAAACTTTAGGCACGTGTTACGCCTTGCAGACATTACAGATACAGTGGAAATCTGCAGAAATTGGAAACAGGATGGTTTCAGAAAACTACTTTTTTAAGTCAACCCAGTCTTCGGATCTTACTGAGAGCCTCGATACGATGTTACTAGGTTTTAATTTTGTAATATCGAGGTAGATCTCTTACAAAGGTCGTCTGCATTGGTCCTCACTCGCCTATTTCTACAGTCAAATAGCAGTGTTCATATTGCTGTGTTTCGGTTTGGAGGGTGAGAGAGGAAGTGAATTTACTAGGTAAATGTGACATTGTATCTATAGTGTACAAGGCTAGCGATATGCTATTGATATCTTTTTAATGACACGAGTGTCTGCCTGCGGGCTCGTCTACCATCAAGCGGACCGTACGCTTGTTTGTTGACTTCATAATATAAAAAAAGTTTTAAATGACCTTATTCAAACAGATTTAACGGCTCTTGATAGCAGTAATTTTAATTATGTGTAAGTACTCATAATATTAACAATGCCGATTATTTTTTGAAATATTATATGTATGTGATCGTAAAACTATGCATAAATATGCGTAGATGAATATGCCAAGTTAAGGCTTGCAACAGACAACATCATCAATCAACCAGGCGTCCTGTGCTATGTGACCTTTTGTACCATCGCGGCCTTCAGTGAAGCAACGGACAATTCTGTATGCAGAATTAGGAAATCTATAGTAGCAAGTACATAATTACATCCGCTGCTATTGGCTGCAAACAGTGTTATTAAACGTTGCTTATAAATTCTGATTGATGAATATAACAGTAGTTATCATTAGAGACATTAAAATCAAACTGTTTAAGTTAGTACGGATGGAGTCGTTTCTACCCAATGTACACAAATCAAATAAAAAAAATCTGTCAACATTTTGCTATTGATTCGAAATTCATCTTAAAAGGCAAGACATAGAGTTCAAAATTGATCTGTTGTTTTATGTACTACTTACTTACCTTAATATTGACATATGTTATGGTTCCTAGATATTAAATTAAATACATTTATTTTTTGTTCGGTTCCTAACATTACATTACATCGTATCGTAGTTATAGATAACATCGCAGTGCATTAGTATTAATTATTATTTACTAATTAGATTATTTATTTACAGTAATTGATTTGATTCGGACAACAGCGTAAAATGTAGGTACATATACTAGGTAGTATAAGTGGTAATTAATTATATTGACCAGTTACATATGTTACCTTTTAATATACCCATTTTCTCTGATGCACTAAGTTATTCTTATGCATTTGCAATCTATGGTAATATATTTACTTCCTAATGAGAACTACATTATCAGAATATCTCGCCTACTTGAGGCATTCAGTCAACATCATCTATGAATAATCAACTTGAATTTAACCGTTTTTATCACCAGGAAATAAATAGTTACATAGAAAAAAATACTAACTCGTAGGCATTAATGTCGTGGTACGTGAAGGTCTTTTTATAACTGCCAAATTTTTTGTTACCTTGTCTATTGTCACAGCTTAACTTCGCGTTCTGATCCAGGAAATAAGTTTACACGGATTGAGGTCAAATAGCACCTATTTTAAGTATGTATTCGAAATTTATGACAACTATTTTGATAAAAAGATCCCGACGAATTAAGAACCTCTTCCTTTTTTTGAAGTGTCGGTTGAAGATGTGTAATAAAAGACTTATTATGCATTTATCTAAAATAACGTTAGCCATTTTAGCAGAACAATGGATATCTGAATATAAATGTTATTATTAGATTCTGGATAACGAATAGACTGACGATGTGTACTAGCAATACCTAGTTGATTTAACATTACAGTGCTAATCAGTTCTCCTTGTGGTCATTAATCCCTCTCGAGTCTTCCGAACGTTTAATTCAATTACTGCTATAAATTGCATAGGCCTAATTTATAGCGGTAAATGAATTAAAACTTTAAAAAAAATGGACTTACAACCACACATCGACTTAAGCGTATTGGACTAAACTGAGATCATAGTCAATTTTCAAAATTAGAGATAGAGTCCAAAATATTTATTTAAAAAAATCGTAGATACCTTTGAGTGGCGTGTACATTTCTATATTTTACCAGTATTTTACCATAATAACAAGTTTAATAACTCAAGACACATTCGAGTTCTAAAATTATGTATTTATCTAGCTAGCCTAGGTACAAATTTAATAAATAAACTCATACGACATCTCACATATTGACCTGACTGCGATAGTAATAAGTAGATTTAAATGCTTAATGTTACGGACAACAGAGGAATCAGTTATAATATTCAGTTAGATACATATAAATAACACCCAGACACGTTACAAATACAAATATTCATCATATAGATATTTGCTTTGGGTGGGAATCGAACCCACGAGGATAGGATCCCTACCATCTACGCCATAGGGCCTGTCAAATTAAAATAAAATAGCCAAAGCTGCATGCTTTGTGCCGTACTTAATAAATTTGTTACGCGATTTCAGCGGTTTTCTCTCATTAAATTAAATTTCCCGAACACTAAAGATATAATATGACATTATCTTGGAATATAACAGAATATGTACGAGTTACGGGTGCCTAAATATGTGCTTCTTTTGAACCTCTTATTGTTTTTCTATATTTATGTAACACTAGCAGTGCCCGCGACATCGCGCGCGTGTAATAGTGCTTTTGGGGAGTATGTGCCTTCTGTGAAATGAACTATCCAACACTGAAATTATTTTCAAATCAGTCCAGCGGTTCCTAAGATTAGCGCATTCAAACAAACAAACTCTTGGACTTTATAATATTAGTATAGTAATGTGTTTATTGTGAAGTTTAAGATGTTTCAAAGGTTGTGATTATTTAGAAGTGGTAAAATATTTTTTGAATCTGGATTTTTTTATAATAACAATAGAAAACAATTTTTGCCTTGGACATAACAGAGGAATCACAAATATAATACTGAAATTCATATATTCAACACCCAGTCACAGAACAAGCATAAATATCATCATATAAATATTTGTCCTGGGTGGGGATCTAACCCACAACCTTTGGCGCATTTTTAATTTCAGCAACACAAAAATATGAGATGGACAGATTTAAAAAAAGGCAGTGATTATACTTACGCCTGGGGCGCCGCAGTTGAGGAGCTGCGCGATGGGGTGGTTAGGAGCCACCTTGAAGGTGCCTACCGGCTTGTCTCCCTGTCTCGCTTGTAAAAGCAGCCCGCGGATGGTGTTGGAGGCGTCCTTGCCCGTGATCACCACTTCCATCGGGGTACCGGCCTTCACCGTCTAAAAATATCATACGTTTAGACTTACTGTGCTTGGATAACATTTTACTTTATTTTTTTTTAAGTTCATTTTAAATGAGTCAATCACTTATATTCACCGTAGAATACTTCTGTTGCCAGTTTCAGAACCTTCATCGACCTCAGCTAAAAAGTTCTAGAAATACCATTATGATAGTACCTACTGATTTTTTGGTAATCGTAGGCGCTGATTGATCAAGGTTTGGCTAAAGTTAGGTTTAATATGTATTGTAGAATTTAGAATGTGTTCGATAGGATATAATCAGATCTAATAAACCTGTCTGTCGTCAAAGGTGTCGTTTTACAAACATCTGGAGTTTATCAATTACCTTAGTGCTAGTGGTGATGGTGTAAGGGGCCGGGGACTTTTGCGGCGCGACAGGGTGCTTGGGGACCATGTCGACGCATGCGCTCTCCGGCGCGCCGCTGGAGTATGCGTGCGCGCAGGCGGTCAGCGCGGCCAGGGCCAAGAACGACACGAACATCTTCATGGTTGCTACCAAAATGAGACACTTTTTAATATACAATATTCCACATACATTAAATCATAATGAGACAGATTGAAAATATCCTAACTTCGTTAGTTTGTGAAGTGGTAACGAGGTTTTAGATGTTTAATTGCTTAAATAAAAGACATGAAATAAATTAAATGTACTATTTATAATTTTATTTCTTTATCATCTAACTACTTAATAAAAAAAATAATATTGGCAAAGTAATTGTAAATTATTTATTTACCAATATAAATGTATATTATGTCGAATGTAAATTAATTCCCAGTAACTATTTAGAATAGTTTAATGGCTCGTTTTAATTTATTTTTCAATTTAAAATTAATTTTAATCCAAACATACATTATCTTAAGGTACCCACTAAATCTTTTATCACTTGTTACTTGTTTGTATGAAATTAAAAATATATACAATTATAAAATTACAATTGAAAAAAAAATAGGCGTAGTTATGTACAGTTGATAGTTGCATACCATTAACGACTTGAGAACCTAGAGCATTGACTCTACTATCGTAATTACGGAACTTTGTAAATGTAACCTTCTAGTTACTGTTGCAAAATAATATACAAACTGCTAATAACTGCCGGGTAAAATAATCCGACGGTTATTACAAATACATCTTCTTATCTATATTATAGAATCCGTGCGGTAGATTGTAATCATTCAATATAAAAAAATACATATTTAATGGTATATATATGTATATACACTAACAAATAATAAATTGCTCTATTGGCTTTTAAAAAGTTGTTTATTCATAAAATCAAAATAAAAGGTAACTTCTATGAAAGGAGGTCAGGGTCCTTACTGTTCCCCAGATCTCAACTTCTTATAAAGTGGCTCGTCTCGACGACTGGTTTATATGTGAAATGGCGCAACTCAACGATCGACAAACACTTTCGACATTGCCTAAATATGTAAAATAAGTAAATAGGTAAGTCTACGCAAGCGTTCAAAAACATTTAATTAGTAAATTGTTCTGGCGGAAAAGGTTATCACTACAAAAACATAAACAAAATAAAGCGGAATGTTCAAATTGAAAATTCTCTATAAAAAACAAAGGGAAAAAAGATACAACAATGATGTATAGGATGTGTTTTATACACGTTACAAAATAAGTGTATATTAAAAAAATATTAACATATTTTAAAATCAAGTAAAAATAATAAAAAAAATACTTTCAACCAGCGTTCCTCGGATTTGTAATATTGTAAGCTAGTAATATCCAATTACAGTTGACCTATGGCTTTTACTTATGGAAGACCTAGAATATTATGACCTACAATTAAATGCGCAGGTTTATTTACTTTACTTTGTTTTTTATTTTATTTTATAAAGCTAAATACTACAAAAAAAATAAAAATCTGTAAATCAACTAAAAATGTATTTATACTTTAGAAGCTTTTTAAACTGTAAATATTATTCAAGTGTAAAATGTTTATTAGGGATTATTTAAATATATATAAGCTTATATAAAGATAAAAAAACACAAATGGTGATACAAATTCTGAAATGCCAAGGTATTTGTCTAATATAATCTAACAAGCGCTTAAAACATTTGTGATTAATATAAGCTAGTAAGGTTTCAATAGAGATTAATTTAATTATTTCTATTGTACATACTTGTGATTGATAGATATGTCGTGTGTAGATGCAATTGTAATATTTACCTTGAAATAAGTTTCCGGAGACAGTAACGGCGCGACGGCTAGTGCGTGAGTGGTTCAAATGCCGGGCAGCACGCCTTTAAGTATTTAATACAAAGCGTACTGCCAAAGCCGTATGGAAGGGCGAGTTTCAAAGAATATTCAATACCAGAGACTCGACTATTGAAACTGGGGCTGTGGAACTAAAGAACTGAGCAACGAAGCATCGAATGTTACACGAAATAGACTTAACGGACCGAGTTCAAGAGGATCCCTGATTTTTGGCATGTACAATTGGTTTATGGGTAAATGGATTTAAATTAAACTAGGCAGTGACTTATAATTATTACATATGATATAATTTATATCATATGTAATATATAGATATATATATATATATAGAGATTACAAATCGATCCAGCCGTTCACAGATTAGCTGGAATAAACAGACAGACAACTATTTTTATTTAAAAACATCATAGTACAGTATAAACTATCACATATATTTTGTAGAAAGTCACTCTAAACGATGTAGGAATCGTAACAATATTAATTCGTACAATGATAAGATTATATCAAAACTAGTATACTTAGGCATTTCACTGCCATTTAATCGATCGATCGATCATCGATCTAGTATTTTACAGACCATTTCTATAAAAACTATTGAAAGCAGTTCAACCTTGTTTTGAGTAGGAGAATCCTCGTGGACTTCCTGGTGGGATTGTGAAGGACTCCCGGGACATTACCATGTTGCCACAGTCATCTAAACGCTCTTGGGATGTTAACCTACTAACTCCACCGCATGGCCTTATTGCTGGAGGAGCTTGAAGCTGCCCAATTCATTATCCTTAGCCCAGCGGTATGCTCTAACGTAATTACTCAGTAGAGGGCAGAGGCCACGGCAAAGGTACTCACCACTTTCATCACCGGACCATCCCGGGACCGCCTCACTCTGCGATTATGCTCCTGGTCGCCAGATTTTTTTGGGAGCTTATCTCTTCTTGGACTGAAGACCCAGGGGCTCCAGACCCCCACGGCGTTTATTCTCTTCGGTAGGACGTTTGTTAAAGCGGTTGCCTTCTCGCAGCTCCTCCTCAGGAAGTGGCGGTTCCGATTCTTCGTTTAACTAGGAACGGTGTAAGTTCCGCTGTAGCACACGACATTCGATTATCCCCGGCTACCATGAGCCAAGCTACTATACTTGTAATACTCAAAGACGCCACTGTTCAAATATACCCAGCTTTGCGACTGAGGGATAGGACTTCGGGCTTCCTTCTCCTCGAGGAAAGTCATACTGTCTACTAACCACCCCTAGGCGTTTATTCTACAACTAAACTAAGTGACATTACAACAAGTACCAGGTAAGTGGATATGCAAGCTATTCAAATTAGATACCCTAAAAAAACTTGTTACTTTTCATTCATGAAAAATAGCGAGTGACCCAACCCAAAAGCGAGCAGATATTTACAGTTTGTTTTCAGTTGATTAGACATACTCGTATTTCAATTACGGCCAGAACTTACTACTTAACGAATTTTAAAAGAAGTGTCATACCTGCATATTGTCTTATCTTGGAAAAAATCCTTGTCTAAATAATCCCAGGATCATTATATATTATTTTTGTTATTATCATGAAAAAAAACTTTAGACATTTCTTAAATCTTTATTAGAGATTTTAAGACTTTACAGAGGAAACTTTTCTTTGCATCAGCCTTAAGCCCGTGTGGATTATATCCCTACTAATAATATAAATGCGAAAGTAACTCTATCTGTCTGTCTGCCTCTTACGCTTTTCCGCTTAAACCTCTAAGCCGATTTTGATGAAATTTGGCACAGACAATTTTTAGACCCTGAGAAAGGACATAGGTTTTTTTTTATTCGAGTAAAGGGTTGTGAGGGGTCGAAAGGGGGATTAAAAGTTCTACGGAAGTATCGCTATTTTTGAAGCTAGAAACTTGAAACTTCATAGTTTATATAAATTAAGGTAAAGAGGTATGGTAACCAAAAAAAAACTATTCCACGTGGGCGAAGTCGCGGGCACAGCTAGTTAAATATATTGCAGCCTCTTTAAAAAATAATCCCTCTAATGTGGAAAAAACTGGTTAACTGTGTGTATTTTTTAATCCTTGACATTAGTAGTTATTTGATTTTTATACGTTCAGCAAAAGCCGCTTATAAGGCTTCGAACGTCAATAAAAATAAGGATTTAATTTGTTGCGAAAAATCTTGTTCATTAATTGTTAAAATCGTATCAAATATAATATTCGCGCTTATTTTTGAGATGACTTTAAAGATAACATAAAAATTAAATCTTCAAATCTTAGTTCACTTAAAATTTAGTGATATAATATTCTCTTCCGATTTTTAAAGAGGTTAACAATATCGAAAATAGACGAAGCCGAAGGCCTGTCAGATTTAGATCTCCATTGTAACTGCTACGTATCTGTACGTAGCAGTCACTTGTTTTGACACACAGTGTAGTACTTATTCATTATTTTCCTGCTAAGAACTACTCGGGATAATCCAACTTCCTTAGAAAAATTTCCTACTTATTGCACAATAAAATACCCAAGCTCAACAACCTTGTATCTATGAAATTATTTATAATTAAATTAAAGTAATTAAATATTTGTAAACAATTTCTATCATAGTTTAACTTAGTAGTAATATAATAATAATGATAAAAAATATTAAATGACGGGCCCGACGGCGCAGATGGTAGTGATTAAACTTTATATGATTAATTTTATGTTTGTTCTTTGTGTCGCCTTTGTTGTATGATGTCCATAACACAAGTGCTCTAAGCGACTTATCTCGGAGTTAGGTTAATGTATGAGATGTTGTATGAATTTATTTTCATATAATACAGGGAAATAGGCGATAGTTTATGTATGTATGTTATATAAGGACATATTTTGACCTAATGTGATATCCATTATTCACCTAGTGTCATTCTACCCCCTGCACTCTAGGGAAATAGAGAGAATTTCTACCTTGTCTCACCTATAGTTACCAACTTGGGACGTTCGTTCTCAAAACCAGAAACAAAATTTAGTCCACGCAGATGTACAGAAAAAACTTAAATATAAAGTAAAGATTGCTGACATTTGCGAAAAGCCAAGATAAGAGCCAAGATGCTTTTGCTTTCTCAATGGAAGTGGATAGGGCAAGTTGTTGCTAGATACAACGACAGATAGATCTTAAGAATATACAGGGGAGCCGAGTACAAGATGGCTATAGAAACAAAAGTTTGAACTAAATATACGAGTATAATTTTAACACCGAGACACAGAATAGACACAAATGTTCATCATATGTTATATCAATGTTTGTCCTAGGTGGAAATCGAACCCAAGACCCAGGGATCGTGGGTTCGATCTTATGCGCTAGGGCGTTTAAGATAGGACCACTACTATCTGTGCTGTCGGACCCGTCGAAATTATGCTGACTAAGTTGAAAAGGGCAGACGGTAGTATCGCGTCGACCAAGGCTGAGGTATTCTAGGCGATCAAGAGGTTCTGTGGTGAGCTACATTCTGCAGTTGCTGAGCTTGTAGGCAGTTGAGGAAAAGACCAAAAAGATTTTTTTACCCGTTTATCAATCTGAGCGAGTTTAAATAAAATACTGATAGTCCTTCAGAAGCTCTAAAACACTGTTGTCCTCAATAGTATAATGCCAATACAAGCGTGGCGGTGCTGTTCTTTAAGGTGCCACCTTATTTAATTAAACAGACTCTATACTGTTTTTTGGGGACATGAGTAGGAGTGCAGGCTTAATGACATCCAATCTTACGTAAGAGCTGGTTTCCAAAAAGGCTACAGTACCATAGAGCACATCCTTACACGGTAAATTATACAAAAGTGTAAATGGTTCGCAGCACGTCCATGGTAAATAGTTACAGGTGAAATAATGTTGCAAACTTTTTGATCATTGGGTGTCACGACGTCGTTTGACGCTACCTTATTAAACTTCGTAACTACAGAAACTAATATTTTAAAAATAAAACATACTATAATCTTTTTTACACACCATTATTACCTTTTATTTAAAAAAAACATGGTTTAAAGCAATTTGGTAAATCTACATAGTATAATTTTACTTTTGCCGAAGATGTACCTAAGAACGTCACATAAAACAAAGTAGTTTCATTACCTAATCATGTTTATCAATTGTTTCATCATTATCATCATCGTATCAGCTATATAAACTGCCTAAAATGATTTAATAAGTATTTTTTTATGGACACTGTAGTTTAAAATTACACTACTCAACACTAAAAAAATATCTGATTTGGCTCATATTGTTTCATATCGATGTTGACTAATAATAAATATATGTAGGCATTTTATTTCGATATCACGTCTAGAAACTGAGAAATGTGAATTTTAACTTTTTGACGTATTTTTGATTTTTATATTGCGGGTATTTCGAAAATACGATTGTTTTACAAGCAAAACTTACTTTAAACGTTAGTTCAATTGGTAAACTAGAAATGTCACGCGTATGTGTTAACAGTCCTAACGTATTTTGTTATATTTGTGGCGAATTTACGCCAATATCGAAAAAAAACCTCCTTCTGACCTAATTAAACAGTGTTACTGAGCCTATTTTGACCGTGATGTGAAAAATCAAGATAAGACGTGGGTTCCTAAAGTGTGTTGTCTAAGGTGTTATACGAATTTGAACGGTTGGTACAATGGAAGAGTTAAAAAACTGCCATTTACTACGCCGATGGTATGGACTGAACCAACAAATCATGCCGTGGATTGTTACTTCTGTTTAACCCATTTAAAGGGGTTTTCTGGGAAATATAAACGAAGTATTAAGTATGCCGATGTGTCATCCGTAAAGAAACCTCAGCCATATTCTGACCAGCTACTTGTACCCAAGGCCCCGGTATTCTTAATGGAAACAGATACTTTAGAAAGCGATACTTCCACAGACAGCGCAAAAGGTGACAAAAAGGATTTTACTCCCGAGGCTAAAGACGTATCGAAGCCACTTTTTGTAAACCAAAACAGGCTTAGTGATCTGGTAAGAGATTTGAATTTACCCATTAATAAAGCAGAATTGTTGACTTCAAGATTACAACAATGGAATTTGTGTGAACCTGACGTAAAAGAAACTTTATCGAAAAAGACATAGTTCACTAGTTCCGTACTTTTCTAAAGAAGATGGTTTAGTTTTCTGCATTGATGTGGATGGATTGCTGTCTCAACTTGGTCATAATCATCTACCCACAGAATGGTGATTGTTTTGATTGACTGTTATCACAAAATGGGATGTAATATGTCATTAAAACTACATTTCCTTCATTCGCACTTGGATTTTTTCCCCGAAAATATGGGATCAGTCAGCGATGAACATGGGGAACGCTTTCATCAAGATGTGGCTGCAATCGAAAAAAGTTTCCAAGGAAGATGGGAGCGTACTATGCTCGCAGATTACTGTTGGAGCCTTGTTAGAGAAACTTCAGGATCTCACTACAAGAGGAAAGCCAGCGGCACCAAGAAAACTTCGCCTTTTCAATCAAAGCATCAATAAAACCTAACGGGTTAGCTTTATTTTGTAAGAAAATCGTATTTTTGACTAATTTAATTTATCTTGAAAATGAGATGTGATGTAAAAATCTTATTTACATATTTGTATTAGGTCAGTAACAAGGAATTATAATCACATAGTCGGAACTCAGATAAAAAAAAGTTTGTTATTTGTTCAGTAGTGTTATCAGACCCAAAGCAAATAATAGTTTTGTTGTTTTTAAATGTTGGTATATATGTACAGGTATCGAACTCTCTGTGTCGGCGGCAGTCTTAAATTACTCTCTGCATTGTACAGATCGTCAAAAAAACATTGTTTTATAATCGACATCGCTGAAGTGCAAAGTTTTGTGCCGGCACATTACTATTTGTTTTATCTCTTTACTAGCCCGCGTTTTCGTTCGTGTATAAGGCGCTTTATCGATATTTTTATAATCAAATCGATATTATTTATTGATTATTTCATAGCATTTTTCTCGCGAAATAAAATATATTCTTTTAAATAATAGCAATTTGCATCACGATGAAAGTAGCGTTAAAGTAGTCCTAGCCATTTTGTAAGTAACTCTACATATATGTACAAACAAACATCATAATATTTTTGTTATAAAATCTGTTTATATTTTCATCTATCATTATTATATGCATAGTATCATATTAATTATATATAAATCAGTTCTTGGACAGATAGAGGCACATTAAAAAATATATATTAGATAAATGTATCGATAAGTTCACGTAAACTAAGTGAGGGCTGAAAAGTGGTCATCTTAGATCCTTACATATTAATTCTCGAAAATGTTTGCGACAGAGCGGTTCGGTCAGAGCCCGCATCGCAAGAATTCTTGTGAAAATAGATCATCCTAAAACAATACATAACAAAATGATAATAGTATTTCCCCGAGTCACTGTACGTACAGGGAAAAAGTTACTGACGCAATTCTCTTTCGTAAGAAATATCTAGTACCTACAACGACCTATGACTATAACTTATTATTTATTGGCCAATCAAACGGCTAGATTATGAGCCCCAATTACTAAATTTCTAAAATGTCAGTTTATATGGAATTTTCACTTTAACCCTGGAACTCGTAACACTTCCCAGGTAAACTGGCTGATGCTAGAAAGATGACAGAAAATTACTAACGATCATTATTTTTCGAACGAATCTTCTTGAGAAGGTTCGGAACAATTGCGAAGATACCACTAGCATGTTGTTTAAAATGGTTGTTTAAATAAAATTAAATTAATTCAATAAAAGTTGTTGCAGCTTGGGTTGATGATACAATGAGAGCTTCAATTACCCGAATTGACTGTACTGATCTTAACTACATTAAAGTCATAATAGATTGTCGGAGAAATAACAATTTTACAGTTAAAATAATGAGCAAAATTCATTTCGAGTTTGTAGGAACTTTGCTAAAAGCTATCGTTAGGGGGAAAATTGATTCAGATAAGAATCAAATTTGTTGGCTGAAAATTTTTCAAATTCACCATAAAAAAGATACTCCTTACGTTATGTATATCATCATCGTCGTCATCATATCAGTAATAAGACGTCCACTGCTGGACATAGGCCTCCCCAAGTAGTCTCCTGCGCGTTCAGCGCGATCCTGCAATTTTAGTCAGATCGAACGCTGCGCTTACCGGTACGTGGTCTCAATTCCAGAACCTTACGACTCCATCAGCCCTCTTCATAGCTATAGAGAGGGCAATGTTCAACGAGCTTATTAGGCTATTTTGAGTTGGCTTAGAAGGCCAAAGACTACGTTTCGTTGCCATAGGTCATCGCTGGTAACACACTGGTGGACTTTAACTTGAGACACTATGGTTAGGTATATAGACTGCGAAGAATTATCGGAGTTATCCGAATGCTCTCCAGCTGGGCTTAGTTTGGGCTATTAACCAAGAGGTTAACAGCCCAAGAAAGATCTTGAAGTTGGACTTACCTAGCTGTATTTGTCCTGGGTATGCCTCAAGAAGAGTGTTCGCAGCTGATACTGGGGTTGCTGTTACTGTCCATTTTCAATCTGAGACCCACCTGTTAAAAACCATGCCATGACCACATAAATTGAAGGTAAGTGAAGTATTCACCACTAATATTGGAGGTAAATACTTGCCATTGCAGCTTCAAGGCGTTTTCTTGTCTAACACTTCTTTTCAAAAACATAGCATTCGAATTCTGCCCCTGTATTGCGCCAACATAGTAGCGATGCTTCAGCGATAGGAAAAAATATCAATAATTTATAAGAGCAGACACATAAAACTTAATTAGTTCTGTCCAAAGAACTTATTCAATATATATGAAAATATACATATTTTATCTTCAAACTTTGGAAAGTGTATAATAATCTATAATTTATAAATATTAAGTTCGGTTTAGTCCTAACTACTTTTATTCTGCTAGGTTTTCTTTTTATTCAGATATAGTTTTCTTATTTAAGTTCTGTGATTTATTCAATTACTAAAGGAGTTTTAAAGATCTTAAGAATAGGCAGTGGCGTAGCGTGGGGGGGGCAGAGGGGGCCATGGCCCCGGGCGCCATACGAAGGGGGGCGGCGGATTAGGAATATAACTTGGTGGAAATTGAATCCCAAGGTAGCCAATCATGAATCAAGTTCACAACATAACGTTAATTTTTGCAAATGGAAGGATTTAGAAAATAGGCTTCGAAAAGGGAAAACTATCGATAAAAAAGAACAAAACATATTAGAAAAGGAAACTAAAAAATGGCATGAAATTCTGACAAGAATGTTTGATATTATACAATTTCTGGCAAAACAAAATTTGGCGTTACGTGGTCATAGAGAAGATGATAGTAGTACTAACAGAGGTAACTTTTTGGAATTGGTGCATCTGCTGGCAAAGTACGATCCTGTTCTCAGAGAACATTTAGTAAGGATAAAAATGGGCCAAAACATATCTCTTACTTATATGTCACCTGAAATTCAAAACGAGTTGATAGAAGTTTTAGGAAAAAAAAGTTCGCCAAATAATTTTAGCTCGTGTCCAAAAGGCCAAATATTATTCCATAATTTTTGACAGCACCCCGGACATTTCCCATAAAGACCAAACAAGCCAAGTATTGCGATACGTGGTGATTGAAAATCAGGAGGTGAGAGTTGAGGAATCTTTTATAGATTTTATTGAAACCAAAAGCAAAACTGCAGAAGGTATTAGCAACATGATAGTAAGTAAACTTAAAGATGACGGGCTCGATATTATGAATTGTAGAGGACAAGCTTACGATAACGCTGCCACGATGGCTGGATGCCACACAGGTGTTCAACAGCGAATAAAAGATATCAATCCTAATGCCGAATTTATTCCTTGCTCGAATCATTCACTGAACTTAGTTTGCCTACATGCAGCTGCAGCTGAGGTCAATTCGGTTACTTTCTTTGGCACGCTAGAACGCTGCTACGCTTTTTTTTCTACGTCAACCCACCGGTGGGAAGTTCTTGTTGCAGCAACAACAGGAAAAAGTTTGAAAAGACTTCAGGATACACGTTGGAGCGCTAGAAGTGATGCTGTAAATTTCATTAGACATCATTACAAAGAAACATTGACTACACTAGAAAAACTCACGGAAACGAATGAAAGTTTGAACACACGGACGGATGCAGGAAGTTTATTAGTCGCTATGCAATCATTTTCATTTTTATGTTACTTAGGCTTCTGGCAACCGATACTTCGTGAAGTTAATGATACTCAAAAGTATTTGCAAACAGAGGGGCTGAACATACATCAGTGTGCTCAGAAAATGAGTGCTTTGCAGACCCTATTAGAAGAAAAACGAGCTGAATTTGTAGACGGAGCTCTACAATATGCTAAAAGTTTATGTGAAGAGCTTGGAATTTCTTTTGAACCCCCAAGACAAATCCGGAGGAAGCATATTTTTGGCGATGGATCTGTAGACGTTGGGTTATCGTACGAGAACGAACTGAGGCGAACAATGTTCACTTCAGTAGACAGAGTAACTGCTGAAATTCGTAATCGATTCCAACAGCTACAAAATCTAGCGCAAAAATATTCCTTTATAATGCCCGCAGTAATGCTGGACTCAGAAGAACTTAGCCTAGATCAAGCTCCTCGGGACATAAATACAGAAGAGTTTCAACATGAGCGCGCACGCCTACGAGCGTACGTAGCTGCAACAAACCCAGACTGTAAAAACGAGCTCATTAAGTCCGGCTCTCTGGGATTATTAAAATATATTATTGACTCCAAACTTGAAGATGGCTTGCCAAATATTGTAATAATGCTGAGGATTTTTTTAACATCTGCCGTCAGCAATGCCTATATATAATGCAATAAAGCTAATAAAAAATTATCTTAGGTCGACTATGTCCACGTTGAGGCTAACAAATCTAGCTATTCTGGCTATTGAAAATGAGATACATTTTGATATTGACGATTGTATAAAAGATTTTGCTTTGAAAAAAACACGAAGAGTACATTTTTAATCTAATTTTTTTAAGTGGCACCTTGTAACACTCGTAAATATATATATTTTATTCCTTCCAAGTTTAATGAGCACTACCTCATTATACGAGTACGTATAATTTAAGATACTTGTACACTCGATGTTGTATGCTCAATTGACAAATAAATACTCTAATACTTGTTATTATTATTTATTGCTTTAAATACCTACGTTACATAATAAAGTATATTAGGTCCATTGAATATAATATTTAAACTTTAAATGACTTACAATTCAATTAGCGGGCGGCCAATTTCAAGTTGGCCCCGGGCGGCGAAAACCACGCTACGCCACTGAGAATAGGGTTTATATATAATATATATTATAAGTAGGTACTATAATAGTCACGGACTTACGGACACGGAGTTAAGGACTACTAAGTAGATATTAAAGGAGACCGCTGCCAATGCAGACTAGCTCAGCCGCAGACAATTGCAATCGACAGGAATATTAGGGAGCTGTTTTACATAACAGTAAGAGCTTCAAATCCCTGGGTAGGTTACCTACCTACCTAGAGATTTGAAGCCCTGGGTCTTTTAAATTATATTATGGAGGAAACTAGAATTTAGTTACAGATATTTTAATACGTTGGCTGTGTTATATATTACATTTTAGAATTAGCTTTTTTCCGACATCGCGATTTATTAAAAAAATGTTTACAAAATATGTATTGTATTCGTCCAAACAAGTAAGCGAATCATGGACCCCATTCTAAACGGTTTTATTTTATGTGCTCTGAAACCTAGAAAATATATAAATAGTTACTTACCTGTCAACCTGCGTAGGTGGTCCCAGTCATTAGTATATCTGATGGTAGTGGTCGTCATAACATGAACATAGTACTAGGCAGAACAGCTTTGATATATTAGACGGATTATTAGACTAAAATAAAAACGTGGGGCCCCTCTGAAATCCTATCTATGGCAGAGCTTATATCTTTATACTTTGGTAGATTATGAGCTCGGCGTTAGCTGATGAAACCGCCAGGGCCAGTAATTGATTGTCAAAATCTCCAGTTACGATTATAGTAAGTCGATGCAATCCACACTTAGTAGGTATAGTAGAAAGTAACACAGGAATAGTTAATGGGCCATTGACTTGACTCGACTTAGTGCTACGTATACCTGTACTTCCTCTTATAATTAAGAGCCCAAATATACTACTGCATGGTCGACTGTGCTGCCCTGCATTTTATAGACGGAGGATGCCCATGACAAAATTAAGGGCAACATCCTAATTTCAGCCATACCATAATTGAATTTTGCTGGAAACTGTATTGCTTTAGGGTGAATAACGTGCATGCCGGGTCTGCCGAAGACAATCCGAACTGATGGTATATCGGTTTCGTACATTTGGATTCGACGGAACTGAGGCCATACAATTTCTGTAATGTGGCCTATAGCGCCATTTACCAATCCTTTTGTAACGTCAATGTTGGACCGCAACATTACTTTTGCTCCTACAAATATTTTAAGTACTGATGGTAAGCCTCCAGACTTATTTATATGTGTTGGTATCATATTTCTGGACACAACTAATCATGCCCTCGCCTAATACGCATTTTGTAACAGCTTCTATCTTGGATTTAAAAATTTTCATATAATGACAGTATTCTAATAGTATCAGTATTCTAGTAGTAGTCTTAACAATTAATACCTATTTTGAGGCGGTTGGGGAAAAATATGTAGGTAATCCGCCGTTTTGTTCCGGCGGCCATCTTAGATTTACAATATTGATTTTATTATATTGCATTGTCATCGGAATTAAAGGTGTGTACCAAATTTCAGATCAATCTGACAACAGGAAGATACCTACTTAAATTTCTATTTCTAATTTTGACCTAAACACCGTACGGGTCGAGCTAAATAAAACCGTTTAATAAAAAATATAAAAGTCAACCGTTAAAAAAACAAAGAGATTTTTGTAATAAGACTCAACAGTATAATAGTTTCGGCTATTTTACAGGTATTTCTAGGTACTCAAAGTTTTAAAAATAGGATAGGATAGGAAAGGCCAGGATTTGAATATGAATTGTTATCTGTAAAGAATAATTAGTTCTGCAGGTCACACATATAACGAATACTTATTTTTTAGCTAACTGATTACTTAAACGGATAATATTCCGTGGTCAATGTTATAGTCTGATTTAAGACACGCGCCATTATTCGGCGAGTTTATCTATGACTTTTTAAGCGTGTTTGTGCGTCATGTAGCAATAGTTTAGTAGTGTGCAGCCTATCGATAACTTTTCTTTAGGTGATTTAAAAAAAATCATATTATAATAAAAATATTAGGAAATATATGTGAAAATATACTTTGATGATTATAATGTAAAATAACTACGGGTAAGAAGCATGTAATTTTTCACAATTTTTTAAGTAATTGGTAAGTTATTATTTTTTGTGTATTTTAAAAACATTATATATTAAATACAAAATCTTGTTGCTTAAACACGAATCACTAAATTTATACTTTAATTATTATTTATTTAAAGATGTATAAAATTATTCACTTTTGCTCTTTAAGTGTCCCAAACAATTCGGTCAAGCAATAAATGTAAGAAAGTCTATGGTTTAGTTATAATTTTGGTCTGGTGGTCGATTTACCAATTTTCCGCAGTTATTGTTAATTTTACTAGGCGGGAACCTGAGAATACCTAAAAAACATAACAAAAATGAGTGTTGAAGAAGATGTAATGAAGATACAAAAGAAATTAACAAAAATGACATCGGATGACGGCACGGTAAGTCTTAAGTGTTCTAAATAGATGAAAATCGTTGAAGACATTTCGCGAAGCATAATTTATCAGTAGGATAAAAGGATAGATTCAATACATTTCACTTTGTCGTTCACCGCACCGTTTACTTATATATCATAATAGAGAATTCATTTCCTATTGTTGTATGTTGTGATTGTGCATGTGTTGAACAGTGTCCCTCTAATATTGACAAGCACGCATTGACGCGCGGTTTTAAACATGCGACTTTATTTGTTTTAGGGACAAGAAGAAGCATTGGAGTTGTTGAAAGCGCTTCAAACAATGGCAATAAATCTTGATGTCCTGACTAAAACCAGAATAGGTATGACAGTGAATGGTTTGCGTAAATCTAGCAAAGATGACGAGGTAATAACTTTATGTAAAACACTGATAAAAAATTGGAAGAAGTTTCTGTCCTCTCCCACGACACCTTCAAAAGACAATGGAAGCTCCTCAAAATCTAAAAAGGATGGCAAAGATAAGGACAAGAAAGATGATAAAGAAAAAGACAAAAAGTTGCCAGCCTCATTTCCACCCCAGTCAAATACTACTGATGCTGTGAGGATGAAGTGCCATGAACTTTTAACACAGGCATTAAAAGTTGATGGTGAAAATCCTAATTCTTGTGCAACTCCAGAAGAGTTAGCTGAAGAATTGGAAGATTGTATCTACAAAGAGTTTAAAAATACTGATATGAGGTATAAAAACAGAGTACGATCTCGAGTTGCCAATCTCAAAGATCCAAAGAATCCCACTCTACGAACAAATTATCTTAATGGAGTTATTTCAGCTTCACGTCTTGCTAAAATGACTCCAGAAGAGATGGCAAGTGATGAAATGAAAAAGTTAAGAGAGAAATTTATCAAAGAAGCTATTGATGATGCCCAATTGGCAACAGTACAGGGTACCAAAACGGAAATGCTCAAATGTGGAAAGTGCAAAAAGAAGAATTGCACTTACAACCAGCTCCAGACTAGAAGTTCTGATGAACCTATGACCACTTTTGTTCTATGCAATGAATGTGGCAATCGCTGGAAGTTTTGTTAAGACTGCTTTACTACAACCTTAGTATAAATAGTGTCTATCATTGTAACAGATACAATAGTGTATCACTTAATTGTATTACCTTTAACTACGAAATATGATATTTGTCTGCTGTTAATTGCATTGACCTTTCTACTGTTACTGAGTATGAAATCATGTTGAGTAAATAAAGATCCTAAGTTTTAAATAATAAATTAATCTGCTTTCAGTGATATATAAGTTTCATTTATGCACTTAGTGTAGAATATTTTAACTCAATGTTTTTTCTATAGTAACTAATAATATATGATATACACATGCTTGGAGACATTGACTAAAATTTTTCCTATATACTGGATACAAAATTAAATGTGATCATAGCAAGAAAAAAAAAGGTCTGATCACATTATTTCTGAATTTGGCATTCCTGTAATATGAAATATATGATGTTCAAAAAAACTGAAGGATAAGAAAACTTCATTATTTTTGAATATTATAATATATATTTTTAATAAAATTTTGATAACAACTGGAATGTGTCCTTTAGGACGAAAAGTAAAATCTTATAAAACTACTGGCACTAAGTGACCTCTTGACCTGTCTAGTCCAAGAGATTTTTGCTATACATTATGCTATCTATCTAAACATACAATAGATAATTACACATTCTTAAAATTTAGAATCACTTAATTACTTATTTAACTATCCACAAAATGTGGATCCTGTTAATATACTAGAATATGTATTGCAAATCTGACCTAATATCAAATGGTGAAAAGTATGTGAATTATCACAAAGTAAGAGAATAATAAAATTATTGCATTTACTTGTAGCCATTTGTTCAAATATGCACTAAATAATTATGTACAGATATGCAAACATTTTAAAATGTTATTGTCTGTTATTTTACAATGAAAACGTTTTTGAGCTCTTTACACAATCACTATATGTATGACATTTATAAGCAATACGTTTATAAGAAATAAATAAAATTTACATCATAACATTTTCTTTTTATTTCTTGTAAGATGTGGGTAGGAATCGATGTTTCAAGAGTTTCGAATGGTAACATTTGAAAAATAATTGCGTACCTATGTTATCTTTAAATATCGACTAGTGTTAAGGATCCACCATTGTAACTTGAAGATAACTTTGAATATGATTTTAAAGGACATATTAATTTTGCCCATTGCAACATGGTTTCTGGCAACATGCACCTAGCCATATAAAACATGTATGTACATGTTAATCAATTAAATTATGATAATTTGTGTTACCTCTGTTACGGATGCAAATATTTTGATTAATTCTAATTTATATTATGCCCACAATGATAAATCCAAAATGGCCAGTACTATAGGTATTATCTAATATGGCAAGCTACACTTTGGTGAATATCAACTCTTATTTTTTGGCTTAATCTAAAACTAACAGTGTAATCGTAATTTCACTCACTTTTAGAACTACTTACTAAGCACGTACATTAAATTATAGTAACATAAAATACTGTGACCTAACTATTCCACGACAAGTTCACCTGTTTTAATTTTCACGAATATTTTTTTATCATTGCACTTGAAACTATTTGTTTTCACGTCCAATTTGAGATCTGTAGATGATCCATCTTCATCCACTTTAGTAATAGTGAAACTTACATCTTCATTAGCGACAAAACATTCCGGAGTTAAAGTTTTTTGGTAATTGAAATGAGTTTTCAAATGTTCGCGAAGAAAGTGTGACTGAACAACAGCCAAATCGCAATAAGAACACTTGTGATTGCCTGTGTGAAATATATCAGTATCGTCATGTCTTCTGTAATGGTTGGTTAATGCGTCCTGTCTTTGATTAGTGTATGGACATAGCAGACACATATGTAGTTTGCGATCTTTTGTTGGCGACGTTTCTGCAGTCGCGGATTCATCTTTACCGTTGCTAGTTAAAGATCGCCGCCGTTGCAGAAGTCTTAGAGTTTGTTGGTCACGTATGGAGAACTGCTGAAAGTCACTTTTAGGCGTGCCCCTTGGCATTGTTTTAATAGCAAGCTTTATGTTATCGCCTTCCTCCTGTTTACTTTCTTGTGTTGCTGTTTCGGTTATAATACCACTGTTTACTTTTTTCCGCTCGGCGAGTGCCTCATCATTAATTTGATGCTTTCTCATATGTTGAACGTAATTAGCGTAATATTTTACAGAGTAGTCGCATAACTCACATTTGTATCTTTGTTTTGAACCGTGTAGTGATAAATGTATTTTATACTGCTCTCTTTTTTCAAAAGCCGACGGGCATTTATGGCATTTATAACGTTTTTCTTTCTGACGACCGTTTTTCAAATAAGTTGGATAGATAAACTCTGGATTACCGTGCATCAAGTACCCAAACTGGGGGTCAGCTTGTAATACAGGCGGAAAATGATCATTTGGTTTCACTAACTTGTCTTTATCACTTCTAACTCTCTTTTGAGCTGCAGTCTTTCTCTGAAATAAGTCTGTGCCCGATAGTGGAATATTTTTGTAATCCACATCTTCACCTGATTCATAATCACATGTTGTAATTTTACCTTTATTTTCATGTAGTAGTTGGTGTTTTGCTAAATTGCCAACGTTCTTGACTGCATAAGTACATTTTTTACATTTATGATCACCATCACTTCCATGAAGACCCATATGATAATTTAAAGCAGAGTTTTTGAAGAATTTTGCGGGACAATCTTTACATAGATATTGTTTTGGCACATGTTTTATTTCGTATGTTTTTATGAAGACCTCATTTTCGAAATTCTTACCCGGATTTGATACAATCCACGTAATTTTTGAAGTGCTCTGACAGTGATCAAGCTCTAAGATAGGTTGTTTATGGGACGCATGGATGTTGTGAATGAACTTGAGCATTTTTGTTTTTGTGTGATATTCATCAGAGTGGACAACAGTATGAGCATTGATCTCTTTTTCATCAGGAACTGAGAAATCACATTTGTTACATTTATGCGGAAATGAGAGATCATGAAATTTGTCATGAATTTTAAGTTCTTCTCTAGAAAAATATCTTGCTGGACACATTTGGCAAAAATATAATATTTTGTATTCGTTATTTTCAATAACTGGATTTTCACTTTGTATTGTAATTTCTGGTGCCGTTGATTTCTCGGTTTCAATGACCTTTCGTAATTTAGCTATTTGTTCCTCGTCTGGAATATCGGGTTCAACGGGACAGTAAATCCGACCATAAATCTCGCCGTGCGTTTTGGAATGTTCAGCTAATCTTAATGCACTATCACAAGTGAACTTGCATTCCAAACATTTATAAACAGTCATATCCCTGTTTTCAAAAAGAACACAATGAATTTTTTCGTGATTTGGTATCTTACATTGTTGTGAGTTTACATAAGAGCAATAATGGCATTTATACATTTTGTGGAATTCGTTTTTAGCAGAAACCCACACATATGGTATTTCTTCGAGATTGGTCGTGATTTCGATATTATTAGATTTTGATTCTAGCTCTCCTTCAGTTTCGAGTCTTTTTGCCATAATGCCGTGAACACGCAAGTGTTGGTGAAGTAAATGTCTTTTCGATACACTATAATTGCATTCAGGACACTTGTAGGGCGTGTCTGCGGGCAAGCGATGGAACTGTTCATGGTACATATATTGAGACTTGCTGTTGGTCTCATATGGGCATTCCGTGCATTTGTGTCTTTTTGCGTTAGAAGTGTTTGAAGTAATGGGGGTGCTGGCGGTGCTGGGTCCAGGTTCGGGCAGAACCAACGGTGATTTTCGTCCCATAGCCTTAGCAATGTATTCTGCCGGCTCAGAAACTCCATGTAGTGCCAAATGTTGGACCAGTTCATGTTCGTCCTTGACGAAGAATGGACAAAAGAAACATTTAAAAATAGACTGTTGCGAGGGTTGATGCTGCTGCAGATGAGCTAACATCAGCTTCTTGTCGCTCGTCTTAAATGGGCACTTGCTACATGTATCACCCGTAATGTCGTTCACAGTTAACGTGTTGTCTGGTTTCGGCTTCACTGTTGTTATCACTTTTATAACTCCATCGTGCTTCAACCGGCAGTGTCTCTGTAAAGTTTATTACATAAAGTAAATAAATTTGATATTATTTCAAAATAAAGATATGGATTTCTTTATGATAGCAATATTTTTATTTTTCACACAACATAAAGAAGTAGGAAAGGCTGAGTCACTAACCTGTATGACGTGTTTCCAGTTAGAGAGCTGGTTGCAGTGACCGCAACGGTAGGCCAGGTCTGCAGGGTCAGGCTGGTTGTCTGGTTTCTTCGAGCTTTTCAATTCGTCGGGGCTCCCGTCCGCTTTCGAGTGCTCGCGAACATGTTCCAATAAGGCCTCCTTCGATGGGTCTCTATAAAATTAAGTAAATAGATGAAATAACATGTCTCGACAAACAGGCTAAACAATTAATCGTGGATTTAAAAGACTGGAACTTATCTCAAATTCATCCAGACAAGAAAAAAAAAATATTATAAAGTGGAAAATGATGACAATGCCTGTCTAATATTTCTTAAAGTTAATTTGATTAAGGCTTAACACATACCTGTAGTTGCACTTTTTGCATTTCCATAAGGTTTTCTTCGGTTTTTTCATATCTATACTCCTGCCGTCAAGGGGTTCGAATTTAAGTTCACTATTGTGAGTCTGTAAGTTTAATGGCTGCATTTCGATGGTCTGAATTATATTGTCACTTAAATCAAACGACTCATCTATATCCATAGAATCGCCGGATGCACTTTGGTCAAGGTAAAGGAATACATTTTGTCCATTTTCAATTGAGACCGACATTGCTAAGAATTTATTATACTTGCTATAATTCCGTCGACCGGTTTCATCTGTCATGAGCACTTTTGCTTCATTGTGTTCTGGATCTCTAGCCGACTTCAGCTTAATGTGCTTTGTAATATCCCAACGCCAATTTGACTTGTATTGGCAAAGGGAACACTCAAAAGGTTTCTTATTAAGATGCCCTACGATGTGAACGTGAAATCTAGAGGCAGTTGATGCCCAGAATGGACAGTGAGGACACTTGAATACTTTTTTCCCTATAGCTTGGCTAGGTGACAAACCCATACTTTCATTGTCATCCAAAATTTCCGGGTCATAATTAGTGGTCAATTTAGGAAGAGTGGAATCGTCTTTGATATTTATGTCTAAAGGAGTGTCAAATTTACTTGTATTAGGAGTAATATTATTCCAGACAAACACTACGTTTTCCATCGGATGTGGTTCGGTTTCTTTATCGGTGGTCGATGGCTCTTCCTTAATACTACTGTCTTCACTTTTTATGTCCAAGGAACAATCATCTTCCAACTTTGCGCTTTTTCTACATGTTTGTATGTGTATGTAAAGATCGGCACTAGACTTACATCTAAGTCTACAGTTTTGGCAACGTGTCGAGCTCAGGCTCGGAAGTAATGTGTTTGTCGAAATTCTATTTAACTGTGACGTACAATTCTTTTCATGTACGGAATGTTCCGATAAACATTTGCTCTCAAAGCCACAGTTTTTGCATATAAGAGATCCTTTCTCACCAGTCTCAGTTAAAAGCCTTTCTTTTAATTTATCGAAAAATGATTCGTTTTTCTTTCTAACGCCAGTTTCTTTGTTGTTAGAAGGTATCAAGGTGATTTCTACGGGTAGGTTTTCAAAATTGTTTGCTTTGTTTGAATCTGAAGATTCTGCGTTTGATGTTTTTTTAAATTTCTTGGACGGTGGTTCACCGGCAGGTTTATTTTGAGTCGGCGTTGATGCGTGCAGGGGTATTAGGGGTGGCGGTGGTCTAGGAGTTTTCCTATTTAGTTTTTGAGATTTGGCGTCATCCATTGTGGAGTTGGGAGAATGTTGATTCTGTGCATCGTGTGCCAATAGCGCGGCATCTATTTTGGCACCCACGTCGGGGGCTGTGGCATCGTTCGAGTCGCTGTGGTAGCTTATCACGTCTTTATCAGCACATTGAAGACCCATTTCCTGGAAAGAGAGAAAATAATAGTGTTTTAGGCTGCGTTTATAATAAAACATAAAATATAGTGACATAATTCCTAAATAGGAAAGTGCCGTATATCGTTCAACCTACACTAAAATTCAGTGAAAAATAATCTCTTAACAGTTAACATTATACTTTTTTAATAGGTCTTTCCTCTGTATAGATACTTAATAAATGCATTTATTTTGGACTAACTCCAAAATAAATTCTTTCATAATAAATTAATAGATAATATATTGTGATGAATGAGATATAAAGTTTGAAATGTCTGGCTAAACCCTTTTACAAAACAGCAGACTGCCTGCATTTTACATACGGCAAGGTTCTATAGGAAGTTGTTAGATGGCGACACCGATAGACTGCTTAGGTTTAAAACTTGCCTCTTTATCAGAGAAATTAAGAGATGTTTATCTTATGATATATTTGGTCAGATCTATTTACTAATAACAATCCGTGAATTAAATATCCGATAAGATAAAGATTTATACAACTTTCTCGATTAATAATCATGTGCATATTTGAATAGAAAAAAATAACTATATAAGAGACTAGCAGCACCCTGCGGTTTCACCCGCGTCCAATTGTAGAACTTTCATATTAACCTCCTTAAGAAATGATTTTTGAAAAAATATTTTACACTTGTTTCTTGACTTATTATTGAACTTCTTTCGAATAACTTCACAAACAGCAAAGTTTTATACCATGTACGCCCGCTTTATCCCTTTAATAGGTTAATTTCAAAAATCCTTTCTTAGCGCTTCTCTTCGTTACAAAAGGAGCTCATGTGCAAAATTTCAAGTGTCTAACTGTCTAATTCTGTGTCACAATGTTTAAAATATAAAAAAGTGACATAACTACAATAGACATATATGGTCTCGCAAAGTTTTTTGTAGATATTGTTCTATATAAGATTGTAGAACATTGTGTTTTCATCCTATCATTCATACTTTTCGCAGCGATTTTCAAGCTTTATGCGATGAAAGACATTTTTAGTGAGTTGGTTGGTTTTAATAGGAATTTCTAAGGATTTCTATTTTTATCTAAGACTAAATATAGCCTATGTTGCTCAGTGATAAAATAGCTAATTTTTGAAAAAAGAATTTTCGATATCGGTCCACTAATTTTAATAAATATTAGATTTATAGAAAAAGGATAACAATATCAAAATAGAAAGAATATTATTGTGTTGCCGATACGTTTTTGATATGTCCCGATGACTCCATAGAACCTATCTAAACGCTGACGTAAAGATTATAATAATTCAGTTATAATTACTTAAGTACGGGAATAAGTCATTTTTAAAATACCATATTGTAACATTACATGCGTAAATTTAACATCACAATGGTAAATGCTTTTAATATTATTCTAAACTTAAAGTAACTTAAAATTCCGGGCATCTTACGGTACCTATCATCCAGGTTAAAGTTTAAGTTAGAAAGTAAATTTTATGCGACTGGGTATCAAACCTCATGTCTTTTGAATTTCGCTAGCAGAGGTAACAAAAAACTTTTAGATAAATAGGTACCTAATTAAAAAAAAAGGACGATATTGGTCTAGGAACGTTGCATTCGATATTTTTCTCTATAGCGTAGGAGTTAGATGTGAAATGTAGCATCCTTATTTAATACTCAATCGATAGCAAGTTAAAAGATAGAAAATATTGTAGTGTAAGGAGGTATATGGATACATATTTTCGATGTTAAGTATATAGTCGTATGCCATCGTAGTCGTATTATATACGATCGCACTTTGTATGTACAAGTAAAAAGTAAGATACATGAATTAAAGAAAAGTATTAAAATTTTACAGTTTGAATAAACAATTCCTGTGGCTTTCAACAACTAATGTATACCTTAAGAAAAAGAGATCCGCGAGCAGATTTTAATATACTTCAGTCAGTTTTTACCAAAAGTTACCCAGAAAACCATCGCAATCCTACTTGAAAACTGCATCAACTCAAAATATAATATTTCCCTCAATTCAAGAAAAATCGCGGTATATTCGCATATTTAAGTTAAATAACGAATTCCTACAGGATGATTCAACAGCATGTTTGAAAAGTTTTCTTTCAGAATTATTTTAAATCATGGTTCCCAATAGGATCATGTAATAAATAATTGCAAGTTCATTTTCATAGTAGATAGACATATCTTTATGCATCGTGTTTCGTTTTGTTTGTAAACAAAGATAACTTAAAGTTTTTTCGTCATAAGTAAATATTCTGTTTATGTTATATGTCGCAATTTCGCAAACAGTCTGCAGAGCATGCAACGTCAATTCATGCAATGCAAGCAGTGTGGGGTCTGGGACATGCACAGATGCCAGCGTGATGCAAGAGGGCGCGGGGGGCGATCGGTGTACAGTGCATTAGCGCGGAGTTCGTGATAACAGCGAGCGGGCGCGTGACGTCACCGACCGTCGCCCCGGGGCGCGGTCCCTGCAATCAAACTACACGCGACACTCACCGAGGCCGAGCACGAGGAACGAGAGTCACCGCTCCCTTCCTCCTCCTTAAGGACGAGCGCGTCCGCCGTGTCGCTAGCGCCCACCCGGTTGCGGCGGCGACTGGTCGCCGATTGGCCCACGGGCGGCGTGTGATGATTCAACTCGTGCAACGTCAGACTTTGCTTGATGTCTGCCGTGAAGTTGCACATGAAGCACTTGAAACTTCCATTACCCCCGTGGTTCTTCATGTGACGATCTAGATTCCATTTGTATGGTGACCGGAAATCGCATATGATGCACTTTATCATAGGCATCGAATGATATTTCACGTGCTTTGTAAATCTCGCCTTTATGTGAGTTACGTAGTTGCACTTGTTGCACGAAAAATATCTACTTTTATCTTTCAGAGCGACGTCGTCGGCCGTTAACTTGTCGCCGTCGACCTCGATGCCGGCGCAGCGATCGAACGTCTCCTCAGGACAGTCATCTGCGTCCATTTCAATGTCATCGCATTCTTCAACTTCCTCGAGCAAGTCTTCTATACGCTCAGTCGGTTCCGCCGTGTCCACAGTAGTCGCAGGTAGTTCGACTTCCGTCTTCACTGTTGCTGTCTCAGTTCCGACGTGAACCATTTTAATGTGTCTTAAAAGTTTTTGGTGGTGTCTCGATGCATAAACACAATGAGGACAATCGTAAATTTTGAATCTTTCAAAATGTACGTCACGCGTGTGCACCAGATAGGCTCGTGGATTCTGGGTGTAGAAGGTGCACTTGGTGCAGCTGTAATTTCTCCTTATCTTGCACTGCGGCAATTCAGATTCCTCCGCGGCATCAGATGAGGCCTCTGACGACGCGTCACCGCACAGTCGACTTTCGAAGGGGCGCACGAGAGACACGACCTCGCCGACTCGGCAGTCCGGCGAGGACATCTGCTGTAGCATACTCCGCTGCAACAAAACAATACTCGATATCGGTTAAACGTTCCGGGAGGGCGCGCGGCGCGTGGGGCAGCGAGGGGCGCGTGTCGCGCGGTGCCGCGGTCGTTCAGCGCGGTGCAGCGGGTACGTGTGCGATGCGCGAGAACGTCGCCGGCTGAATGAGAGTAGGAGCGGTGGCAAGTGGCCGGCAAGCGCGCTGATGGCGGCTGGCAGCGGCCGCGGGCGAGGTGCGGGCGCGGGGGCGGGTGCGGGCGCGGGAAGGGTGGAGGGTCGCACCGATGCTTCCACTTGATGTTTTTCGTCCTCCTCGACAGCGGCGGCGGTAAGGGGAGCGACCTCCACACTGCTACGGTCTAACGAAATTGGATACTTTGTTGGCTGTTCACCGTTCTAAAGTAGAATCACGAAGGCGTATTTACCAAGGCATGAATCTTAATATGAGTATGCATACAAAAAACTGATAAGGGTAACTTTTCCTAAATAACTAAAATATATTAAAAGTTAATTTGAATACTTAATCTTATACGTATATTGTAAAGGCAATATATAATCAAAGGTATACGTTTGCATTTTTCGATAAAGTTTACAATTTAATCACCTAGAATATCATTCAACTAAAGAGACCTGAATAAGATGAATTAATCCCAGGTGATAGTGGGCAAAATGGTTTTATGTTAGCTTATATTAGAGTCCATTTTTCTTTGGCAGAATATTTGCATTGGGCAGTCATAAAACAAATGCCTTACAATTTCAAAGGTTTATCGAGTAATCATGGCAGCGTAGCGTTGATGTCTTCTGTGAAAGATATTTGACATTACATAAACTTTTAACCAAAGTGCAACGTTTGTTAAGTAAACTGATCCGGATTAATAAACTTTGCAACTAACTAAAGCTTATTTTTAAAGGGTTCATATAATACATCTGCACATATTTTATATGGTTGATTGTGAACTAACGGATTTATAAAAGTACAGATAAAGTTACAATTTCTTTTAGAGTCGCGCGATGTTTTGTTTTTCGATAGAACTTCAAAATCAAATAATGCTCATAGTTTCACAAAAGTGGCTTAATTGTGTTATTTATTAGACATTCAAATTGAATTACGCGTTGAGCTCTTAGACACACAAGTGCTCAAAAATGCTTAGCAACTTAGTCCCCGTAAATGATAGGTGGGATACTGAAGCTGGATAATTTCGTCTCGACTGAGTGGAGACAGTCCGAACTTTAGACTAAGCAGACACTACATATATACGGTTAATATGTAGTCTCATACATAAGTAAAGGTTTTTGAAAAAGCATTGAAGGTAATATATTACTGTATATTACCTTATATTTGTTGAAATGTATATTGTACAAATTGAGGCACCACGCAATTGCTCTAGGTGAGTTAATTAGTTTTTTTTTAGGAAAATAAATTAAGTTATTAATCGCGGAAACTTTTCCGGGATCAAAAAAGTTCAATTTGCAACACTCTCGCATTTGTAATACGTATTGTTAATAATTGTATTATAAACGTGTTAATGTAACCATAATTTATCACATGCGTGATAAAAGAAAGGGAAATGCGTTTATATTTAATGTGTATTTATTATTATTGTAAATAAATAATGATGCGAAAGCTGAATGCTTAACAGATGCTCCTATGTTTTGTGCATAGGAGCCCCTATGTGTGGGCTTTGGTCCTATTGTTACTTCCTGGAAACAGCAGCGAGTCTCTTACCTAGGGATCGACCTATGAACATTTCTAAACAATTGGCTCGCCGGATAGCATAGAGCGTCACAGGTAGTTTCTTTCGCAATAACAATAATAAATTTGCTATGGAGAGTCTTTGGGCGTGGGTGAAACCGTTAAACATTAGGCGCGCCTACGTTTCTCTGTACTATTAGGTGCAATTTTTTCATAATATTATTAATAATAGTAACAAAAATATTTGTGTATTTTTAAATGTATTTTTAGTTCTTTGCTACATTTTTAGAAAAGTATATTTCACAAATCTGTATATATTATGTTATCCCTTAACTATAAAATTCATATGTTCGGCTTAGGAGATGAACACCAGTAAAGCTCCTGGAGGAGGGCATTTATTTTTTACGACCTCTAAAATCTTTATAGTTTTTTAACAAATTTACTCTTGTCAAATTAAATTTGTATTATAACTCGTTGGATAGTTTTCACTTTATCGCTTTTAAATGACGGTTTATTTCATAGTATGTAATATCGTAAGTATATGGGGGTAAGTCGCTAGTTTGATATTAATTAGAACTAAACTTTTTGCATTAACTAAATATCTTCAAACATATGGTTTTATTTCCAATTTAAATTTCCTACTCTATCATGGCATTATACGATCAGCTAACGGGCAACGGGTGGCAAGCAAATTGCTAGCAATAGTAAACTCATCAATCATAAGGTAAACTAGATTAAGTACACCGTATTACACATGAGTGAAACAACAATAATTAAGTTACCAGTATCAATTGGCTTATTATACTTGCAGTCTGACTAGAATTAGTGAAATGATAAAATGATCCTTGCGCGCTTTCAATAAACCACTTTAGGGCTCAAAGTTTGTTTTACACTTGAGAAATACTTTAACGCTGTGTTGCAATAAACAAAACTCGCCCGCTTCTACGCGGTTACTCCGTTACAAAGAAAAAGTAAAAACGATAATCACGCACTCCATTGTAATTTGTCTTTTTATCATTGTTATTCTCGTTTACAACAGGTTAAAGCTCTACCCGTGCATGTATACCTAACTACATATCGTCAGAAATAACACCTTTCCACGAGATGCATTTCAGTAAATTGTTCTCAAATAATAACTTTAAGGTGCTGTTATTTATTTACGGTCCGTAAATAAGGGATATGTCATACATTTGAAATTGCAATTACGCGTATTAAAATGGCCGTGGTACGTGATGTCGTGTTGAGTGTGAGGAGGTCGTTTTATCGTTGAGCGCGTGATGCGAAGCACTTATGTCGGAGGCAGCTGCCGGACGTGTCCTGGTGGGTCGGCCGCGGGGGGTGCGGGGTGCGGGCGCGGGGCGAGGCGGCTCGGCTCGCAGACAACTCGACAAGGCCGTGGCAGGAAACGGCCGGAGAAGGCATCCCAGCGCGAGCACAATGAGGCGGCGGCGCGCCGCAGGGGGAGCCCTCGCAATCGATATGGCGTCGCTAAGGTCCGTTGGCCGCTGCGAGCGGTTTGGAGCGCTGCAGAGGCGGATGCGCCCCGCGCGCCTCCCCGCCCCGCTCGCCCACACCTGCTGTGTATTTATAGATGGCGCAGCCGGTACACCCGGGGATGCAGGGATGTCGGCAACCACGGCCCTCCGCTTACCTACCCAACGTAGGTAGCGAAGCGTCGATGCCCGTTTATTATTATTTGCCACAATGGACACTAAAATAGCATGCGCTGCCAATAGAATCTGCAACGATCGCATGGTATCAGGTGCTTGCAGATATTTTGACTTATATTCGGCGTAGAAATCTATCAGTCATTATATCGCGCGATAAAGATTGTATGCGATAGGAATGTCAATACGACGTCTATTTTGTGCGGCTATATCCAGTTACCGGCGTCGCCTACACAGGAGGCCATCGACATAGACGTTCTGCCGTCCCTTACCTACGTCTATCTATAAGCGATTTAAGTACTAGACTTCTTGCGTACATAATAGGTATGCTATAAACTTTTCGCAAGTATGAACATGGAATCACATAAAAATATACGTACAAACTACTTTGGTATTAAAATTAAGCATTCAAATAAAAATATCCCAACATTTTGATCAAAATCAAATTATATTTAACTTACCACGTTTAGTTTACTATTTCATCAATGTATATAAATATTATAAAGCAACAATTTTATAATTCGATTTGGAGCACTAGAGGGCAACTAATGTCGTTATAAATTTAAAAGTACTATTAAACCGATTCAGTATTGTCATATCTCAATATTATTAATAAAAATCTTATGGTTTCGAAAAATAGCATTATATTCACAATCATTCGCATATAAAGTACGACAAACAAGGGCATGGTTTACGCGCCTGCACAACAGTAAACGGACGAGACAAATGTAACGCTGAATCCCTTTCACTTTCGTCCGTTTCAAGTTCGATTCCCGAGAATTACGCACAGCCATTGGACGCGGTGAGCACCGGCACTTTTGCTTTCGATGTTATTCCAATTGTATAATTTTAACCATAAGAAGAACAGCAATTACTCCACTTTAACTAGTCTGGCGTAAGTCAGAAATTAATAAAACTTATTCTTATCTTAACAAAATGCGAGTCTGTATATGCGACTCTATGAGACCTAGTTATCTGTCTCGGACGGGCCTGATGGCGCAGACGGTAGGGACGGTAGGTCCTATCTTGTGCGTCGAAGGTTCGATCTATACCCAGAGCAAATATTTATGTGATGAATATTTGTATTTGTTCTGTGCCTGGTTGTTACGTATCTAAGTATTATATTTGTAATTCCTCGGTTGTCTGTTATCCGCAACACAAGTGCTTTAAGCTACTTATCTTGGAGTCAGTATTATGTAGAGATGCAGTGTGAATTATAGAGTTGCTGTATGAATGCTGCGACGGCGTAAATAGTTTTATGGAACGCAAATACACATGCAAGCTTTCAGTTTCGGTATGTTTTTATAATTCATTTAACTCATTTTATACTCAAAACGAATTCAAATAACGTTACTAAGAAAACATACTTTTATATAAATGGCTGTAATGTTATTCATCTTGAATCGCATGAATATTACATAACTATAGAGTTGTCAGACAAAACCAGAGATATCAAGTATTGATGGTATTAACTATACCGGTGCTTTTTCATGTTTCCTATTTATTATGATTATAATTAAATGTGCATGTTTTAGTATTTTCCAATTTAAATATATATGTAAGTATACTTTTATATTTAGGTTAAAAAATAAAAAAGCTTTTCAACTCTTGTTTCTGACAAAAGTAAATGATATATTATATTTTTTCGGAACCATTTTCTTACGATTTTTTAATACATACTTCATAAAAACATCACTCCAATTTCGCTTATCGACTTCGAGCAGCATTTATTGATAAGTTTCTAATAACGTGTATTGGCAAAACATATTTAAGTGATGTCGCTTAATTTTGACAGATGAATAGAGCAGTGGTCGCACGTTGTTGTTGACTACTGTTATAGAAGAGAACGTGCAAGCTGGGAAATATGTAAATTGGATCGGGCAGCGTGTAGGAATTGTACACCTTTGTGGAAAGAGAATTGTTTCGCGCTGGGTACGGTACTGCAGAATCTCTACAATGTTCTGCAGACGCGCATTCAATGATCCCGTGATATTATGTAACGCAAAATTCGAAGAAATTCCCCTATATATAATATGTGACTAATATACGACATAAAAAGTGACGAATTTTGGATTTATAATATGACCCAAAAATAATTAAGTAACCGGGAATAAAGTTTTCATGATTGGAAGATACAATTACAGCTTTTTTAAAGACGGCAGTCAAGGTATCTTTGATCTGATAACGTTGATTTGAAAATTCGTGGTGGAAAACTTTTTGATAAAAGTTTTATTTAATCAAAAATAAATTTTAAGTCTTGTTTTAATTTTCACTTTGGGAATCTCCTACGTAAAAGGTGTACATTACGTCATTAAGGTGATGTTTGTAGACTGAAGATCGTTGAGGTTACTGGCTGCCTTCGGTAGTCCGCTTTTTGTCAGATAAACATAAGTAAACAAGTGACCGAAGAATACGCTTATTAGTTTGCCGATCAATTAACGGTATTATAGTTATAATATATACTACATTTATAAATCCAAAACGAGTAATCAAATGCGATTCAAACGTCAAATGTCCATGTAGATTAATTTGATGAAGAAAAATCTTTACTACATGCTGTTATCTACGTTAGATTTAATACGATTAGAAAGTACAACTCTCGAATTTCATCAACAAACATTGGGTCGTAAGCGTTTCAACCGACAACATAACATTTAATGCACAATATATTGGTGTGTAAACAGTGCAGACTAATTGTGTACACGCGTTGATTCAGGGTAAGTCTGTTCACAATTAGCGTTGTAGCAGACTTTAATGAGTGTTATGAATTGGAGCATTGAACCCTCGATTCCAGGTGCAGCCGCTCCTTTGTCACGCTCTACATTGTGATGGGGCAAATCTCAGAAAAAAGGACGCGCACAAGTGGCCGGTGAAAATCGATTGCCAAGGGTCCAAACTTGTTTGGTGGGTGCCAATTTGTGACGCGAGTGTTGCCGTAGTTCAAACATAATGTAACACCTATCTCGTACAGCGATCCCTTACGTTACGTCTGTATTTACATTAATTCGTGCGTAGTTGTGTTACCTTATCTTTTAGCTTTATTCGGTTGGATGAACTTTCCTATTAATTTTTATCAGTATGAAGCCGAACTTCATCGTAAATATAAACAGAAATAGCTATGAATATCCATATAAAGTCTAAATTAACTCTATTCATTATAAATTTTCCGCAAATAACTAGGTATCTTTTTGTTAGTCAATTTCATAATGTTGGTGAATACTAGGTTTTTACTTTAGTTAGAATAACATTACAATGAGGATGTGAGCTTTTATTAAAACACGTAAGAGTTTATTGTTTGTGAATCGTAGAATGGCCCTAAAAAAAAGGTTAAAAAAAATGTAATTAAAGAATTTATTTAAACGGGTGCCGATTATTTAATGCATCGTTATATTGCATATGTATAATCGAGAGGAGCTCCCAGTGCTCTTGTAGGATGATGTCGAAGAGTGAGTCGACGCTCGTCAGGCATTCCAAGCGTGACTAACAACGTCGCTACAAGGTACCTCCGCAAGCGTTCACCTCGGCTCGGCCTCCGCGATCTGACCACTTCTTGCATTCAAACCCGTTCCTCTCAACTAGCACTAAAGAATGCAACAGATGTCCATGATCGGTAAACCAAAACGACTAGAAACGGAGACTATAACACTCGTCGGCCATCTTTGCTACCTACCTAACCATTATACCGTAGCAGTGCTATCAATCGCCTTAGTATGACTATGTACCATCGCTATATATGACGCCCGATAAGAATGCGAGCCGCGTTACCTTCAATATAGAGCAAGATAGCCCAGTGTTTAGATACTTGTAACATCCGAGTTCAAGATGAGTCTTTTATAACGTCCCCGTTTATATCGCTCTAAGAGCGTGGGATGGCTGTATTTTTTTCCTATCTCAGCTAATATTAAAGTCTGTTATAGTAGCGCAATGGTGCAGCGACGTTACGGATTTTGCGACGCAAATAATTTGCGCGCCAATTGACCTTTCGTCGGACATCGTCGTCGGCGGCGTGCGGCGGCGGCGGGCGCGGTCCTCGCCGCACCAACACGCTATATATAGCTGCGACAACACGCCGCACTCCCGGCGAGCACCCGCTAGGGGCCGGCTACGTAGGCAGTTTTCCTTTATCACCCACCCGACAGCCTGTAGCCTGGATTTTACGGAAACTCCGCCGACACCGCCGGCTCGTCGAGACGTAGGCGACGGGATGTCGACCCACACCTCCCTCCCGGGATCGATACTGATGGTCGCCGCAAGAACGCCCTTATGTGGAAATGTATAAGCCGTAGGCGAGTGTACGTCGACTGTACTTTATTAAATCTCTGTGCCAGACATATAGCGGCTTTCTTTCTTTGACGGTTCAGACGAGGCGTCGTTTGATGACGCTCGATCGAAACAATGCTATCTGCACACTTACTAATAGTGCGATGATTTTGCTAATGAGCGCTGTCACCGGCAAAACCGGTAATTAGCACGACCTTGGAGCGGCCGACGATTCGATGCCGCGCACAAAGGAGTGCAGCAGCGGCCATCGTGGCAATAGTGTTCTCGAATGGAATTCGTACCGTGTGGCGGGTGGCGTGCACTGTGCTCATTTAAAGATGGCTACGATAAGGCGCAGTGACGCTCCTCGGGCGCGGGCGTCGTGTCGGCGAGACGGGTGTGTGCGTGCCGGTGCGGCGGTGTGGCGTGCTGACGCCGTCCCTGGCGGCCTGCCCCGCCCCGCGGCCCGCGCAACCCCCGCGGCCGCGCACGTTCCGCAACATGTGTGCCGCTCCGCCCGACCGCAGCTCTCGCGGTCCTCCACGCCGCACCGGGGCCGCTGATAATGCGTCTTATCAAACCACCAGATAGCAGAGGTGCTGCTCGCTCGTTTAGGTGTCACGGACGCCACCGACCGCCGCTCGTGCACGAACACAATCACGTCGTCTTGTTTGTGTTAGCCTCTAGCGATTTCTCGTTATGAGTCAATATCGGTTCCAATAGTAAACAACTGACATATTGACGATCGCACAAAGAGTGGCGCGACAATTAACATACGTATTCCTTAAATACATTCATACTGACGTTGGTACAGAGATGACGATACAACCCTAGACGAAACTTTCAAGAGGGACACGTACTGTAATACCCTTAATACATTTTGTATAATGTACTAATGTCGTATAAGTCACTATTGTTGTGATTAGCAAATTATTAGTAATGATTAAACATCATATATTAGAAATGCCTTAGAACATTTGATACTAAATAAGTCTCAATCGTGTACCATATATTTTAAGCAAGAAATGGTTCATCCACTGTTTAATATATTTGGTATACGAGAAATAAATATGATATTAAAGTTAACAAAGAAAATAACCGAGTTTTCCGAAGTACTTGTTTACGAGAATCTACCTTGTTACATGAAAATCTTATTATAAAACGTGATTTAAGCTCGATCGAACATCATATTCAAAAATAAGATATTCATTAGGTATTGATGCTGACTCACAGCACTGAATACAACAATGAAAGGTTCTTTCTACTTCTTTTGGCTATAACTGTAAAACGCAATTGTATAATAAATCAGTTCATCCGTAACAGGAAAAATGTTCTACGAACCCAAGTACAAACATGTGCAATTTGTGAAACGAGTAGGTGAGGTACGTACCGAGTAATCGTGCGTGGTGTAGGGCGTAGAAACCCAGGAAAGCGGCCGCGACGTGTCGCAAGAAGCCGTTGAAGTAACATAAGCTAAGCGCAGCAAATTATCAGGGCCGAGCGACGACGCCGCTGGCCGCCGGCGGCCTACGCGGCTACTATATGTACCTAGCTATGTACCTACGTGCGCTTGTAAACAGTCAACGCGAGCCAGCCGCCATCTGGACGCGGAAAAATACGACCACGGACACGCCAAAGGACAGCCGGTCGACAATGCGCTCAGACAACAAAACAGATTACGTCGCTTCTCAGAAACTTTAGTTGAGCACAACTGTTTTGCGTTTGATTATATTACTGTCTGCCGACAACAATTTCACTACCTACGAGCATTTAGTTTAGCCAAGATGCATTTATAATGTTAATCGTTGATTAATCACTTCGTGCTTGCGGGCGCAACCGATGGTGGTGGTCCGCCATATTGGAGCGTCTACATTGAAACGAGTTTCGTTGTGCGCAAGCGCAAGCAGCCGGCCGCCAGCTGCTCTCGTGTCAGGTGGTGCGTGGCCTCGCGCACTCAACATAAGAACTAGGTAGAAATACTTCGGTAGCTGAGCAGTGATCGCGGGCCAACACTAATTAAGGTGTAGAGTCGAGTCAATTAGGCGACGGCACGATTGCTAACGAAGGCGATAGTCGACTCGCCACCGAGTCACGATTGTTAATTTGATGATGATTTGTGTCGTAACGTTTCGATAATAATTCTTCACTTGGACAAAATATCTAAAACACACCAGTATAAGAAAGAGGCATCTCTTTTATGTTGCTGTATGAAGAAACCGTGTTTATTGCAATTTGATTTGCAGAAATCAAGTGATGCGAAACAATGGCCCGATTATATCGTTTTAGGTGTATCGACGTCGGAGCAGTGAGGTCACTGCGAAGCGAGTAGGTACTCGTTGCCGGCGGGCCGCCGACAAGGCGACAACACATGGATGGAGCGGAGAGCAGAGCACGCATACATTACGTGCCACCTACGGCAGGCTATCTGCACACAGATATTAGGCACGAGGCGTGTTCGATATAGCACTGGCTGGCAACCGGCAAGGGGCGCCGCGCGCCGCTGTTCATTGTTGGCTGGATGCGATCGCTGGCGCGACATGGACGACCTCTTTTCGTTTCAGTGACATCGCGGGCGCGCCGCTCCAGAGGGGGATTCGTATTGAAAATGAAAGCATCCTGTTTTGCGGAGTCACGCTACGTAAAGTAACAAAATGGCTAGATCAAGTTTTATCCAGTATCCCGGGAATATAAGCGCGTCAAATAAATTCCAGTGAACTACATACTTTACGGGGTAGCGATGAAGAGAAAGGCGAGTGTGTGAGCGGCGCTCGGGTCGGTGTGCTCTACACTTATGTATACCTATGTTGCTTCACAGAATCCCTTGTGCAAGGCTATTGTTGATAACGTTATCTCGCTAGAATACAACCAGTTATACAACAGCGGCAGCTTTTCTCTTTTCTGAATATTTGAGGGAATCTTTCATTTTTCACGAAAATATATTAGTTATTATCTTGACAGTGTAATCAAATATGCATATAAAATGAAAATGTATCAAGCCACGTTATGATTACCATTTTAGTTATGATTTTCTTCGTATGTGATAAGCAGTACCCCACAATCAGGGCCTTTTGTTTGTGAGGAACATCATCATTAACGTCGACATAATCGTCAATGACTTTAAGATTGTTAATTACCTAAACACGCTATCCACTAATACTAACATCAAATTAGAATGTATCCGATTTTCAAAAGAAAGATAACTCTCTCTATTCTTTATTATAGCAAAGCAAAGAAAAATAGTAGAAATTAAGTACTATGGGACAAATTAATTCAAAGACTTAGAAATTTGCATAAAATAAACAAGAAACATGCCACACATCAAATCACATCACACATAAAATATATATAATAGACGCGTTTTCTAGTATATACATAAATTTCTGTCCACTCCTAACTCATTTCTTAGAAAGTCTTGGCTTTCAAAGGGTGCAAGTTATCTACATGTAACATTTTATCATCCACATCCCTTCTATGATCAAAAGTATCACGTGTAATTTTGTAGGGTTAAAATTCTTTTTGACACGACATAAATTTATTTCAAATCGGTTCCTCAGTCTAATCGTAATTAGTATAGTGTATGTACATAATTGCATTTACAATCATAATTGTATTACGCATACTTCTTTATCATTTGCTAAAACTCTGATGAACAGAATGCTAAAATTAGGTAATTTTGAAGACATGAACGTCTTCCAAACTAACTACATATAGATACAGTTTATTTAGTTGGTGATTTTGTCAATTTACTTGTGGTAAATGGTGGTTTTACTATGGTAAAGTTACATAGGTATAAAGGAAATTCCACCCTTCCACTTTCTCTTCCTGTCCATTATTACTTTCTGTAAAGGGACTAAAATGTAACGATTATTATTTAATATGCTAGAAAAAAAATTACCGACTTTAAACCTCCCTGAATACGAGGTCGAGGTGTTACGGCAATTGATATATTATGTAATCTAAGCATACGAGTATGTGGTCCGATCCCTGTAAGATATCGGCGCGGCTTGGTAGTAAGTGGTGAGTAATAAAAGTACTTCACGACATTCTAGTGATAATGTATTGAGGTATTTATTGTAGATTTATTGATTTATAAAAGACTTGCTAAGCTCTGCCCCGCTTCGCTGTGGCACAATATGGTTGCATGGATGTAAAAGGACTAAAACAAATCATGCGTTCGAAAAAGATTTTTATATATTTTTTATATGTACTTATAAAAACAGATTCTATATCAAATTCGGATTCAGACCTGAATGAGACGTGTCATTCAATTACTTTTTCTTCGTTTTTTTTTAAATATGATTGTGGTAGACCAAGGTATTTATTGGTAAAGACCGTTAAAAAGCTGTTTAATTGCGGTAACATACCTGATGTAACTGATACAAAAAATATAGCTATCTACAAAATTTTGTCAAACATTGAGCTAATTCAATATAGAACTGATAAATTTTCGATGTCGTCGTACAATAACACATAATAGTTATTAAGAAGTAATTAACATATACATTATTAGCCGGGAGTGGAGATAGAGATCTCCTGTATTTATTATTACGAGTCTTTAATAAATCGCTCAAAAGCTAGACGATTCAGACCTAGCAGGAAATAGTTATGCAATGGCGTTCAGACAAACTCAACGCCGCCAAGGACGGCGGGCAAGGTACATGGATGTAAGAAGCCCCCCTACCCGCCCGGGCCCTGGAACGGCGGGAGGTCGCCCGGCCTCTACCTATCCTACTTATACGATGCCACGGGAAAATGAGGAATCTTTTCTCGCTTGAATTATGTTCTAATGCTGTCACAGGCTCGAGGCTACTTTTACAACTCTGTAGGTATCTGTTTGGTGAGATGCTTGCTTCATTTCAGAAATACAGGTATTGTTTATCTGTATAATGATTAATTGTTTTAGTAAATTACTTATCTGAAGTAATTTATCTACAAGAATACTGTGAAATGTGATAGTTTGAAATAACTGTAGTCATATATTTCTGAGTAAGCATTATTAGCGTCTCTTTCGCAATCAGAAATATGATTTTAAATTACAACCTTAATGAACCCACTTTACTAATAATAATCAAGATATACTTATTAACTATCAAGCAATGGTGTTTCTATTTACATTTTCTGACTCTAATCTTAGGACGATTTGGCAATCGAAGCTAGATCCCCTAGAGCGAACTCCGTACACAATTAGAGTTGTCGCTATTTAACATAAAAAAAACTAGACCAGCATTTAACAATTGCTTTAAGACTACATACCGTAAGGTTCAATGAGAAAATATAGTCAAGCCCTCCATGTTGCAGTGTTCCAAGCTGTATAGAATCCGCTGGCTTGCATCACCGCACCTCATCGGCGGCAGCTGCAATGCAGCTGGCGCGTGCTTTTAATCTTTTTGCTGCACCGAGAATCCTGCACACACTGGCTTCACGCCATAATAGACACGTGGGACCTCGTCGACCTGCCTATACAACTACAAGTAAAAGCTACACGCCGTTCACACAATCACTAATTGAACTTGTATTTCGGAAAGTCTGCCGACGCACAATTTGCGTTTGTTGAAAATTATTATGCTGATGTGCATTAGATAGTGCCTATATTCGTCTTGAAATTGAGATGCAAGAAGTTCATATACAAAAATTATCAGTGTGGTCAAAGTCGCCAACAACACTTACTGAAAGTTTACTACTAAAACGTAATGTACATTTTGCATATTATAATAAAAATACTCTATAATGTGTGTCTTATTGAATGTCTAAATTTTGCTAATGCGGATCAAAAAAATGATAGATATGGAATTTAAACCATCGAACGACTACCAGTCACATGTCAATCCGTTTGGAATATGAGGTCGTCGTTATAACTACGTAAATACTTAGATCCTAATTTGTGCGCCCAGGATCGTGGGTTCAATCTTATGCAGAACAAACATTTATATATATAATATCTGTGCTCGTTCAATGTCTGGGTGTCATACTTGTGATTCCTCTGTAGTCTGATGTCCTAACACGAGTGTTTGTCGCGATTTATCTGAGGTCAATGTATGAGATGCTGTGTGATTTTGTGAATTTAAATACAAGATTGTACAATCGAAAAACGGCTGAAAGGTAAAAACAGTCTCTCGGAATTTTCCCTATATAACATGTATTTGTAGATATGTTGATACATCCATGCTTCGGCCTATCGTCCTAGCGGTATTGAAATTTAAAAAATATTGGCATGCGCCGAACCTTTCCATCCAATGAAAACAAATAAAAAATATATCTATATATTTTTTAATGTTTTTTAGTTTATATAAAATGTTGGTTTCGTCGTGTTAACGTGATATCATTATCATAGGATGACTCAATGATCTCAAAGAGGAAACATTCTAAATCTTTTACTCTGCTGGCTACGTCAATGACTTTTTTTCTGGACCTCTATAAGTATAATATTAATATAATATTCTTCAAGAAATAATTTGATACCAATTACTTAGTGTTCTTGGAAGTCTCGAGGTCACTTTAATATCATTCAATTTGACCTAAATAGATAGATAGTATATATTAAAGACTAGACGCGGCTTGTTCCACACAGTTTCCGTTTCCGTGATAATGCGGGGATGAAATATAACTTATGGTATTTACCGATAATCTAGCTTTTTATTAGTATTGTAGTATTATACGATACAAACGTACATATTACTACATATAACGTTTCCACGGAATACTATTATTTTTGTTTTCTAAAATAAGAGTACAGAATCATATAAATATGTTGTTAAGCTTTACCAATACATGTAAAGCTTTCTTTATCGATCATTTATATAAATATAAACAGTATAGCCGAGCGTATCCACTGCAACAAGATTTCGTAACTGCCACGACAAGTGCTGTAGCGGTTGGCACGACACCATGATAATTAGCGAAAGAAAATTATAGTTACAAAGAAGTGGTCAGCGACTAAGCACCAATGTGTACATGCCAGCGCAGTTATTCATTATATACTGCAGAAATAAAGTCACAAACTTTGGATGTATTAATGGTTATCCTTACTTCCCTACTATACTATAAACTAAATTATATTATTAACGCGAAAGTTTATGATTGCTGATGTGTCATTGTCTCGTCGGAATGGCTAGACAGATCTAAATAAAATTCGGCATAGAGATTATTGATGACTGAAGTCGGCAAAGAAGCATACGCTTGATGCTGAACCTCATCCGAGCCTTTACACGCTAGTGACATCAAAAGGATATTACTAGCGTTTCGTCAACCATGTGAACTGAAGATACAATGTCACATTTACCAAGCAATTTCACTGCCTCTCTCACTCTTCAAACTGGAACGCAACAACGCTATTTGGCGGTAGAAATAGGTAAGATTAGAATAGAATAGTACCTCCCTCTGTACCAGGTGTCGTAAGAGGCGACTAAGATACCAGAACCGACAGATAGCGGTATATCCGTCTGAAACAGTGTAGCTCAAACGCAGACCGTGGAGATGGACAGCAGCATCCCTGTCGCGAACGCTGCGCTCTGCGATTGCCAACATGCTTGCCCAGGGTAAGCGTAGCCCAAATATGGGCAAAACTCCCCCTTTCTTGGGGAGGACTATGTCCTGCAATGAACTTCCAATGGCTAATATGATAATGATGTGGTACTAATGCAGACGACCTTTGTAAGAAGTCCACCTCGTGTGGCTACTTTTCATCCTGAAGAATATTTCCGTAGGAAAATTCTGACTTTTTATTTTCTTTATGAATTCGGCAAGACTTTTTGCACTGTTTAGCTGTCAGGGTGCGGCATAGATATATTTTCGAAATAACAAGAGTTCCTAATGGCTGCGGCAAGAGTCACGGGCAGAAAGCTAATATAAACATATAAGCTTCAGCTTTAAGTACTATATATATATGATTACATTTTTTTATCAGTGTTAATAGTAGTATTAGGTACTTGGAGAGGCCTATGTCCAGCAGTGGACTGATAGTGGCTGGTATTGGTAAATGTTGATGATGATAGATAGTTATGCGTTACGTTAATGAGGTCGGCGGATATGCCAATATAAATTTGGATTGAGTATAAAATATTGCTATAAGAATTAACTGTTTATGTTTAATTAAAAAGGTCAACCTTTTGTGATACTAGCTGCTGTCCGCGACTTTGTCGGTTTAACAAAATATTCTATTATGTCATTCCTTTAGCAAGCCTACCCACCCCGTAGCGTCGTTGGTTCTCTTGCACGTCATACGCGATATTGCTGCAGTTTTTTTTAATTATGATACCTATCTCCTAAGATGTTGATATAAATCAAGGTGCACTTTAATTCCCAATTAAATTTCTATTTTATAGATTATATTATACTCATAATGACACTTTCGAAAATAATGTATTAATTTCGATCAAGTTTGAATACCGTAAGAATATCATAGTGAGAAACGATAGACATATGATGTCGCGGACTTTCTAGAACTCTTAAAGAGGAACACATCCATCATTAGTACTTGATTTTCGAATAACTTAATCTGTTTACGCGGCTTACGGAACGCAACGGAAGCTCTCAAAAAGGACGTTTTCCGTGTATGTAACATTTCTCATAGATGCTCCGCTCCTTTTAATTGCAGTTTTTTTTCAATCTGGAGCAGTATTTCCCGGGATTAGCACGTAACAATTCTTTAGTTTTTTTATAGTAATCAAATCTGCCAAAGAATTGTCCAATTGATAGAGGAGACAAGTCGGAAATAGTAGGTACATTGGCATTAATTCACTAGTGTTTTCAGGTTAAAACAAAACTAATAATCTGTTATGTCCATGTAAAAATGCTCCTTACCAATGAATTAGTACGTACTGTAACTCGATACAGATAACCCTTCCAACTTAACCTATATACATTTCTATAGCCTAAGACGATTACAAGAAAATACGGTTAAAAAGGTTTTTTAACCGATTACTCGTGGCAACAAGCTTTGGTTTCTGCGATGAGTGCTGTTTTAGTTGTAGAAACCTTTATTTAATATTTTAATGTACATATATAGCTTAATTGGAATGACAGATGTTAAAGTAGCAGCGTCGCACGGAATATTAGTTACATTGCACAAGTTCACAAACCTAAAAAAAGGGCTATAGGATAGAATAAGTATACGGTCCTTGTGTTGGTAAACGTGTTAAGCCTAATGACGCATTTTCGCATGAATATCACAAGCGCGTCAACAACCTGACAATGTTATTCCACATTACTCAATAATTTTACTGTCCCTCTAACTCTTACAACATGAACACCAATACTGCTGTTCGGAGTAAAAAATTGGAGAGAGTAAGGTTACATACATACTTAGAGTAAACTTCATCATCATCATGATAGTTACTCTGTAATACTTCTTTCATCTCGCATGGCTATGCAGACCATTAAAAGGGGGTCTACTTAAGGTAATAGAGATATGCAAATGTTTTTCTTTAAATACCTATCGGTTTTAGGTAATACCAATCTAAAGTTTACAAGAGTTTCTCATTGAAATTTTATTATTTTACTTATATAGGTCAACTCCGATATGATAGATGTAAACAGCTGCAATTTATTGTGTTAGGCGTGATGCAAGGAAAGAGACGCTTTGAGGATCGTTCATAAGCATAGATAGACATATCCGCTCCGATCCTGCGAACCCTGCGGGGGCGGGGCGGGGCGGGGCACGCGGGTACAAGCGGGCATGGGGTCGTTCATTAATGAACTGCCTCGCTTATACCCCCGGTGGCGCTGGGATTGACGCTGAGTACACCATTTGCTATTAGGTTTTTCCAGGGAAAAAAACGAAGTTAAACAGATAAATATGAAATTTACATCATCAAATAATACAATAACAATTTTTGGAACCAACGTGACGTAACTACGGCAAAGGGAAAATTGTCTTCTTTTATAAACAAGTCGAGTGCTATTTTTCAGAAAATGACTCGGAGAATTCTCGTGTCTTTTATTGCCATTGACGTAAAAAAAAATATAATAACAGAAGCAGCAACTGAACAACTAAGAAACCTAGTTCGAATATTGGAAAAAAAAAAACTATTTTTTAAAATATATCTCCGGCCGAAAACCGAAACGTTGCTTTACTCATAAATGCCAAGTTATTACGCTCGGAACGCTACATCGAAGAAATTTCAATGTCGGAAGCAAGGTGATGCAGTTTTTGGTCATTCAGATATGCGTTCTACTGATGCTCTTAGTCTTATTTTCGATCTTAGGGTGAATGAGGAGATGTGTAACCAGACTTTGCTCTTGATCGAAGATATGTGTTACCTCATGGGCGGCAGTTTGTTACTTAGGTAAGAAATGTCAGCGCCAGATCACGAAATGAATTTGAACGTGAACGTAAATATGTTCAACATGAACTAATCCAATCAGTTCAAACGAATGTACAACTGTTGAATCCTAAGCAGAGGGAAGTCTATGATACACTGATTAATGCAATTGATGATGGTAATGGTGGCTTATTATTTATTTGTTTTTTGATGCTCCCGGTGAAGACACTTCTCATATCATTGATTTTGGCCACTGTACGTGCGAGATACGAAATCGTGATAGCGATTGCTTTTTCTGGAATAGCGGCCACATTGTTAGACGGTTGCCGTACGGCTCACTCAGCGTTAAAATTGCTATTATACCTTTGAATTACTGAACAACCGACATGTAAAATTTCGAAACACTCCGCAATGGCAAAAGTTTTAGTAGCATCAAAAATCATCATATGGAACGAATGTACAATGGCGCTTAAACGCGTATTGGAAGCACTAAACCGATCATTAAAAGATCTGCGCAATGATTGAGATGTTTTGGTGGAGCGATGACTTTGTTATTTGGCGATTTCCGAGTACCAATTGAATTTTTAAACTCCTTGGATGTGCCTGGTTTACCGCCGCACAATTTACAACTAAAGGTTGGCTCGGTAGTTATCATGCTTAGAAGTTTAAACCAACCAAAACTGTGCAATGGAACGCATTTGGTGATAAGAAAACTGATAAGCAATGTGATTCACGCGTCGATACTTAAACTAAACTTAAAAGATGAGGAAGTTCTTATTCCAAGGCTTCCGATGATCCCAACGGATATTCCCTTTTAATCAAATTCAATTCCCGATTCGTCTTGCCTTCGCCACGGCGATCAACAAATCACAGGGCCAATCCTTAACTATGGCCTAAATCTAGAAAATGGATGTTTTTCTCACGTCTAATTGTACGTGGCATGCTCACGTTTCGGCAGACCATCCGCTTTATTTGTTCTTGCGCCTGACCAAAAAACAAAGAATGTCATTTACTACAAGGTGCTTGAATGAAAATCCCATTAATGAATTAATCCGAGTGTATCCCAATCTGCACAACATAGTTTTTAATATATATATAAGTGTGTGTGTTTGTGTGTGTGTGTGTATATATAACACACCTGTATTAACATAAAATGATCATAATAAAATACTTTTATGTTTCTATCTACATATATTAATATTATTTTGTATTATTGTACAAATGGCGGACTTAATGCCAGATGGCATTAACTCCCAGTCAACCATTAGACAAAACAGAATATATAATATATATATATAGTGGTGCAGACAATATATATACAAAATAGATAAACGTGGCATACATATTTGTATAAATAAACGCAATAAATGCATATGATATAAAATATATATATATAATACATAAAATAACGTACATCAGAAATAGGGTTATAAAGTTAGAGAAGCAGCATCAGTAAATATAGTACGGAGACAGCGTTTCAGGACGTTCATCAAAGCCCTAAATTAGTTCAGCTAAAAGGTATCACGACATTCATAACTGTTAGGCGGTACAAAGTTCGCCGGGTCAGCTAGTTCATAATAAATTTAGGCAATTTTCATTGATAAAGTTACAAGTGAGTAACACGCAAACAATTTATAATCAATCGTAAAGTAACCAGTCGGCACGATTTTTTCAGGTATATTTACCATGAAACTTTACATTTCAATCAATCAAAGTCAAAGTTACATATATGAGTACAGTACAGAGCTTTTGGGCCACTGAAACCGACGGATGCCAGACATATCCACATGTAATAGCCTAGCTCAAATTTGGCTAGGCGAGGACTCAGTACCTATAATATTCACACAACCTCTCATACATTGAACTGATTCCGTGGTAAGTCGCTTAAAACACTTGTGTTACGTTACAGACATCAGACAACAAAGAAATCACAAATAAAATTCATACTTTTAACAAAGGACAAACACAAGTCTGGACTACCACTACCATCTCTACCATCAGCGCCATCGGGCCTATCAAATAAAAAATAAACTCAGTAGTATTCCTGAACCGAAGTACACTATGCAATTATTAAAAAAAATACCCCGGACCACGAACGTCTCTTGGGGAGGCCATATGTGGTACTCTCACCCAATTCTACCGTCAGCAGTGTGCGTATTGTTGTGTTCCGGTTTGAAGTGCGGGAGTGGCAGTATATAATATCTGCAAGTCACAAGTTTGGCAACACGCTAGTAATATCCTTGTGATAATATGAGCGCTTCTAGGCTGCGGTTACTATCACGCGGACCGTATCCTTGTTTGTCGAATATAAAGTAAGGCACTGCGTGACTTACGCTTATGTGAACTTATTACCGAGATAAAAACATTTGCTTAACGCCGAACAATTATTTATTTATCTAAGTGCTTATTTATCAATTGTATGTTTATATAATTATATTCTGAACTTTAAAACGTCTAGCTCAAGACATGGACATTATAGATTTTTTGTGTGACATATATATATATATGCATATGTCACACAAAAAATCTATAATTTAAGAAATGGCTATGTATTTCGGAGACCCATTTATTAGGTCCCATTTCAGCCCTTAAAAACATTTTTTTGGAGATTGAGTGCAGACTTTTTGGGATTCCTTCTAGCTTTCATTACACAAGTGAATCCTTCCAATTGGGTGGATTGACATAGCAGTGAAACCACGTTGTCTCATACGTCCAGGTACGTGTTAGAAATGATATACAAGATTGTTGAGGTTCGTGTTGCGTGAATTTATATTAGGGCATTACATATGAAATTCTAAGTCTGTGAATGTGTGTCTGATTTGAAAGTTTCAAATCAGATCTTAACCAAAGATATTTCAGATTCTGAAATATCTTTGGTTAAGAATTCCAAATTCAAATTTATAAATTCTATTAGCTGGTACATTTAAGTTTTGAAAACACTAATTCCTTTATTACCACGCAATGGAAAACATGAAATATGGGTATATTTACGAGTAAGAGCTCTAAACTTATTGAAGCCAGCTAGCAGAAGAAGACTTGAAGTATTTCACTTCAAGTCTGATAAGATAGCCAGTATGCCCGGCCTTCACGCGTCCCGATAAGTACGCCGTCGCGTTTACGGACAAAGAAAAGCCACTAGTTGAGAAGCACAGAGCTCGCCTAGCACCTTCCCTTGCGACCCAACATACGTAGATGAGGAAGTCGAAAACCTCTGATGCGCAACGGCTAGCTCCGGTCAGGTTCGACGAGGTCGAGAAAAAGGCTCCCGACTCGGACGGGATCTCTAACCGAGTGAAGTTCAACTTCGTGTTTCCGCACGCGTGGAAGGATGCCGACCTCATTGGAATCCACAAGCCGGACAAAGACTCTAGAAATTTGACTTCTCACAGGCCCATTAGTTTGCTCAATTTCTTAGTCAAGTTATATGAGCTCCTGCTTTACTCCCGACTCCACGAGTTCATCTAGGATAACAAACGTATCAGAGACGAACAGTTAGTTTTTCGCAACCAGCATTCGTGCGTTCATCAATTGCACCACTTAACGGCACACATTCTTTCGCGCATCACAACTCACGCCGCTGTAGGACGACGACTTTGTTTTTTGATATCGTAAAAGCATTTGACAAAGTTTGTCATAACGGCTAGTGTTTAAGCTCCATTTTTAGGGAGTGTTGGGAAGACTCTGTCTAATCATTAAAGACTTCCTATTGATTCGGTCATTTCGATATCGTGTCACCCCTGACAGAATTCTACCAACTGAGAAACGGGCGGGGGGGAGCAGGTTTGGCAGTTATAGATAAGATACTTATCCGTTAGTAGAAAAATCCGTGACGTGCGTCATAAATAATAACGTCGACGTCTGTCATCGTAGACCGCGTCACGTCTTGGAATACCCGCCCGATAATACAACGCGTTCCTCCCTCGCCCTTTCACTGGCACTCCCCAATCCAGGCATACTCTGTCCTCTTTTGCAAAACTTAACTTCATCCCCCAACGATGGCCACCCGAGGCTTAAGACGCGCCCTCGGGTGTTCGCCGCCGATCCCGCTCAGTTCCCGTGAACCCTCCGGGGGTGACCGTAACTAAGCGCGTGGTCGCCGCTGCAGGGCACACAGGTGACTACGGGCACAGGGTCGCTCACTAATGAGCGACCTCACCCTCTCGTTCGGTGGCAATAAAATTGACTGCAGAAACAGCCCGAAAGAATAATGATGTCTACGGTGCTGGTCTCGCAAAGGAATGCATGGTACGTTTTTACTTTCAACGTTTTAGTTTTGGATATTTCGACCTTCCGAATCAACCCCGTGGACGGCCAGAGATCAGAGTGGAAAATGAAGAATTAAAGGCTTTTGCGTGCAGGCTTTGGGGTAAGTGACAAAATTGTATTATTCCACTTGCAGCAAATTAGGAAAGTAAAAAATCTGATGAACGAGGAACGAGGAACGATGGGTACCCCATGAATTGAGTGAATCGAACTTGTAAACGCGCGTCGACTCGCTGTGTTACTTTGCTCAATCGAAACAATAATAAAGGAATTTTAAGTCACATCATTACTTGTGATGAAAAATGGATACTGTACGGTAATCAGAAGTGCTTGTCGCAATGGCCTAAACAAAAATTAACTCAGAAAAAGTTACTTGTAAATGTTTGGTGGACTAGCGCCGTTGTCATTCACTACAGCTTTCTAAAATGGCCAACGATTACTATTGACAGCAACTGCAAACCATGAAGGAAGAACTAGCAACCATGCTTCACGCCCCCGTGGTTTTATATATTATATATAGAAATTTAATATATATTACAAAATGAAATTACTATATACAAAACGCCAATTTCATATGTTAGTACATAGGTAATATTATCAGAAAAAAATATTGTTAATTTAGGTATTTGTATATATATATACCTATATTTATAGAATGGAATTTGTATATATATTTATAGAATGGCATATGCTTAAAAGGGGTCGATATTCTAACGCGACACTTCAATAAAGATCTTTTAATGGCTACAAAACGCGAAAATGTATTTCAACGATTTCAAGATCAATAACGCCTGGACCAATTTGGGCATTCTTATTTTTTTAATGTTCGTTAAAGTTCAAGGATGGTTTTTATGGCGAGAAAAATTCGAATACTTATCGGAAAGACCCTAAGAATCGCCCTTTACTTTTCCCATACACGTTTTATAACTAAAACGTACAGTCAAATTGAGCTTTATTTTTATTAGATAAAGTTTATATTGCAAGCACTCACTGTTGTCTAAGCAATGTAGCATTGTTCCTTACATCAAATAGTCAATTTGCAATTCATTAACGCTAAATAAAGTTGAAATTAAATCATATCTATCAAAACAGTGTGCGTGTGTACGTTGGAGCACAGAATATCGTTGGAGAAGTTAACGTTCACACGTTTCAAAATTGAATAGTCACAAAATGTTCATTTAGACCTTTTTTGCAATTTGGTTGGCTATGCGATATTATATCTTTTGTTTTACTTTCGGCACGCGACAAAAAATGCATCAGTTTTCACGTTATTGTCATGTCATCACGAGTTCGCTTTTGTCAACTGATATACGAAACAAATTCGTACAACGTGTTTTGTGTAGCTACGATCACTAATTATTGCATATTTTATATGCCTCCTATAAGACGAAGCAATTTAGGAAGAAGAACAAGAAATGCCACAAACCTAATTACCGATCTAATCAAGAGCACATAGTGGACCAGGAAAATCTTGTTTGATTTCATTAATATTAGACAACAATTTGCTTACAAAATAAAATTACACTTGCACTCGCTTCGTTGGGAATTGCAGCAACTTTGCTTGAAGGTGGTCGAACAGCCCATTCAGCACTAAAATTGCCATTAAATATGCAAAGCAATGTAACTTCAACCTGCAACATTTCGAAGAACTCTGCAATGGCAAAGGTTTTGTAGCAATGTAAATTGATTGTTTCGGATGAATGCACGACGCCACATTAAAAATCTTTAGAGGCCTAAGACAGAACCTTAAAAGATCTACAGAGCAATGATAACCGATTTGGTACTGCAATGATTTTATTAGCACGAGATTTTCGTTAAACATTGCCTATGATTTCACGATAAACGCCAGCTGATGAACTCAATGCATGTCTAAAGTCCTCCAATTTGTGGAATCGAATTCTCTTAACAACACATTGACATTGGTAATGGCAAATATCCTACAGACAAGCTGACTGGCTGCTTTAACTTTCCTCACAGTTTTTATCAGTAGTAACTCAATCAAAAGATGAACATATTCCAGAAGTTTCTCAAAATTACAGAAACCGTGATAAATTGAGCGAATGAGCTATATTGGCTGCATAAAACACAGATGTGAATGAATTAAATTTCAAAATTCAAGAACAAATAACGGGCGAATCGAGGATATATAAATCAGTAGATTCGGCTACTAACGACGGCGTAGTCAACTATTCACCGGCATTTTTAATCTCGCTGGATTTGCCAGGATTTCCTCCTCACAATCTTCAATTAAAGGTTGGATCGGTAATTATAATGTTGCGTAATATCGACAAACCGCGTCTTTGCAACGGCACACGGTTAGCGATAAAAAAATTACTAAACAACGTGATATAAGCAGCAATATTGAAAGGAGATGTTGTCATACAACGCATCCCGAAGATAAAAGCTTATATATGTTTTATTTAATGGTTTTTTTTCAAAACGCCCTACCACCAGGGTGTCGGTTCTGTACAGGAGAATTTTTAGTCCCGACTATAAAATAAGTAGTAACAGAAAACTGCCACTTTACAAATCTTTATGACAGGACGAAGTCTGTCTGGTCCTCTAGTTTATGATAAAACTAAGTAAGAAACTTGAGTTACAGAGTAACTAATAGATTACATCCAACCCAAGTAGCACGGAACCTATATCACCTGTTTTTCCTGCAGGCTATTTTCTCTTGGCTGAAGCAGTGAAGCTTATATTGATTTAGTTTTAAAACCCGCCTGATGGAGACAGCTAATACCGGCATTGCCTATATACATTTTAAACTCTAGGGTGAATTTTAAACAATAAAAACTTGAATAAGATAAAGCCGAATTGAGCATTCATGCAGCTTGTAAATGCATTAATTTTTTTCTAGTACGAATGTCGTTAATTGCCGAAATAAATAGGTGCCTAATATCAAAGTATCCAAACCGATTTAAATGTGCTTTTTCTAACAGATTTCAACTAAAATATTTCATAGGTAATTAAGGATTTAAGATAAGGATTAAAGAATCAAATGCTACTTATATTTTAGAAAAATTGTCAGAGGTAAATAACTAAATAAAATCGAACAACATTTTATTCATATCCCTGTTTGGATTTCTTTAAGTTTGATAGGGGCAAACTTACATTTACTAATATATTTCCTACAGCATCTCATACATTGACCTGATTTCGTGATAAGTCGCTTAAAGCACTTGTGTTACGGACATCAGACAAGAGAGGAATCACAACTACTACTTAAATACAATTATTTAACACCCAGACTTAGAGCAAACATAAATATCACATAAAAACATATTTGCCCTGGGTGGGGAGTGAACCCGCTACCTTTGGCGCAAAAGACAGGATCACTACCATCTGCGCTATAAGGCCCGTAGAAAATAAATCGCTTAAACAACTTTTACAAATAAGGTTTAAAAAGTTTTACTTATGTTACTTTTATTCGTGCAGCATATAATACATCGTAACAGATGGCGGATGTATAAATTGCATTGCTTAATAAAAAAATTATTAATCAGAATTTGAGAATAGATATTGCCTAATTGTTTTGTTTTTTAATTTTTCAGACGAACCTACTGCTGGACTACTCAGACGTCAATTCTAGCGCCACCGAAAAAAGAGGGCGGGGTCTCTCATTTTTGAGGTCCCGATGCCTTTGTCGATTGTCCTGCGTGCCCCGCGGCCGCGACCTTAGCGGGATCGACGGCGATCGCCTGAGGGTGCCTCGAAAGGCTCAACATAGGCTCGGGTGGCCATCGTTGGGGTTGAATTTAAATTGAATTCAGCAAAACAGGACGGACAGAGTGAGCCCGGCCGCTCTAGGACTTTCGGTTATCGCTCGTTAGGACAGGGACTGCACGCGTTCGCCGGCGAACGCGGTATACGCGGGCGGGTTTTCGGGCATGTGACGCGGTTTAGGATGACGGACGTGGACGTTTTTCTTTACGACGTACGCCGCGGATATTCCTATTAAAGGATTACGATGACGAGTTACCCCGTCTAAGAAACGACGCGTCGCTTTCATAAACTCGCGGATCGTCGGCAGATCGAGATCGCGATGTAAACTAAGATTACGGACGTACCAAGGGGCGGTATATGTTGGAGGGGTCGTATCGTCTACGAACAGAGCTAGCTCTACGCCGAGGGATCTATGCATGTCGTTGACATAAAGCGTGAATAGGAGTGATGAGAACACGGATCCTTGGGGGTCGCCTGCTGAGATCGGGTGGCAGTGGGAGTAAAAACTCTCGACGCGATACCGGAAGGATCGGTAAGAGAGGAAGTCCTTCATAATACAGAGTCTATCCGGCACTCCTTGAAAGTGGAGCTTGAATACCAAACAGTCATGACAGACTTTTTCGAAGGGTTTCGCGACATCAAAGAACAACGCCGTCGTCCCGTGCGGTCGTCGTTGTCGGTTGAGGCGCGAAAGGACGTTCTCCGTGAGGCGGTGTTAATTGATGAATTGATGGACGCTTCGTAAGCGGCGACTAAAGTACCGAAACTAAACCGAAAGATGGCGGTATATCTATCCGAAACAGTGCAGCTTAGATGTACAAGGCGGGGATGGGCAGCAGCATCCCCGTCACAAGAGCTGCATTCTGCGATTGACACGCTAGCGCAGCGCGCAATTATGGGCAAAATCCCCTTTTTCTTGGAGGGGAGGGCTATTTCCAGCAGTGGACTTCCAATCGCTAGAATGATGAATACATATAAAAAAATTTGGGGTTTGTAATATTAAAATAACTTCTTAATAAATGCATATGTATTCACGGTACGTATACGTACGTTACCGTTGCACGTTTGTCTTTTAGTGGTAATCTTTGAAACGGCTGGACTGATTTTGGTGTGACTTTCACTGGCAGATATCTGATATAATAAGGAGTAACTTAGGCTATATAAGCGGAGCATCAATCAAAAATGTGGCAAAACGGGCGCAAAATATACGTTTTGAGAGCTTTCCATGCGTGCGCTACATGAAAATATGCTACCTAAAGTCACGCGGACTAAATCGCGAATAAAGCTAGCGTCCGATAAATATTCACTTTTTGACACGATATATAATAGCTTCAATTGTATGTATGTGTATGTTTGGAACCGACTCATTCGAAGTCGATTATAATCAAATTTAGACGGACAGATTCAATTGAAACTTTGTACATATATCAAGAATGGGATGGAAGGTGTTTTTGGCATAATTTATTTTAAAAACGAGGTTTTTAGTTTTTTTTAACTATATCTATCTGTTTGTTTTATACATCACAATTTGTTATACATACTTAATTTATTTTAAATATATGTGCTTTTAGCAAAATAATGGGTTCTTTAACTGTTACGCTAAATGGAAGACATTTTTATATTTTATATGTCAATAGAAGTATCAGAATAAGATCAATAAATTATAATTAGATCTTTGCGCAGTTTTAGTGGCAAGTGGTGTTAGCACTGCACGTCTTACGTGTGAAACGAATGAAAGATATTATAACTACGACTAAAAGGAGAATTTTAAGATGGTTTTTGCATAAAATTGAGAAAGTGATTTAAAATGCGTAGGTTAATCGAGCGGTCCAGTTTGACCCCGGAGGTCATACGCTGACCAAATAAAAAACACTCTTAGAAAGTATTCATGAAATGGTAATCTATAGTCGTTATAAAAGTAACGACTATAGATTACCTATATATATATATATATATATATATTAGTTTTACTAAACAAGTAGCATATTTTTTTCATTGATTTCGAGTTTACCATAAAATTCGACTAGTTTTGACAAGTCGCTGTGCCAGATATCTTGACCAGTGTAATTTGAGAGCAGTAAGAGTATCTAACATGTGATATATTCGCTTCCGCGTCTTCGCAGGCTGTTTGCTTTTGCCTTCAGAGACAAGCTGCACACGTGAATAGTTGACATTTATTATGCGAATAGATTGCTCTTCCCACATCACTGGAGTCGAGCATATTCAGTTTAATACGCATCTTATTAATGATTCATTCGATGAAAACGTTCACGCGAGGTTATGTGATAACGAGTCATCGATAAGATTATCGTTTCTATAGTTCTGGGGGGGGGGGGATCATGTATTATTAGTCAACTACTAAATCAACCTGTCTTTGCCCTAGTACACCATTATTGTTTCTCGATTGACCTGATTTTTAAAATAACAAAATGTCTCAAATAATCAATATTACATTCAACCGCAAAGCATACGATCGTAACATCTAGTACACTACTTCTCACATCTATGTACATATAAACATACCTTTCTCCTGAATAACGGATCGGGCGGAGGAACCGCCTTAAAGGTCTGTTAGTTTGTGTTGTCTTGTATACGTCTAATTGTCTAATATGTATCTCAAGCTTCACTTAAATATACTCTATGGAACCTCACCTGAAACTATAAAACCTCATTGAAACTATTGTCTGTTTGACAAATTTCTTAAGATTAGCGTGAACAACAAATGTAGGATATATGAATCGAATCTTGACCTGTGTTTAATCGAGTGATTGAATATTCAATTAAATTAGGCAGAATCCCAGCGATTTCGCCAGGGATCTCTTAGGATGAAACCTAAGAGTTCTTTTAGAGAACCTTAGAGAGTAGCTTTCCAATGATGAAAGAATTTTTACAATCGGGAAGTCATAAGTCAATCGTAACAAATAAAAATTCATCTTTATAATATTAAGTTTAGATAAATAATTCACGATTGAATTGTGAATGCTATTTCAGATTGGCAAGATGAATTGTTTCCATACAAATTGAGCGATAAATTGATAGATAGAGATATATTATTTTGAGAATTAAAGAATGAATGAAGTAGATTCTTTCACCAAGACAACGCTTCTGCTATGTTCAATTGCTACAATACTAGTTTTCCGCCCGAAGTCTCTACCTATTATAAACCCTGAGGGTCTCTTGTTATTTCGTGAAGAACTATCTCGCTCCCTGACAGCTATTTTTGCAGTCGTGCAGATTTCAAAGTGAAAAATAAAAATCCAGATGTATCCTCCGGAAACATATTATTGGGATAAGAAGTAGCCTATGTGTTACTTCAGATTATATTATCAATCAACTCTGTGCTAAATTTTATCTACATACGTTTCGGCGTGAAAGAGTAACAAACATACATACATCCACAAACCAGTGCATGGATGGATGGATGTGTGCATTCACAAACTTGAGCATTTATAACATCAGTAGACTATTACTTCCTTTCAATTATGAAAATGTACATATTTCTCAGTACATTCGTTGATTGAGTGTCGTTGAATACCTATTGTAGTTAACTCCGCGCAGACACGAAAATAGTGCCGCAAGCACTATAAGAGATGCACTAATTAGGTTCTTCAACTCGTCGCCTCATTTTTGACGATGGCGTAGGCGTATCCATTCCGTGACAATATACATTTTTGCTAGTACCGTACCGACCTATTTTCTAAACAAATAACTATACTTATAGAAAAGCCCTCGCTGTTAAAGCTTTCGTAACTGTTCCATTAAAACTATTTTTTTGATAATATGAAGAGTAAACCACGTTAATGTTTAATGTTAACACGAAATTTTAGTATTTCAGTTTTGTTTCTTTCAGTGTTTATCAAAAATAAGCATTATGGGTACATTTTTTGGCGTGAATCCGATTCTAAATGTCTTGGCAATATATTAATTAAAGTAAAACGTATTTGTCTTTTGTCATTTAGCTATTTTATATACCTACAATATTTAAATGTACCTATCTTAAAAAAGGCATAATCTGTTTAAAATTAATCAAATAAACACCGCCTACTGTAGCAGTCTGCCTCCGTAATCAGTAATTTTGCTTCCCAGCAGCAGCGGCATAAAAGCAGCAGATTTAGCAAATCCTAGTTGGAAGTCCCCGGTCGACCACTCCTGCGGGGCGCCATCGCACCCCCTTGTCGCCCACCCCCCGACTTTCACTCTTGTGCGTCGGGGATCTCGACCCTAAAGCGGCTCCCAAACGCTGTTACTGCCGTGCTCCTGCGAGGAGTTATGCCCCTACCTAGGTTAGCTTTAGAGGCGGTAATGGTGTGAACGCCTATTGGTACGAGGCCGGGAACATTTTTAGCTACGCGTCTGCGCCCGTGCTCACGTTGGAGGCGAGAGCGGGATTGAAATCGTTGTAATTACGGTGTTCAGCACCCCACACAAGTAGAGGCAAGTAGGTGTTACCTGTTGCAAAGTTGAATGTAGCTTTTGCGCCTGTATCAACTCATATTTTTGCGTGACCTTCTTTCGAACAAAATGTAGGCGCGTTATGGGTAGGTGCTGAATAGTTTTAATTCAACTGTCTTGCAGCGAATTTATATTTAATGATCAATAAGAAAAACAATGTGTGTTGTAAATGTAAGGACTTTTTTAGGATATCTTTAGTTTAACAACCATATTGACAGTAAATAATACAAATAATATGTTAGGTTTCGTGGTAAAAGACTTTATTCTATTGGTCGTTTATAAACGAAAGATTTGTACTGCTTATTTCATATTTATACTATTTATTTGAAAATTACTATAAAACAGATTTTTAAATGTTAAAACTTTAAAAGTTCAGATTAAAGACAAAATAAGTATAAACGGTTTTGTTAAAAGAAAATGATGTAGGATACAAAAAGTACCACACGTTGCGCGTTTTTAGAGATCGTAGGTCATAGAGAGTATCTCTATGCGGAGCTCACTGTCCTAATAATGTGATATGAGACTTGAGAATTAGGATCATTTTGAAACTTTACATTTACTGCAGTCAAAATATTTTTCCCGAAATGAAACATGCAAAGGATATTGGATGGGTGACGGATAAGAAAAAAGAAAAACCATATACAATTTTACTTAGAAAGGCGAGCAGCATGACGTCTAAAGTAAATTTTCAAGGACAGTCAGTTTTATTGAAATCGCATTCCCCGAGTGCCGGGTATTTTTAACAGCGACGCGACCGCTCTCTTTGTCGCCCGTACAATGGCGTGGGCCTAACTCTGTTTGGGGCCTACCAAGTATTAACCGACGGCACGCCATCACAGGATATTAAGACGTGTTGCTAGCGATTTAAGGGCGAGGATTGCGCGCATAAAGAAATGTTACACAAAACGAGCTGCTGCTGAAGACAACATCGGCCGAGTGCCGATCCCTCGCTACCCGGCGACCCGAGATATTTCGTGTTGCGTCTTTAATATCGAAGACTTAATATTTGCCCTGATATTGTCTTGTTGTTAACGTAACACACGTGTTTACGCCTACGTCATTGTAGCAAACAACGCCTGTAGAAATATTCAACAGTTAACATGTTTATAAGGATAAGTAAGTCACGTCGCGCTTGTGTATTGCTATTCCTCATTCAAATTCCTACTATTTTGTATTTCAACCACTTTAACGTATTTCAGTTCATGTTGAAACTGCAGTTGTCAATAAGAATACTGTTGATGTTTTCGTTGCTTGTGCGCTAATATTAAGGTACTTTCCTAATGGATCAATTAGAATGTAACGATGTGGACTTTAAACTACATTGTTGGCGCACAAGACTGTTACTGTTATGCTTTTAATGACAGAGAAGTGTTTAGATTCGGGTAAAAGTTCGCGGCGTGGTGGTCGATCGGGAGCGATTTAATCGTCAGGTATTCTTATGCACATAGATACCGATAGTTAATAAGAACGACGCAAGAGCAGAGCAAAGACAGAGCAGAGCTCGAGGTCGGGCGCGCCCGCGTCGGCGACACTGCAAACTACTCCCGCAGCGACCCTACTGCCCACGCAATAAGGCGCACATCGCCGCGATCGCCCGCTGACCTCACCGCAGCGCCGGCAAATAATAAATATGTAACACTGATAAAGCCGCAGAAGCGATGACCGGCAAGTATTTAGGGATTCTCGTTTGGCAAACTTGCGACGGGTCATCGCGCCGGCGAAGCTGTCCGGCACCGGCTATTTCTAGGCAGGATAAACCGGGGGGTTGCTGCGGAGAGGTGACAGGCGAGATGTGAGTCACGTGTGTACGTACCTGCGTGCGGCGGTGTCGTTGCTCGCGTCTCGTACAACACTCGTCGGTGGCGCGCGGCTGACTGGAAGCAGCGAGCGTCGCCGCGGCAGCAGCAACCGCCCGCGCCCCGCGCCGCGCCGCTGCATTCCGTGCGTGCGCTCGCCGCCGTCGGCGCCGCCGCCGCCGCCGCTCGCATCCACATCAGCCCTGACGCCGGTCGCCGGCCGCTTGTCACCTCCACGTGACCCTTACCTCACCCGCGGCGACCTCGCTCTCCTCAGCCATCGCTATACACAGATAAACTGTGATATCTAGATTCGCTCGCTATCTATGTTTGATGGAAGTGTAGGTGTTTACCGCATTACTGTTGTTGATTGATATTATCGAGTGCGAGCCGAACTCATCGATTGTACTTCATCTATTGTCGACAACAATGCAACTTAACACAAAGAATTCTAGTGCCATATTTTATCTCTCATAGATAACGGGAGTAGATCACTGCTTCAAATACAATACAGCTATAGGTTTTACCATAATAATGTTGTGTCTGTTGTACCTACCTACCTAACATTTGTTTGGTAATCTGTTGATTACCAAATGTATTTCTGTACCATTCAAGATTGATCTCAGTTCGGAAGATCGTAGGTTCGAAAATCATTAAGGTACATATCATTAAGGTAACATGTATTTTACACAATCGGTAAGTTGCAAATCGTAAAATTGTACTTACCTATTCAAAATTCACTACCTAAAATTTTTTTCTAAATGATCAGCAATTGAATTCTTATTTTAGTCAATTTGCAACAAACAGTATAAAAAATAATTATACACATAAACCTTCAAAATCAATGACTTAGTATTGTAAAAAACGAATGAAAACTTGTTAAAAATTAATTTATAGGAAATAAATAGACGCTACTAGGGATTTTATTAATATGTATATCAATATGTCATGGTTATGAACCAGCTCTTCTATGTCGGTTAAAAGAATAAGCGTGGAAAATAATGAAAGTGCAAATGTTTACCTGAACCGTCTTTGCAATGGGCATCGATTGATAACGTAGATGATGGAAAATATAAATATTACAAAGACCTATATTCACTGCGTAAAATAATGCTTGTTATTTTACTACAATTTCATACAATAGTACGTCGGCCCATTAGCTCAGTTGGTTAGAGCGTCGTGCTAATAACGCGAAGGTCGCGGGTTCGATCCCCTCATGGGCCACACATGATTTAATTTTTTTTTCGTGAAAGTTTTTATATCTCTTTTTGATCAAAATGTTTTTTTACTATATTTGGGCTCTTTTTTGTTAGTGTAGATGTTTTCGAATATTAGGTAGAAAGTTAACCTAAACGGGATATTGAAACATGGAATAAAAAGAGCGCTAGAAATAAAAATATATTCTAGTTTTTTTGTCTAGAAAGATTTCATATCTTTTTTTGATTAAAATGTTTTTTTACTATATTTGTCTCTTATTTGTTAATGTAGATGTTTTCGAATATTAGGTAGGAAATCATCGTAAACGGGATATTGAAACATGGAATATAAAGAGCGCCAAAAATAAAAAAACTTGAATTACATCTAAATAAATTATAATAAGGTAAATAAAATTTAAATAGGAATTTCTATAAAATGGAACAAAATATAAAAGTTGCCTTCAAGCGACATCTAGCGATGTTTATGGGCCGCATAAGTCGGTAGATTAAGCTCTTGCTATTTGAAATCAATTCAGTGTCTACAAATATATTTTGTGTTGTTTTACTATAATTATAAACAAACTATTATTATAGCATGTACTATTTATGGCAAGAAGGTATAATCATTTTTGAGTAAAAATATACTTTCCAGTGTTTCACATCATTAATATATGAAAACGCGGGAAATGTAGAATTTGAAGGGAAATTTTTAAGTAGTGTAAATTCCAAATTTGTCAATATAGAACAATAAATAATGACCTGTAACATTGAGATTTCTAGATCAAAATTGACTGTAATAATAATTTAATAGATTTGAGTAGGCGGATCTGTTGCTAATTGTTCCTTATTGAAAAAATTATAAAACTTTGTATATATTTTATGACCGTTTGCTGCCGGAAGTTAAATAAACTTTATTTCTAATGTTTGTTATACTTTGACAGGTGTTTGTTTTGTTAAGTTTACTTACATCTTGAAAGTTAGTTTGGTTGAAAGAAAATAAAATCGTGTTATTAAAATGAATGTGATAATCACATCATTTAACCACCCTTTTTCGTTTTTTTGTTTAGAAGAGGAAGATGGTAAAGAAATAGATTTAGGTGAAAATTTTATGCAGGCAGCCCACCTTCAGCACAAGATGGAAATGTCTGATGTTAATCATGGGCAGGTACAATTATGTACTTTGTACAGTATTGACATAAGTGATTGTATGCGATTTAGGAAAATCGAGTGACATTGACCCTCTTGAACTCTCATGTGCGTCTGAAATTTAACTACGGTTTTTGATTGCTAAAGGATCAAAGAACTATTACTCAAAGAAGATATTTATGGGTCCGTAGATGTATTAGTGGTTTAACATGTAAATCAGACGGCTCTACCTAGACTACCTCTTTGTTGGCAATTTCTTCTCAAATTTCATTAAAATTCATGTCTTAGTTAAATACACCATGAAAAGGTTATAAACAAACGGACATCATTTCATATTTGTAACATTGCTAAGGAATAGTGTGTTCTTCTTTACACCTTTTATTTTCTTATTCCTTCTTAATTTAAATAATAAGTAATTAATTCATCACAAACTTAAATATTAGATCTCTTAACACTTGAAATGGCATTGTTATTCAGTGCTTTGCAATTGAATGCCTCATTAAATTGTAGTATAAAATCAAAATAGCCATATAATAATTGTTTTCAGTTTTCACCTAATATCTAAATATGTTAATGAGATGTTATTAAAGTATGTTGCAGTAATGTGGAAGAAAAAATGGGCTCGAGGTTTGGTCACTCTGGAGACTCAGTTCCTCATCTGGCTCATTGACTATGGGATCTACCTCCGGCCCAATGATGAAACAATATACATAAATCTGGCTTCTGAGCAAAAAAAATACCATACAAAAGTTTTTGAAGCTAGTATTCATGGAGTTGCACCAGTTGATAAAGTAATTACAAAAATTTCAATTTACTTTGTTTAGTAGCAAGACATTTTAAAATAAAATCTGGGCATATTTAGTCCTACTATTTTTTTACTTGATACAAATTAAAGTGTGCATATATATCATATACATATACATAGAATTGAAGTGTCTATTTGTAATTCAAATTCGTCATTAACAGCTAACATTAACATATTATGACAGTATATTTATAATTTATATTTTACAAAATTATATAATACTAACTAAGGTAACTTATATTATTTATTATTTTTAAAGCCACTATACAGGTTAAATAGTTCTCTGCTAGATTCTTATTTAATAAAAATTCTTTGGCAATGGGTGTCAGTGGCAGGGAAATTTACCATATTTATGTATTTGTAAATGATTTTCAGACTCTTAGTGATGAATGTGAAATTAAGAACATAATCACTGATAAATGGAACAGTGGTGCAAATGAGAAAGCCCAATCTCTCATCACTAGAGCCCTAAGAATTTTCTTCGTACCAATTGCTTTGATGTCCACCAAGAACAATGAAGTTGTTAGTTATTTATAAAATCAATGACATAGCAGTAATACTTGGCAACCAATTTATTAAAAGACTATTTACTTTCAGGTGTTGGGTGATTTATACCTAGAATATAAGGATAAAAGATTTGTGAATATCATAGATGAACTAGAGCTGTGGCCTGTTTTCCTGCAGAAAAATAAGGGAGCTTATGTTGAAAGTAATCTTTATTTTGTGCATATACCTAAAAAATATATTATCAAAATTAGATTTTTACAATATGTAAATAAATTTATTATGTATATTTTACGATTAATTAGGACGTTTCACAAAAATAGCAACTGTTGCTATGTTTTACAGATCTTTCTACACATTATACAAGTCAAAGGAAACACCGTGCTTGTTTGTTAAAACCCGCAATCGCTGAATATTTGCCTATTATAACTTTGGAGACAACTTTTACGGAATACTCTGCCATCTGTGCTGATATGATGCAGTTTATGAATGCGTCGAAGTGCAGCTCTATTTCGGGAGATGGCAGCACTACGTCAGTATACAGCGCTAAGACTAGCAACAAAAATATTTATACACTCACTCCAACTGAAATTGAAAAGTATCGTCACATGTATGTGACGATATGCGGTCGGAAATTTAATGTTTTAAATGTTTTGATTAATAAGACGAAAGATTTGAATGTGTGTGAAAAATACAAAGATTACGATTTGAAGGGTGTAGGGCGTGCTTGTTATAGGAGTACGCCTAAACGTTTTTTTTCTGATATAAGCGATGAAACATTCAGTTCATAATTATTTTTTTTACTTAACCCTATTGACTATTATGTATGCTAATAATTTTTAGATGGCGCTATTTACTTCGTGCCACAATTTATCATTTTATGCAACACTAGCAGCACCCCACACTGAGAATATTAAATACAATAAAAGTAGTAAGTTACTCCATAAAACAATAGGTATCTGCTAATGAAAGTCTGCTTATTTTAATTTACAATAAGGGATATCGGCAATAAACATTATTGGAAACTCATAACCTAAATATAAAATTTTATTGAAAATCAGAGAATTTTTGTAATTACATTGCTTTTTACTCTCTTAAGTGATGGTTTTTGAAAAAATACTTAAAACGTATTTCATGATTTTCAATGACCTTCATATTGAATTTAATTTGAACTAATAATGGCATTGGTTCATACTCATTTTCCCTCCTTTGTGGAACACAACACATATATAACACCTACGTTATAAAAGCATCCCATGAGCAAAATTTAAATTCAGACAAATTTTATGTATTTGTCTAAATATACCTAATAATTTCTAAGTTTAGTGTTATTAACAGAATTAAATCGAAGCAGGACAAAAATTATCACTAAATACAAACTGCGCATTAATAGAATAAATTAAATCTTCCTCAAAAAGGAAATTCCCCAACTAAATAAAAAATAATAAAGTCATAAAAACTTAAAAGAAGTTTAAGAATACGATTTTCTTAAAGTCAACGGTTTTATCAAAAAAAAATATACGATTGTGGTAGCGGCCACTTTGAATCCGACATTTATCAGTGTCATTGTACTAGCCCTTTCATTTCGTACTCATATTGAGGGGTTTGTAAAAAATATTTAATGCGTCAATTTTAATGGCGGCGGGTCAACTTCAACTGTTTTTTATATAAAAAAAATTATATCTCATCCGTCCGATGTCATAGACAGACAGGTAATATGCGCCCCCTTCCATCGGTCAAAATAATATTACTGATATTCAAATAAACTGCCCCCTTAGGCGATAAACGGCCGCACTTACGTCCTCTTCTGCAAAACTTAACTTCATCCCCAACGCTGGCCACCCGAGCTTAGGTCGACCCTCAAAAGGAGCCCTTGGGTGATCGTCGTTGAAGTCGCTCAGATCCCGCGAACCCTACGAGGGAGTTTCCGAAGGAGACCAAATGCACCGTCGTAGCTGCAGGTAAAATCGGGCATTAGGGAGTGACCTCGCTTTCCTCCGGTGGTGCTAGAATTGATGTTTGAGTGGTTTAGCATTCCTCATTAGGTTCTTCGAAAAAATAATTAATATGTAAAACTTTCAACACCCCGGTTTATGCATCAAATGTGGAAGAACATTACTTATATCTGATAAAGCGCCTGAATTTTAATCTTTAATACTTTTTCGTTTATGTCAAATTGCATTCTATTGTTCCTACTTCTAGTTTGTATGAAAATATTTGAAATTTAAAAATCAAAAAAATATGTTTCATTGTTCATATCTTCAATGTTGAGTCTAGTCTTATTATATGGGAACTTTGTTTTCTTTTTGATATAAAATAAAACGTAAGTTATATATTAACAACGTATAGAAGATCACAAGTAACAGTTCCAAGTAAGATGAGGCACACATTTATTTATGACGGATAATTTATATTAGACTTGCTAACCCGACAGACGTCCTGTCATAACTCTAACTATATATCATCATCTTATCAGCTATACGTCGTCCACTGCTGGACATCCTCCTCAAGTGATCTCCAATAGAACTAGTTCTATGCGGCCTTTGTCCAGCACGATCGCGCCGTATTTAGTCAGATCATCTGTCCAACTTGTGGTGTCCAGGGTGAATGCCCTACGCGTGCCTGGTTTTTATTACCTGAAAACTCATCGCTGATTTGTAATATTTCTCAATTTTGACCAGTTAGGATTGATTCTGTGTGATTAATACAAAAGTTTGTTTTTTTGTTATTGCTTTTCTTTCGAGTCTATAAGGGAGTTAAATTGTATGTTCATTGAATTATTAAGAAAAATCTATGTGGGCAATGCTATATGCCATGTTGATTTTGAAAAAGAAATAAAACAGTTTAATATTTTTATTGTTTAATTTTTATTTATTTATTTTATATACAAGTAGAAATTCTTCCCTTAGGTAAATAAACTTAATTAAGTTACATAAGTCTTAAATAACTACTCTGTACAACATTTGTACGATGAATGGGCAGTGCGGTTGAAGAGATCCCGTGTGCTAAACTTGTTAAGTTTTCCAAACATTGTTTCTTATAAATATCACGGTACCCGAGTGAGAAGATGTTACTTTGTACTAATGTGTTTGACATAAGTTATTGCAGTGTACCCTTATTGTCCTGAGTGATTGGCTGTCGATCAGCTAACTTTATTTTTTACTGCTATTTCCCTTTCTGTATTAATATTATAAAAAAACTTTACAGTGCTACAGTAGCAGTTTTAAAAAATATGATTTTCGTATACAATGTAAGGTATGCGATTCACAAATTTATTTCACGAATTAAAACAAAATCATAAAGCTAATTAAGAAAAATAAATTCAACTAACCGAAGGCAGAATAAGTTAACCTCCTATTCAAAAGCGTACGGATTTCCATTATTAAAAATTTTGTCTTTGAAGTAAACTCGGTTTTAGGACAGGTACAAAACGAATTGAGAACTGTGGAACACGCTCAAGAGCTAGTGCGTTTAAATTATGTTATAAATATGGTTCCCGAAGCTTGAACAGGCCGTTTAGTCGGTAAAGCAGATCACAGACGGAGGCCAGGGTTGGTGCTAGCAACGTAGTTAAGGAGTTCCTCCGAATCTTCACAGACGACGGGCTTCTCGTGGTAGCAGGCGACATCGTGCCACGCGATGCCGTCATTGTATACGTTGTTGAGAACGCTCATACAGGACTCGCTGGTGCCGTTAATGTCGAACTCCGCGTTGTCAGGCTGCCTCTGTTTTTTGTGGCCGGTCTGGGACCATGGGTTGTAGCCCCAGCCGTTGGGAATCTGAAAATCACATTTTGTTAGTATTCGTATATTATCAATTAATGTTTTGTTTTAGTACCTATGTTGATAAATTTAACGGCCCCGTTAAAAGAAACCACACTTAAAATATGCCAACAGGTAGTTGATTTCTTTAAATTAAGTCAAAATAAATAACGATGACTACGTAAATATTTTAATGTACAACTTTGAATTTTTCAAATTTTATGTCGTGTTTGCATTCTGTCAATTGCTTTAGGAGGTAATATCCTTTTGTTCACATGTGACTTGTCTGCGAAAGTTATGATTTGGCAAATGTGTGGTACGTGCCGGAAACGAAATTTTCGCTTATGCTGTACCTCAGCTTTCTCAACAAACCATAAGTACTTAGGTAAATCATCTTGTCTGTGACCGAATACCTAAAATAACTGTTAAACTAATAAACTCCTTGTGTATCTTTTAACATAATCGATATTATTTGAGTTGAGACTGAGAGTTCTGGCAATCTCATTTCACGGAATTATATTAAGGAACTGTTTTTTTTGCGGAGTTGACCAAAACTATAATTATTATTCGCACCATTTGTTCATGTTCTTTACAAAGGCATTTTGGGCGTATGGTATCGGCAGAGTAAAATAGAGGTGTAGTACTACGGTCTGCGATTACCACCACGCTTGCACAGCGCGGTAATTTTTGGCAAATTATCCCTTTCTCGGGGAGGTCTATTTTCGGCAGCGGACGTTTCACGTCTACTATGATGTTGAAAGGGACCTAGGAATTAGAAGTTTGTTAGTTGATACACCAAAACATCATTGGCTCTTCCCGGCTGACGAACGTACAGTGCTTACTCTAGGTTCAGTTTCAGAAGCGTAACTTTAATATTACCTGGTTAGTGGGCGCTATCTTCTCTCTGTTGGCGGACCAAAACCAGCCGAAGATGTTCTTGGGCTCTAGGTCTTTGCGGGATTCGCATCCCTTGAAGTCGCAAAGACGGCCAGACGTCCAAATATATGGCACGTCATCTGAAAATGGAAAATATTTTAAGGATTTAAGGATACATACTGGTACTGCTTATTATTTTCTTACTTGTATCAGTTGTATCTAATTCTAAAACGTTTTAATATAGGTAATCCTTAATTGGAATAAAAGTATTTTAAATCAGTATGAACAGTTTAACTGTGTAAATTTGTTAGTTAGTTTTCAGTTTAATAATAAATTTGTTGATATAGTGAGGTACCTCCCTACAACTTATGTAAGTGTGTTGATCAAAATTAATAACTGAATACTGCCCAACATTAAAACCAAAGTACTAATGTTGTCGAGTAAAGATTAATTACTCTCGTCAATATTACTCATTTTCCACTCAGTTGCCTGTTGCTTGATTTTTAGTGTCCATATTAAATGTCGTCACACATACGGCCCCGAAATCCGAAAGGACAGGCTTATAAAATGTGAAGGTTTTCCATAATTAAAATTGATTTCGTCATTCTAAAAATCTAATATCTCTAAAATGTCAAACGTAAGCATCTTCATTTGGTTCAGATAATCTTTTACTTACATCTTAATATTTTGGTCATTGTATTGTTTGAGCCAACAAATTTTCATCTGTATACCTAATATATTAATTGCTGTAAGACAATTTTATTCGCAACGGTATTATGAATACGATTAGGACTTGACTTGAATTGATGACCTAATATTTACATCTTGTAACAACAACGCCTGTGCAAGTTCAAATGTGTAATATGTAGTAACAAAAAAACACGCGTCTAATAAAAATGTGAAATATTATATAAATCCTGATACGATGTAGATATTGGAGAAGATCTCGCTCTAAATGCCGAACAACACGGGTTAGAAGCAGTTTCTTTGTTCCGTAGGTATTTAAGTTAAAAAAAATAGTTCGTAAACGTGATCTGAGATTAAGCGGATTGTATGTTACGAGCATAAATACAATAATGTAACGTCCCTCAATGTGAATCATAATTTAGTTGGGACCATTAAGCTTATGTAGGTCTTACTCACTTTGCTGGATGAGCTTGAAGATTAGATTATTTTCTTCTTGAGTCTCCATGGAGACGAGGTCCATGCAATACTCGCGGCATATGTTGCGGCCATCGAGCCAGTCCACTTTCCTGTTGGCCAGCTCGGGCACGTGTCCGCTGTAGAAGTAGTTGTGGCCTCGGTAGAAGAATTCCTTTGGTCCTTTAAAAAAAGACAGAACATAAGTCAAGATGGTTAGGAATGCTTTATTGGGCTGTACCGGCCAAATGTTTGTCTTAGAAAAAATGTAAACTCGATAAACTTCATGACAAGTTAATAAAAAATTAATAGATTTTAGTAATAATAATCAATTCCTACAACATATAATTTTGGACGAAGTCAATTGTTTGAGTAAAATATAAATATGAGTCTTTTTTGAAGGACGCAATAGCTATTAGGTGTAAAACGTAACTTTGCAAATTGTGTCTTACTAAAGTAAAAAATAAAAGCCATTCAGATTAGTACTAATTTGTTTGTATGTTGACATTTGAGTAAGACAAAGGTTTCCTTGCACTGGTAAAGGTCGTGATTGGGTTATGTAATAGCAGTAGCAGCGATGCAGGTTGAAACATCACAATTAGCCGATAATCAGCAAGGAGTCCTCAATGTCATGATCGTGGCGCGCGGGTCGCAGGCGCATGACCTGCCTGGGGTCGAAACTTGCCTATTAACATTGCGTTATCTGTTCGGATGCAAATTGCAAATGCAAAATGTCTGGTGCAATAATATCTGTTTATTTTTAAACCGAAGGATCTTGTTACATACTGGGTTTTTTAGCAGAACAAGTTCCGACAAATCGACATCATGAACGTAATCACGTTTTTTTAAATTTTATTGATACTCACTTTTTGTTTTTTTGTATTCAATTAAGGTAGTTTTATTCAATAAGTTTTCGTGATTACTTTTTATTATTTATTTTTGGTCCCTGAGGATGTTAAAGCGCTTTGTCTAAGCACGGTGGGTCCTATAAATAGCCGATATCATCTCAAAAAAATTTATGACACTGCTTAAATACATTTAAATTAATGATTTATTCATGTTCTGAATATATTTCACATTGTTTTCATTCTAAGAAACTAATCACACGCCCTACCTACCTAGAGCAAAAAATAAACCCGTAAGAATCAGTGTAGTATAAACAACAAACTTAAGACTATATTCATGATTCACAAAACATTTTCTAACATTTACGCGTTTACTAATAATTAAAAAATTATTAAAATTATTCTTAACGGATTTAAAACGCGTAGTTTTATTATAGGTAGTTCACAAAGAATTGAGACATATCGATAAATTAATGTTTAATAAATGTGGGCCTTGCGTGCGATAAACCAAGAATTATAAATGTATGGGACTTAACTTACAATTTATTACAAAAATAATGTAACTCTGCATGTTTTCATATTTTAAAACCACTATTCGATGTTAACTTATATAATTATGTTAGTGAGAATGTTGTAACATTATTCAATAGAGTTTTGGCAGCAACGCAGCCTAGGGCCGCAGTTTGCGGTAGTCAGAGGTCGGCAGATGCGTCGGTCACGAGGTGCCAACTGGGCCAAGGATCGCGATGCTCTTTTTATATTAAACAGTCTCGGCTATGCATCGTACATTAGGATTAGCCAGTCCACATTGATTATGGGATGTCAATGTTGCCAATGCTTTTAATTGTTACATGTTATTTAAATATAAGGGATTGGAAAGGAAATATTACCACTTACCAAATAAATTACGTGTAAAAAAATTGAGTCAAAATCCGTATCTTCGTGTGAAATAAAACAAGTTTTAAAGTACGAATTATATCCAGGAATTTAATGGTTTAAATTAGAAATTAAAGGTGAATAGAAGGTAAAATGTTGTGCTTATGAAAAACACAAAATTTTGGCGTCACCTTCTCAGCATCCAATATTATGATTTGTTTGATAATGTCGTAAGACGGGATTATTCTGCTAGCTTTATATTCACTATCTTAAGCTAAAATCAATCATACGTAACCAACTTACACTATTGACTTTTTGTAACCAGCTGTACGAATAATAATTACGGAGAATTGCACAAATATTAGTAATGAGACGCGATTGCGTTGTTAGTTAATGTTCGCACGCGGACAATCATCTGGCAGACCTTGTGCGGTGACAGACAAACGGATGTACGATTGTTCAGACTACAAAAGTAACCAATGAATTACTTGACACAGTTGCACAAGCACGATTGAGCACCACAGATAACTCTTCAATCGGTTAAACATCTGCTTGTAAACAATAAATCGCTTGCAGCATAAGGTTTGAAGCGAAACGAGCGATTATAAAATATTATGAGTGGAAGACGTTATTTTGTTATTGGATGTAGAGTTACCATGGCTTTAATATATTGTGATTTGTTCCGAAATTCATATATAGGTACTATATTTAAGTCATTAATTACATGATGACTTTCTATATAAAAAGTTTGTGTATCTAGCAAATGCGAAATTATTTTGGCTATATTAAAACGGATTCTTCACAGAATGTTTTAATTGTGTACGCATTATTGTCAATATATCGCAAATAGGTATCAATATCTGCCTTCTTATACATGAATAAGAAGATAATTAGGTGTATATAACTTGAAAACATCAAATTTAAAACTAAAGCTGTTTTTATAACCTATTAAGGCTGTTAACAAAGGAATAGGCTAAATAAATCATCAATTTAAATTAAGAATATCCCACTAAAGTCGTGACAGTTGGTAACCTTAGTTGAAAGGCAAGTTAATTTGATGGAGGCTGTGTTGCAAAACTCAGGTCTTGTGATTTTATTGTGACTAATTTATGAGTGATCGTGAGCATTATGAACATGAATGGATGATGAGGTACAAAATTATGTTTTCGTTTCTCGTCATTCGTCTCAAATCAAGTGCTTCTTGACATCTAAATTGTTGAGGTCTGAGGCCAATAGTTCATGTTTTGTATATAAAGTTTCTTGTTAGAATTTATATCTACAAACAATTACATACAGAAATAACTTTAAGTAAATGCGTATATGAGACAATCCTTGTTACCTCTTTTATTTCGATAAAAATGAAGACGAATACTGTCACATATGATGAGTTTCTTCAAGTGATTAGCTACCAATATATTATACTTCTTACCATGAAATTCAAATAATGTTTTGTGAGTTGTGTCGATAGTTCACTACGTGTATACAGGTAGTATTGCTGTAATTAAATAAAACCAAAGTGACTATATAACTGTATGCAATTTAATACTAAGTGTTAATGTATGGTTTGTCACGCGTTCCCAACATAACTGCTCAAGCATATATCAGAAAATATTGTATACTAATTATCGGGGGTAAAGTAAAAGACTTGAAACAACCTTTATGTAGATTTCAAACTATGTATTTCAGAGGGATACGGCAACACAAGCGAGTCCGCGAGTAATAGCTTGTTAGGTAATATGTAAGATGAATATTCAAATATTTTAGTGCATTTGACACCAGGAAATGGTTTTTGTTTTAGAATGCCACAGGAAATGGTGAAATTTTTACGAAGAAATTGCATAATTACTTAAAAAACTGTTAAATTATACAATGCTTAAAATACTCATAGCATGATGTAAATCTCCAAAGCCAAGCCAAACAAAGAATGAAAGAAACTTTTATTGATACAATAAATGCTTACGAAATTAACCCATCAATAGCACCTTTTGAAGGTTACTTATTGCTATTAAGTATTATAATAACTCTATTAGCTTCTATAATGCATATTTTAATCTTAATAACATCAATTTGCGTCACTTATTTCATATTGAATGTATTGTATGGTACATTATAATGGAGTTCAGTCTATATTGATATTATTTAGTTGCTATTGTAATATTATCGAAGGGTTCAATTTGTAATTTAAACAATTTTTTTAATTAAGTGTACGCTACTTAATAACTTTGACCAAATGTAATGCCGGAATAACTATCTTTTCTTATCATGTATGAAAATTACTGGCAATCACTAAAAGAGAGATACCTATATATAAGCGCAGAGATTTACAATAGTTTTGAAAACTGATGTCGGAAGGTAACTTTAACGTCGACCAAACATGTAATTCGTTAAATAGACCACGATTTAAGGCCGTTAAAATGTAGTTTCATTAAACATATGGACCGCGTAAATGTCAATATTACGTATGAGGAGAAGGACCTACGGTTATACATAAATTGTGTAGGCAATTACTATTTTTGTACATATTTATGTGTAATAGTTTGTAATATTTTCTTTTACATATTTATGTGTAGCGACTGAAATCTAGTATACATACAGAAAATTTTACCTATTTCCTACCAGGATAAGTTTATTAGTTTACCTTTGCTCTGATTCCGATATATTTTCAATGCCTCCTTAAGATAGATTAATCTCTTCACACACAAGCGCCGGTTGATAATAGACCACATATACCTCCTCCCTTTCCTTTGTAATAAATAAGTTTTCAAATTGTAGCTAATTAAGTAACTATAAATCAATTATATCAAACTTTAGACTGGTATGAATTTTTTTCTGATCAAGCTTTACCAAGAATGAAGTAAACGTTCAAGTTTATTTACACGTGTTAAAAATAAATTTGCTAATTGTGAAGATACTGCGTTAATAAAAGTTTGGATAAAAGCCGCCGATTGTTGTTCCCGGGTCAATAAGTATCTATTAATATATCCAATAAAAAAAACCGGCTATGTCATGAATAGGTTGATGATAAAGATCCCCGTATGATGGTGTCGACAGGGTTGTCAGCTATAACATTAATATGAAGTGCAGGTTTATACTAGTGTTACGGGGTGAAATTGACTAGGCGATAAGGAAGCTATACAATATGTAAACGTTTTACATAAACACCTAGTATAAAGCACTTGGATTTTTTTTAAGTAGTTATACATCGCAACGGTGCAAAATAGATATGGGTTTGAAATACAAAATACCAGTTTCGTATTTGTAAATTTTAGATCTCGTTCTTAATTTATGAAGATTAAATAGCTCGTAAACAAGACAAGAAACTAGAATATATTTAAATAATTATAAGCTCATTTAAAGCACGAATGTTAAAAAGTCATTAAAACTTATTCTATAATTTTTTTCTTTAAGATTGAAATATGCGATAAAAAGGGAAGCAAAAATTTCAAATAGCTATTTATAGATTCAATATACACACTAAATAATAAAAAGATGATTTTGATATTTAGTTAGTATATTTCTAGTTATTTAAATAGGTTATCAAAGTAATCAACCTAAAATGTCGATTACAAAACACCTATTATTATTTATCGTTTATAATCTAGCAACCCTAACCATAGTGAGCCCACGCGGTCTGCCTCGGGCTTAAACCAAGAAGACGTTACTTATCACAAAATTATTAATTCCAACTTAATGACAGCCTTTATGCGTACGGGAGCCGAGCAGTAAAGATGTCTCGGATTGTCAAGGTGGTGTTGCAAAACAGAAGGTAAATAGCGTTCAAACGAGGAATAATGTTTACAAATACCTACCGACACTAGCGTCTACATCTATGAATATATATTCATTACATAATAGGAACCTGTAACTTATAACACAGTACACATTAAGTTGCACGCTGTTACTAAAATGCTCACTTATGGAACGACAAGATATGTATAGTTATTGGTGAACCTGTTTTAAAGGATGATGCGCAAAGGAAATCAATATAAATGTGAATTAATCTTTAAATTCGCTTCTATCTTTATCATCATATCAACCGTAAGAAGTCCATTGCTGAAATAGTCAAATACAAAAACAGATGATAAAGATAGAAGAGAATTACAAAAACGGATGATAACAATATTAAGGTACCTTGTTGTAGCTACTTAACTACCATTAGAACTATATACACGACGGGTCTAAGACTAAAAAAAGAATCCAAAAAGGATAATTATATTCTCGTAAAACATATGTTTTGGTCCACGACAAAGTGACACTCCTTTTAATTTCCAAATTATTTTCATTTTTTTTCGCATTTATTACTACAGCTTAAGTTTGTGGTCCGTAGTCCAAGGCCGTATGGCTAGTGGCCCTAATAGTGACGTAAATTTATATGAATCTTAGCTGAAAACGTTTAATATGAATGTGCTTTTTCTCAAACCTTGATCTAGAGATTCAATATGTCGCGACTGGAAATACCTTTAGGTGTATGAGATCGCGTACTCTACCTACAACAATGTATACTCACAAAGAAGCAAGCACTGTTTAAGTGATGTAACCATGTAAATCACACAATGTTCTTTGCAAATAAGGCTGAGAAATAATGTTAAGTAACTACATATATACTATTAACATATAGTCTTAAAGGCCTTCTTGACTAAGTGTCTGTTTAGAGTTGGTATTAAATGGGGTTCGATGCAGTTTCAATTCCGATCTGGTAGTGTATGAAATATATTTTTTCTGTACCTGTTCTGGGCCTGGGTGATGCCCGTGTGCAGAGCACAACACAGCTAACTATACAATAAACCCAATTTTCAATCAGATACTCTAGTAAAGAATAAGAGTTCGCCACCATGTGCGTTTGTCATAATTTTAAGACGTGTATTAAGTTTAATCAGTGATCAAATTAAATAAATAAATATTCATCAGTCAGTTTTAAATTATAACTCATGGAAAGTAACTTATTTACGAGTATTTAATAAAAATAAATAAATTAAAAATCGCGTAACACGTTTTTTGCAATTAAATTTTTATAAATACTGATGAATGGATTTTATAAAAAACTGAGATACGAACGATTGTCTAAAAACAGAGATTTTTAAAAAAAACCTTAGCCCCATTAGGTGTTTAACCCGAAATGACATTAATTCAGTGATCAGAATTGCAAGATAGGTTTGTTTGATGTATATTTTTAGCGTAACATAGTAATTTTTTCGGTCGAGATTAACACTTAGTTAACATTTCGTAATATAAACCTTATTCTCATACCTGGCAATTAATAAGTTCATACTTTGAGAATGTAATATAATACAATTATGTTAAATTCTTCATTACAATAGACAATGAAAGGTTATCGCAACCTAAAGAGATTGTGGCATCATTTCGTAATGTAGGGAAAATAAGTTCGAGCAAATCTGATTTCTGTGAGTTACATTATGTTTTAGTCAAACAATTGAGGTCTCTTCGTAATATCTTGGTAATTAGTTATTTTTGTGTCTAGATACGACTGGTTCTTATTATTTTTTTGATGAGCCCGATGGCGCAGTATCTACTCGTTTACACAGTGTTCCTATCTCGTACGCTAAGTGTCGTGGGTTCGATGATAAAAGATGAATATTGTTGTTGTCGTGTGTCTGGGTGTTGAATATGTCTTTAAGTATTTTAGTTCTGATTCCTCTATTGATGACTTTGTAAGACTTATATCGGAGTCAGGTATTAAACTGTATGAGATGTGGTTTGTATTTAATAATTATTGAAAGCATAGAATATAGACACATTTGTTTGTGAGTATAAAAAGGGTTAAAAGGACTTGATTTTTAATCAAAAGTAAGTAAATCTTTAAAACTATAATTGTTTGTTGGACAACCCTGTTAAATTTGTAGCTCCTATATTGTTTCTGGTTTCTATAATGTAAGCGAAATCCCTAAATTAGAAACAACGATGTGATGTTGCCAGTTGCCACGTAATATAAAAATATCACGTGGCAACATCACATCGTTGTTTCCAATTTATTTATCATAGCGCTGCAATGACAATACGACCAAATTAAGTTAAACGTTTCATTTCATTGTTGTCGCTTCGCGGTGCGGTGAATACGGTGACGTTAGCGTGTAATTTTCGTTTTCACCAATAAACGTGTCTACCGTAGTTCGTAGCTCCGTAGGCGTGGGCTGTTACGTAATGCTACAAAGCACTTTCTCGAGGGCGCGCGCGCGGTCGAACGGGGAGTGGGGAGCGGGGAGGAGCAGGCGTCCTTGGACCCGTCCGTAACCTTGCAGGGCGATGACCCGCGCCTCGTTTACTTCTAAACTCTAATGGTCATACGGATTTTTAATGCAAAACTGATGGTCAAGTATAATGCTTAGAAACGTTTGTATTACCGAAATCGTCTCTGCTCCTGAACTGAAAATTGGAGGTAATTATCAGAAAGCTATTTTTTTTCTAACAGATACAATTCTGTTAATGGTAATATACTTTTGACAGTTTGGTGTTAAATGTAAACAGTAAACAAGCGACAAATGACAAATGACAAATCTTCAAAAGACAAATGAGTTAATTAATATAAAATGCATTATAGTTTCGGTTTAATGAAGATGTTTGTGTTTTCTTATTGACTGTACATAGCTACAGTTTCTGAGATTAGATATTGATATTTATTATAAACACAAAGCATATAATAATATGTAGGTAAGTAATTATATGGATTTTTTTTATAATACAATTAGTTTGCTTTATCAAAAAGTAACAAAGAAATCATCAATTATTATATTTTCTGTATTAATTTACGATTCATATATACAGCGCGTTTGAGAATATACAGACATACATCCAAAATAATGTGTATTGTATAACTTCTGGATGGACATCCTACGTCAAATTGATTTATTAAATTTTCTATTAAAGACAACGCCTACACTTCTGGAAGTGTAGCCGTTGTCTTTATTCGAATATTATACGGCTCCAACTGCCATCAGTTATGTGCGTGTGTGAACAGCGAACTTACCTGTTCTCTGCCACTTCAATTTACTAATACACAGGGCTGTGTCTAGAACTTTTTTCTTTTAGGGGTTTCCTCACTTTGATTCGGTTCGTAAATATACTTGAAGTATTGCCCTCTCAAAAGCGCGTTGGGCTACTTTGAGTAAGCTTATAAGATAAAAGAGAATAAACACACAGTTATTAAAGACTTATTGACAACTTTCTTGCATCTTCAAGCTTGTGAGTGCAGTGAAGCGAACACAAATAATATTTTCTAACGTTTACGCTTTCGCTTCTTATAATTTTATTTTAACGGAAACGGTTTACTAAACTGTTTAAATTGATTGCGGCTACCGTTTTCAATATTAAAAAAGTTGTTTTAAGTAAATCATAAAGAGCATGAAAAAACAAACGGCCTGTGTATTAAATTTGCCAACGAATTTGATAATGAGGAAGCTTATAAACTTGTCAGATAATCTGATGTCAAACGTTATCAACTGACTAAATATAGGTTCAAGGACGATCACTGACACAACAGTATAATTTTTCTTCGGCTTAGTTCCTTTATCAAATTGTTTTTTCAACAGTTTTGTTTGCTGATTAGTTTATTCCTATTTGATTATCCGCATCTAATTCGTTGTTGTTGTCGTCGTTTATATTATATTAGCTGTTTGATATTAGAATTTGTTCACTTGGAAATTTAGTTATATATTACGGTCAAATAAGAACAATGCGAGTGATAATTACTGGGCGTAATTTTATGACAAACGAAAGCCAATCAATCTCGCTGGACCTGTATACATTTTGCTTATGCCAACCCAGAATATAATCTATTTTCTTGTTTCCTCTTGAGTTCTTTGATATGAGTGTACCTAAAAATCGCGATCGGCGGATATAAGTAATATCATTGACAATGTCACAATGTCAAAAGTCAAAAATCTTTTATAAAATTTGAAGAGTTGAAGAGCGGACACAGCAATGATTTAGGTTAAATTAGGATTATCATCATTATATCAGATGTAGGAAAAAAAAACATATATACCGCTCTGGCGTGGTGACAATCGCAGAGTTAATTTTATTGTATTTGAGATTTTCAGTTTTGGATCGATATATTGTTATCTGTCCAGAAGCTTAGTCGCCTGTAACGACATCTGTTACAAAGACAAATACAATTCTACTCCGCTCTTACAATACATGTGGATACAAAACAAAAACAACGTATTAAGCTCGAAGATTATACTAGCTTTATTCCAAGACCATAACATACTAACCATCAATGCAAAAGTCATCATGTTTGTCTGATACGGTAACACAGTTTAACTAGTTAATCAATTCAACATAAAATTTGGAGAATGGATAGCTTGAAAAGAATTTAAGGTACATTTGATCTCATTAAAATAAATCCCATTGAACGAGATATGTATAATTCACCAAGACGCACACGGAAAGCTAGTATCATCATCATCATATCAGTTGTAGGATGTCTACTGGTCATAGGCAAAGGAGGGGCAAAGTTTGGGGAGGCCCAAATGATTTCCAATAGGACCAAAAGTGGCCTGCGTCCAGCGTGCTTCTACAGTTTAGTCAGACCGTCTATCCACCTTGTGGTGATCTATAGCTAGCTTGTATTACAATAAATAACTAAGAAAGATAATTAAATGTTGAATGAGACGTTTTCCCGATGACAAATTTCGTAACCGATATTATACTATAATTATCGGGTCATAGAGTTCAAAATTAGTTGTGAAATTTTGAGAGATTTGTTTGGGTTAAAGAGGTTAACCTAAACAAATCTTTAAAAATTTCACAGCTTAGCCGGTTAATTATTATTGACACTCAATAAAGCTGATTAGCGCGACCGATTCGCAAATAAGGAAAATTAAATATTAACACAAACTTCTGTTCACGCTTTTAGCGATTACTTATTGAATAAGTAAAGGATTATTAGATTTACCCTAATTTGAAGCTGCCAGTTCGGAATTTCCTTAAGAGTTAAAGATAATAGCTATTGATCCAGGTAATGTTACTGCGGGACGTGTTACGAAGTCATGTTTACATATATACAGTAAAATAATAGAAGCATTAATTTGGTGAAATTAGTGACCCAATCGCGACGGAATAACGATACGGATATGGTTGAAATTTGTAACAGAGAAAGTTTAGATATTAAGAAACTACTATTTAATGTGGATGGACCATTTTTAAGCATAGCAATTTTTAACAGTTGTAACTTGCATAGCAATTGCATCCATCAAAAACGGTACGTTTTATAGCGTATCTATTGTTAATATAAGTGATATAGACTTTTAGTGCATTTTTCTGAAGCAGGCTAGCTTACACATGAATCAAAATGAAAAAAATATTTTTTGTCTTCTACGGCCCAGAATAATGCCCTAAAAGATGCATTTTATATTCACAGATTATTTTGAATTTAAATAAGTACGTCAGTTCTCACACATGCGACGCTAATGAAAACTGATGAACCGTGCAACTGTTTGTCCAAAAATACATACTTTCAATAGGCGCATTAGCCGAGGACTAGCCATTTATATATATATGTATATATATATATATATATATATATATATATATATGAAGTTCTTATTTAACAAAATATTACTTTACTTGTTATAGTCAATGAAACAACATTTAGAGCCTTTTTACAATTAAATCCAAAAAAATCCTATTGATACGAAACATTCACAATTAAATTTTTCCATAAAATCTCACAACCGTCAGTCGTGACATCTAGTGGCCCTGCCAATAAAACGACAAAGACAAACTTAAGAAAAATGATCGTAATCGTAAGAAGTTTTCTTTACATATAGATATATATATATATATATATATATATATATATACTACGTTACCCTGTCTTAAATTGAGATATTAACTATCCTATATATATTCTATATACATAGTAGTTTCGAAGTTTAGAAAAAACGCCCTAACACTAGATTTTATATATACGAGTATGTGTGTGTGTGTGTATGTGTATGTTTGTCCTCAAGTCACGTTTCAATTAAATATTCCTATATATAATGCATATTATTAATTGTAAAAACGAGAACCTTTTTTGTTTCAATATTTCTTATTGCTTTACCGATTTATTAGCATTAATTGGTTGCAATTAAGACTTCAATATCTGTATTATTTTTTGTTATATATTGTGACCTTTAATTTAAACTGGTTTAAACTCTTTATTAATTAATAACATTTTTTACTGCAACTTGGCGTTTTGAAATGTAGTAAAATGGTAGCAGCATCTGTGTAGGAATGTATATGAATAGAACTAGTTCCAATGCAACAAGTTAGACATTTGTTTAGACCAGTTTTTGCGGTCAAATAATAAATTATTAGATTTATTAACCATTTGAATATCCAGACAACATTCTTAATAAGCTGAGATATAAATACAGAACGATATATTCAATTTCTAAAGCAAATAAATAAATACGACCGAACATCACTTATTTTACTGGTCCTAAAGTATTATTTTCACTAGTTGTAAGATTCATTTTATGTACGATTATTGGATGTGAATGTGTTATTAGTCTTGTTTCTAAATACCAATAAAAAATAACTGAAATTAAACAAAATCTGTACACAAGTACGTGATCCAACTATAAATTGCAACTACATCCGTATACATTGAATTATACCATTTGATATATGGTATGCCGTGATGTACCGGCAGAGAAGAATAGTACCTCGCCCTGTTCAAGGTGTCGTAAGAGGCGACTAAGATACCAGAACCGACAGATAGCGGTATATCCGGAACAGTGTAGCTCAAATGAACAGGGCGGGGTAAGACAGCCGCATCCCCGTCGCAAAAGCTACGCCTTGCGATTGCCAACACGCTAACCCAGCGCGGCAATTAAGGGCAACACTTCCCCCTTTCTCGGGGAGGTGTATGTCCAACAGTGGACTTCCACCGGCTGATGTGACGATGATTCGATGTATAAAGAGGGAAATGAAACGATGTATACATAGGCACATTTTTTTTGTATTGCTTCTCACACCATCTGCTCTACTTAATCGCGGGTTAAGTTAATAAACTACATATATTTTCTTCTAACTTCATTTTTTTATTAACAAAGCGCTTTGTTGTTTATACGTCCAGTACGAATATCGCTTACTACAATGCCGACGGGGTCGTAAAAAATTCAAGTACGTCAGCATTCCGCCTAGAATGATGAGTCTATTAGTCAAAGACATTAACTGTGTAAAATTAATACGATCAATCAATATAAAACAAGACACTTAAAATCTTCATGGCTTGAATTTATGGCATCTTATCTAAATAGGGAGTGTTAACTTATAAAGCTTATAAATATGGCGCAGATGGTAGTGAACCTGTCTTGTACGCCAATGGTCGTGGGTTCGATCCCCACTCAGGATAAATATTTATGTGATGATAAAATATTATTTGTTTTGAGTTTGGGCGTTAAAGTATGGATTTAAGTAGTATATTTGTGATTCCTCTGTTGTCTGATGTCCGCGACACAAGTGCTTTAAGCGACTTGTCTCGGAGTCATGAGCATAAAACTCATCTCAAAAAAATCCAGTTTAGATAATATTTTATTACATTACGTAATTATTAATAGACATATGCGATAAATGTTTTAGAATATTGAAATCATATAATCAAATAGATAGTACTTACATATATATATAAAATTCCTATAATCTAAACTATAAGGGTAAGAAAGTCGAAACTTTGCACAAAGGTTCCTTGTATGAAAATTCACCTTCATTACAAAGGTTCTTTATTGAAAGTCATGAAACACGTAAAATATTTTTTTGTAAATAATCAGTTATGGGGGTAAGGTAAATGTGTGTAAAATTAGTATTAACGCGGGTGAAATCGAGGGGCGCTGCTAGTTGCCAATACATTCCAATATATTGGACGTTCATTTATAGTCAGTCCTCTTTAACGACTTATTAACATTTAAAATTTCTATGTAACATAAAAAAGGTAGTAAAACTTCATGCAAGCCTCTAAGGTCCCGATCCTTAAAGACTAGAGATTTTAAAGGCATATAAATTATAAAGGCAACTACTCACTGTTAGCGCACTTCTGTGGCACGGGCAGGGAAAGGAACCGGCCTGGCTTCTGCGCAGCCGCCAGCGTCGCCAGCACGGCCGCGCATGCTACCACCAACCACGTATGCATCTGGAAAAAAAAATATAGATGTAGTCGTCAATAATCTAAAAGGGTGTATGTTTTAAGAGTTTTTATGAGCACAGGTGTAAGTAATCCTGTCTTGTGTGCAAAAGGCAGTGGGTGCGATCCCCACGCGATTGAAATTATGGTATTTTTTCTGTCTGTACTTTAATTTAAGAGTAATTGTTATTGTGCTTACTGTGATATATATTACTTTGTATGTGCTCTTAAGTTCTTTAAGTAAATAAAAAAATCCCACAACATCTCATAAATTTACTCGATTCTGTGACAAGTCGCTTATAGCACTTGTGTTACGGATACCAGACAACAGAGGAATCAGAAGTATACTACTCAAATACATATATTTAACACCTATACACAGAACAAACATGAGATATTTTGTAAATTTGTTGTTGTTTGTAAGATATGATCAATTATTAATAACTACTGATAACTCCCGCCTATTTCCCACCAAAGTAAACAGATACTTTTTCACTGGCCACCAAACTTTTGTCAATATTAAAAAGATATTCAATATGGAAAAAAAGCTTCAAAGACTTTCTCACAACCTAGTCTAAAGCCTTTGGATCGTACAAAAAAATGTATCAACGAAAATATACATTGATTGCTTCGTGTTAGTTTAACACATCTGCATTAATATTCGATGAAAAGTCGAACTCACTAAAACTGTTAAATTACTAATTTCATGATGTAAATTAATTTGAAATTTGACGTAGTCCTATTAACTAACTTTAAATCGAGACTATGCATTGGAAAGAACAGCGTTGGACGTCTACCCACAAGGTGAACAGACGATCTGACAGACGATGGTTGCAAGTCGCAAACAACCTGTCTTGGTGGAGATCTCCTATCTGACAATGTCCTGTTTAACAAAGGCTTAAACCATACAGCTGATATGGTATTAACTATGATGAAACGTGCAAAGGATTATCCACCGAATAAATTAATAATTCAAGGGTTTATTTACTGTGGTTGTTATGTATGCATAATTTTATGAAAGGATCTTTATGTCCTGGTATAGTGATGTCATAACGATCATTCTGATAGTCAATACATTTGCATTTCATTGACAACACATACTGTGCGATTCTAGACTCAATTTATAACATAATTACGCAGGCGTGTTCCCATTATCCTACCGGTTTACACAAGACTGTCGCGTATGTATCAGGAATGCATTAGCACATATCGCTTAATATTTATTAATGACTAGCTGCGCCCGCGACTTCATCCGCATCGCAATTTCGAATTAAAAAATAGCCTATGTCCTTTCTAAGGGTCTAAAGATTGTCTGCACCAAATTTTATCAAAATCGGTTGAGAAGTTTAAGCGGGAAAGCGTAACAGACAGACAGAGTTACTTTCGCTTTTACAATATTAGTAGGGATTAAGTTCTTTAGGAAATTATACAATACTGTCTTCTCTTTACGATATTAAATTGAAAAAAATAATATTGCACTTTTTAATATTTGATAATGTTTGTTGTCTTACAATCACAAGTCTACTCCAATACAAAAATAACTTCATATTTTAATCACAGTCACATAACGTTTTAAGTACTACTAGCCCTTTATATATCTCTATTATTATACTAATATATTATATAGACGTTGTCTGGTTACCTAATTAATACCTATACTATAATAAATATATATACCTTTTGTTGTTGTTGTATGTTTATCAAGAAAAAAAATTATGGTACTGTAAATTGAGATACAAACTATCCTATCTCTGAAGTTTAAAAACTATGTACATCAAAAATTTTAATTAAAATCGGTTCAGTAGTTTAGAAGTTAATCCTGGACCAACCTTATTTTTTTATTTGACCATTCCGACAAACAAGCCTACAATCCGCAGTGATAGTAAGTGGCACTGCAGCCTAAAGACGCTCGTTATATCACAAGGATATCACTAGCGCGTTTTCTACCTTGTGACTTGAGAATATTACGAGTATACCACATTACAAAGTTTGCATTTCATTGTGTCTCTCACTCTTTAAACCGTAACACAGTAAAGTGATCACTGTTATTTGGCGGTAGGAAGAGTTGAGAGGGTGGTACCAATGCAGACGACCTTTGTACTAGGTTTACTTGATGTGTATTTTACAAATAAAGGTAATGTGCCATATTCAAAATACATTTTAACCATTACAAAAGTCCCGGTTGACCCCCTCCTAACCTCCTAGACCTGATGTTCTGATTAAAGTCAATCACGAAACGAAGCATCTTCATTTAGTTGCAGTCTCTCTCGAAATGCCAAAGTAGAGCTAATGCGTATTTAATTGACGCAGATACCAGTGCGGGCATAATCTGCAGTGTCTACGTTTTAGTGAGGCAATCCTGTGGCGAACTTAATTAAATCTTTACTTTCGGATCTCGTAAATAAATGAGAACTTTCGATAACGCTGATCTTTTGAAGAATAATACTGACTATTTATAGTGTTACAGAATACATACTTGACACTTTTGTAGTATACGTACTCATACAGCGTTTAATTGGATCAATTAATAAATCCATACAACTTATATTATTGACCTGACTTTGAGTTAATCCAACATTTTAATGAATAAGTGTTCATGATTTTGGAGTTTTAGAAATTGGAATTCAATCCCAAAGGATGTAAATATTACTTGACTTCAAGATACGTCACTTTAAGCACTTGTATTACGGATATCAGACAACAGAAGAATTACACACATTGTTCGTCGTTTGATATATGTGGATGTATATAAGTAGTCATAATGCTCGTATGATACATACATTTTATATATTAATATAAATATTTAACTGTATGGTCCGTCAATTGCGTCAGGCCACACCTTTTCAGTCAATGTTTACTATTCTCGGTGTATCGACACCGTTACGTTATTGCATATTTCCAAAAACGATGTTCAAATATGCAATACTTACAGGTTTAAAATTCTGTCACCCACGTCTTTCTTTCTGATACGAGCGGAGCAGGGGACCGTTCGCGTTGAGCAATGTTTCCTTTTCGGTCCACAATTGTGTCGGCACGATAAACTTGAGTTTGTTAGTACACTACTCATACATCTATGCCAAGCCTCGCCTTTGCTCGACCCGGTCAGTGTGTCAGAAAGAATGTACAGTATTATGTTTAGCAAATATTGGCTCTGATGTCACATGTCGGTGGCGAACAGGCAACCGCTAACGCTTCGATTGTTTTTAAGATGTCCGACGCGGTAAGTTAGGCCTGTGACACATTGGTCAACTGGAGTTACGTAAAAACGAGAGTTGCCGGCCTGCCCGGGAGCCTCGGGCGACAAGTGACCAAAGTAATGCGGCGACCTAATAACCGTAAAACTGTGTCACTTGACTTCGCTGCCAGTGCAAGCTGTTATGCATATTGACTTTTTAATTAAGCAAGCGACACGGCCGAATTCGTCCTTACCTTTAATGTGAATAAATATTTGCGAGCGACGTAAAAAAACGTGATAAAGGATACTGGCATCCGCAATCTTAGGTGAGGTAAAAACTCGGCATGTATAATGTCGTAGATACCTAAACCCGGAAACGAGCTGTCGTCAGGCGGCGCTGTATCACGCAGCCGGCGAGCCCGCATGATGTAACCTTGACACGCATGTACATCTCTTAACTGATGGTATGACCGTAAGCGGATAATTGCGATCCCACTTCATCAATAAAGAATAAGGTGACGCGTCATCACGTGTGCTATGGCGAGATGCATCGTGCGCTCTCAGGGTTGACGCTAATTGACTTCCTCGGCCAAATACGGACATTAACGTTTCGTATTTTTTTTCTGCCATGTGAACCCAAGTAATCGAAGCAAACTGTAACTGATCATAATATGGTTAAATAACATCGTTACATAACTTACGATGTACACATGAGTAAGGCAGTTGTTAATTGAGGTTAAGAAAACGAGATGTTGTTTTCGTCAATGAGTAAGTACTCTGACAGGTAACAATTGAGTTCAAACTACTTAAAAATGGGCATGTAACACGATCGTGAAAAAATTGATCGCCCGTAATTGTTACTCTGTTTTGCTGTCGCTTAAGTCACGGCCTGCCAGTGTATTGATATTAATGGCGATCGTCACGCGTCGTAGTGTCAACAAATTTGAATGGCCTTCTAAACCTGATCCACTATCTATAGTCAAAGCCAAAGGCGGAGGCCGTTGATGGTCCAACAATAGCTCGCACGAGCTCAATTCTTCAAGATCTGTGTGCCAATCGCGAATTTAGTGCGACCACTCGAGCACAATGTGTCGAGGGTGTTGCAACCGCGTCGAGGCCGTCGGTCACGATCCTGCAGTCGTGCATCGCTGCACTCCTTGTGGCGCCTTGCCGAGCGATTGTGCCCGCTTGAGAACCTCCGACGGGTGTCGCAACCCACCGCTAATTCAACTTATAAACTATTTGTTTAACAACATTTAGCCCCTAATTACGTCGATATTTGTTTTATCTGTTCTCTCACAGCTTGCTTTTCGCATAAATACACATACATTTTATATTCTAATATAAAATGTAACTAGGCATCTAAAACATTAAGGGCAACATCAAAAGATATGTCCAATTTTCAAAAATATAATAATTCTCCCACATAAATGGGACAGTTATTTTGCCGCTTGATTGAACATGTATAGATTTCAGTTATATCTCGCTTATGAGCACCAAGTTTCCAATGCCAGCCAATCGATGTTGTGTCATGTTACTGTCCCATTTGCAAGTCGCAACCCTGGTCGCGGAATGCATAGCCTAAATGAATATTCATGTGGGATGCTATAAGACTTTGTGTCTTCAGTTTTGTAATAGCGTTTAACAATGTTTGCAAACCGTTACGTGGCTCAGGAAATGGTTTGTAACTCCCCATGATATTTGCGTAAATTTTAGTTCGTAAATAATACTATCTAACTGTCTTCATTACATCGTGACGCCGATTTATACAATAATACGCCTGTATTTTTCTTTTTAAATAATTTGTTTAATACTATTTTACATCTTTGCCGTGAGGTGCCGGCAGAGTAGAATAGTACCTCCCCTGTACCAGGTGTCTTAAGAGGCAAATAAGGTACCAGGACCAGTAGATGGCGGTATATCCATAACAATGCAGCTCAAATGCACAGAGCGGGGATGGGCATGAGCATCCCCGTCACAAAAGCTACGCTGAGAGTGTGTGTGTAGCAGCACTTGTCCAGCTCAGCAATTATGGGCAAACGTCCCCTTTTCTTGAGGAGGACATTAAAAGTCTACTGTTGGACAGAGACAATAGTGGACTTCCACTGGCTGGTATGATCTTATGATGATTTTACATCTAAACTAGCTAAACAATTAATTATTTGTAAAGTTAATCATTTATGGTATAAATATCATCGTTTTCCAACAAGTGAAACTACAATAAACTGTTCCGTTAAGTCATTGAGCACCGTGTCACGTTCAGTTGGCCATTGTATATTCGACATACGCTTTGACCTGCCATTCAAGTGAAACTTTTATTGGCCTGCGTAACAAGTCTGTTAGATTAAGAAATCTTTAGTCCCTGCTTCCGTGGTTTTGTTAATAGGCATTTTGAAGCAATGAGATTATGAAGCTCCGTATCCGAGTTCCTTATGAATAAACCATAACCAAGAACACTTCAACACCATACCTGACTTGACTGATACAAAAGTTTCGATCATTTTTAGGAGTATCAATAGAAAATGTTATAATAGAATATCCACCGTCAAAGCCGGTTTAAAATTAATCTTATACAGATATTTGCTCCGAACGTGAAACCCGTTTCTCACACTTCCGTCTTTCTTGTCATATCATCCATTCATGTCAGATTTATGTCTATTTAACTTCTTATCTCTCAGACCACCTCAAACACCGACTATGAAAACGCTTTTCATATTTCGAAGTCTCTTAAACGACTTTTAGAATCGCAACGTACTTGAAAATTAAATAATTTTATCTGACATATTATAATGAAACAATGTTTATCTATGTACACGTTCTATACTACCATCTATAATGATATTATATTACATTTTGCTTATAATAAAAATACGTTTTTAACGGTTTTAAAACGCCAATCTTTCTAAAGATATCTTGAAGACGGTTGCCTCCAGGTAATCGAAACATCGAATTAAAAATGTTAAAAATTTAAATAAACCACGTTAAAAAAATAATGTTACTGTAATGATAATACATAAAAAAATAATTTTAATTCTATTTAGATTCTGAAATTTCACCACTTTTAAATAGCTATTCCAGCGTGACTAAGTAAAAACTCAACAAGTTCTCACATTCATAAAAACATTAAAAATAAGATAAAAGATAAATTCAATAATTAACTTATCGTTTATCTTATTTTCAATCACACACTTCGAACCTTTTAGAAACTTAATTGGCAACATGTGAAGACGGCTTGCATTTGTCTTTTTTTTTATGATTCACTTGGTAATTTTATTATATAGAGATAAGAACTTTAATTTAAAAAAGCGACTGCACTCAATGAGGAAAACAATCAAGTGCATTTGTTATCGCGGAAAATCTTCGCATACGATGATTTTATAAAAGAATGATTTCCGCTATAAGACTAAAAGCCGTGCTTTAATTAGTAACATAAAAACTTTACATTGTATGAGTTCAGATTAAAGGATCAATACTTACTACCTTATAAGGTTTTATTAAATATTATGAGGATTTTAAACAAGTAAATTTTAAAAGGACATTTAATAAGGATTTATTTGATAAAAGTTATTTTTTAAGATTTTTTGATTGCAAAGATCTCTTCAAGAATTAAGTATATGACAGAATGATATGCTACCGGTTTACTGTATTACATTAATGCAAGATTAATTGTTAATTTGATATACGAATTAGCGGTGCCATGACATTAAATTATATTATACGCGAAAATCAAATATTTACGAGTGAGCCTTCGCACTTGGATCGGCCCCAGAAGGCGCTAACTCCGCTAACACACGGGGCCATCGCAAGTTCAATGCTACGGCTGTTATAAAACCAGCGCGTGACAGATGGATCCACTCTACGGCTCTGACCTCGGGGACGAACCGCGACCTTGCTATCGGACCATCTCGATATACTAATTTATATGTCAATCCATAGATATTATCCAGGAAGCAGATTTACATAAGTATTCGCATTGCCAAAAGGTGGCGTTGGAAATCTTTAACATTATTCAATAAGTCACTCTTTAAAAAAAATTACTTGAATTCAACAACATTTTGTAGATTTGACCATGTAATAAGTCAAAACTCAGAGCCGTTACTGAGAATTCCGTGTTAAAATTTAGTCTTAGTCAATTAAAATCGTCATAAAAGGTTTATTAAAAATCAATACAAGGAAACAATAATATATATTTTCAAAGTGAAAAACTTACTAACATAAAAACAAAAGAAATAGCGGTAACATCGGACGGCCGGGTGGTTTCGAAAGGCGCGGGCGCTGGGCGCGGGGCAAATGTCAACCGTTGCGCAACAGTTCAAGGCTACTACGCCGCTATAACAAACGACATTCTTTTAAACACGCGTGGTTTTCAACTGTGCCCGTTCAGGAACCAAATTCGGGTTGGATTGAGTCTTATTTAATATAAGATTGTAGCCACTAAAATGAAATTAAAACAACATGTACCAACTTCCAACTAAACCTTTTTAATTTTCCTGTTTGCGTTAATGACTTGTCAGATTATTTCGTAGTTTTTGAATGAGGTTACTGACTGCTTAAAGTAATATTAATCATTGAGTAAATCCTACAAAAATATTATCGATCACAAAAATGGGCAAAAGCTCTCAGCGCGCGTTGATGTCTTTCTTACTAATGTAATCGATTGTTATTTCAAACATTTGCATAATGCAATAATTTAGTCAATAATGGGATTCAATTGCGTAAATCGATAGTCGTCGATTGAGTCAATGAAAGCTTTTCCTAATCGATAAAAGCCTTTGGGTTCCTAGAAACGATTTGCGAGTTTATTTGAAGATTTTGTTTTAATATTTTGATTACGCGATGGATTCGATAAAATATTTTTGTGGTTACAATTACTAAGAGACTACAAATTATTTCGTAATTAATTTAATAATAAACGACTGATACAGCGTTTTCTTAGCGAAATAAGTAAAAATCTAACCAATGTTAAGTACATCAACTTTGGAGAAAGATTATTGTTATATCATAATAATCTAATCCCCGATTTTACGTGTGGTCTGGTATCTACGTATACTTTTGTAGATATTTTTAAAATAACGCTTTAACCAAGTAAAGGTAGCAAGGTATCTAAACATAAATGTGAATCAACGAGGTTGGAACGTCTCACAAGTGTTTGATATTATGTTCTAATAATACAACTGAAATATTTTTTGTGCTAGATTTAAAACAGTTTTTCAAAGCCCACATATATATTATAGTACTTAATACATACTGAAGTGTATTAAGTTGTTGCCTAATTAGCCTCGGGTAATAACTATTAGATCGACACTAATTTGTTGGACTAGTGTTGCTTAATATGTATTTAAGTATAGCGATCTAACTTCAATCATGCTCAGAATAAGAGACATGTACTTTCTAGCCTCGAATGACTGATATATATTATATACAAACTGTGTGTAATTATCTATATTTTATGTACTTTTAGTACATTATACATACTGATTTCAAAGTAAATAATGTCAATATGTACTACTGATTTCAAAGTAAATAATGTCAAACAATTTCAACACTTTCCACGTGCCAAAAACAAGCAAGAATCCTACATAACTAAATCTTTTATTTAGGTATGTAGGATTCTCAATACATAATTAATTATGATCAGGAAAATAGTAAAGGTAACATTCGAGGAACATTAAGAGTACATTATAATTAGAATTAGAATGTATTTTTACATTTATAGATAGTGTGGGATAATGTACCAATATACTAAGGCTAGTTTTTCTGTTCTAAGAAAAAATCTTTGTCTCTCTGTAAGCTAATAACAAAAAGTATAATACTGGTAAATTGTTCGAACAATGACATTAAAGTTGAAAACTAAACTAGACAGATCTAGACCTGCAAGTGAGGTATTGTGAGATTGTACGCGTGGGATTGAGTTTTTATCGGCTAAAATAAAATTCTGTAAAGCATCACTTAGATACAACGACAGGATAATACATCTGAAAATAGAAACACAAAAAAATGTATGTATTTCTAATAATTATCATTACCAATGTCGTGATAGAAATATCTTATTAAAACTTATTTATTGTAAAAAAATCAATCTGTTCTTATGATATAATAGAATCTAATGATGGTTGTAATATATTAGCATGTATAATTGTAACAATATGTCTTCCTAATCGACATTATAAAGTATTATATAAAAAGATCAAGTTTAAAATTTAGGTTACTACTATTCGGCGATGGTTTTCTAGAAATTTATTTTTATCTATTCCAAAAAGCTAACTTGACAATCTTTTTAATTTATCTTTACTAATAGCTATAAGTATGTAGATATAGCGAACGATGCAAGCACCGGAATTCACGTGTCATTAGGTTATTGACAAACGAACACCAGATTTACCGGCCGACACCATCATAACTTCAGTTTCCCAATCCACTGGGAATCGTGATTTCGTTTCATACTTCGCAGCACGTAACTTGATTGTAGCCGTCACGCGTTAAAGGTCTCCTATCCATGTATATTATTATTTAGTCAGTAAGTCACTATTTGTTGAGTTATTAGACTTAGAAGTCATTACAGTAATGTTTCAATTTACGAAACGACAGTTTTCGATTATTATAATAGATGTTTGCCCTGGAGTACCAGCGGTACCGCGTGTTGTATCAGGCAACTGAAGTGCCTGAACTGATTAAGGCGGTATATCCAAACTTTATACAGAGTACTTCAAGTTAAATGCTATTATGAAAAGAAATATTCTCATCGCTATGCTATGCAGAAAGAATGACAATTACTTATGTTCAAAGTCCCCGAAGGATAAAAGCCTTAACATTAGATCAGCTCTATTGAAAATTACTTAGGAAGGTATCATGGTTAGTTTTAAATAGGTCCAGCAGTGTATGTCCAACAGCTGACTTAGTAATTACTAAAATTAAAAGTAGTGCTTGATGGTCCGTTCTCTAATTGGTCAGTCAACATATTATAAACGCGAGTGGTTGTGAGTATAGATGTCTTTGAAAAATATGTATTATTATATAACAACAAGAATATAAATCCATAGATCACTTTAGGTCTGTTCTGTCATCATCATTATCATCATAGCAGTAAAAAAAACATCATAAGTCTTCCCAAGAAAGTTACCAAATATTGTCATTATTGCCGCGCTGGGCAAGCGTGGTGGCTATTGCGCGTAGCTTTGTGACGGGAATGCTGCTGACCATCCCCGCCTTGGTACATTTGAGATATACTGCTTCGAGTGGATATACCGCCATCTGTCGGTTCCGGTACCTCAGTCGCCTCTTGCGACACCTGGCATAGGGGGATTTACTTTTATATTCTGCCTGTACCACACGGCTCCAACACTTAAATAATTACTAGAAATTTTTCCGTGGTAAACCGTGGTAAATATTTCAGCATTGCATTTTTCTAATCTGTTTCTTGCATTTCACAAATTGCTTGAACAAATATGTGCAAAAATGCATTTTGCAATGCTTTTAACTGACTTATGTTAGCCAATTCTAAATTGAGAGTAAATTATGCCTAAAATATGTAGAGCGTTTAGCTCAGTAGTCTCTGACACAGATGCATAATGCAGAGATGAGCGTGCGCAGTAGCATACCAAATAAGGATCAGGGTATTATGGTGATTAAACATTAAATAAAATTTTGTGGAAGAATTTGGTTGGTACCGTTTGATCGAAACTTTTGGTTCAATATTTCCGTACCTTGCAATTCAATATTTGAAGGTAAAAAGTTGTTTGATATTTAGTAGTAAACGCGTAGACATTAGAAAACATATTTTTGTGGTTGTCAGTTTCCTACGCTTTCACGGCTTAAATGGCGTACTCCATTTGACGAATTTGGTACGTGGATACCTTGTACTTCCTCTCAGAGTAGAGAATTGGACATACAGGCTTAGAGTGAAGGCAAAACGCTAGTATTCATACAACTGTATCATATATAAAAAGAAAGGCTGACTGACTAACTGAAATATCAACACAGGGTCAAAACTATAATATAGAACCTTGAATTTTTTTACATGGGTTCCTTTTATGACCTAGGGGAGCATTAAAAGGTTTTTTCAATTCACCCCCTAAAAATGACTAAAATGGAGGTGAAATGTGAGAATTTATTTGCTGTTTTTGAAGTTAAACGAATGAAATTCAATTTTACTGGTTCCTATAAATCTTGTATCATCTTGTATCATGTTTTTTTCATATAGAAGGTTTTTATGCTAATCACTTACTTATACACTAGCTCGACTTGAAGTTCAGTGTGCGTCTCAAAACGATTAAAAAAATTAAGCCCAGTGACTACTTTAATTGTTTAAGTAAGTAAAGTATCTGTCTTCCTTCAGTAAATTTGCTTTATGTATCAATAACGTGTCTTCTATATTCAAATGTCAAATTCATTTATCAAATTCCATTAAAATCGGTTGACTAATTAAGCCTTAAAAACGTAACCAACAAACAGATAGAGTTATTCCGTATTTATTTGTTACTTTAGTGTGAATAGTTGTGACAGTTAAGAATTAGTTTTTAACCCAACAAAGTTGCGATTTTATTGTGCTAATAATGATTTACCAAATAACATAATAATTTTCATAATTTATAACGTCTTATTATCCAAATTTAATTAATGTTTTGCAGCATTACTGAGCTTAATTAAGCTGTAAAATCCTAATTAATTCGCTGGTTAAATGATCCTTAAAATTAATGAATTTATATATATATGAAATCGATGATTTTAGTGCACATTTTAAGTAACAAGTTTTTTAAATAATATCTTTATAAATCAAAATTGTGTTTGTCCGGGATGAACTTCTAAACTACTGTACCGATTTTAATAATTCTTTGCTTTTACTATATATCTCAATTTATAGTCGCATTTTTTTCATATTAAACACATAGCCGACGGGCCCGATGCCCGATGGTGGTGATCCTAAGAGCCGTGGGTCGTGGGTTTGATCACACTCAGCAAATATTAACTTGATGAATATTTATATTTGTTCTGTGTCTAGAAGTTACAAAATCTCATACATTAACATGATTCCAAGATAAATCGTTTAAAAAACTTGTGTTTGAGACATCAGACATCAGAGAAATACCAATATTCATTGTTTAATGTTTCCTTTGGTTGGGGATCGAACCCACGCCCTTGTCGCACTAGATAGGAACACCACCGACTGCGACATCAGACTTGTCAGCATTTTTACAAATTAAACTGGTTAAAACAGAAGCGCTCACTCAGCTTTTTCTTCGACTGTAAATGCGACTGCGGCGGCGACGGACGCAGACGCGGACGCGGGCGCGGTTCAGCGTACTGAAGGGAGCGCATGCGAAGGCGGTTTTCATCAAATTCTCTATATCTACAACGTACCTTTATAGGACTCCTTACATAGCTCATATTGAGAGCGATCTAGAGATAATTAAGCGATATATTGTACCCGAACCCTGAAGAAGGGAATCTTTTTCTAAAAGCAAGGCAGTGTGGGTCTCTTTCGAAATCACAGCCATTAAATCGTACAACCGTAATAGATTTTTACTTTTCCGTACTCTATCTCACAAATGACAAACGCATGCTTCTAAATTTATAATTATTGTGACAATGACATTATGCTAATGCCCAAGCCTAGTTCTGAAGTTGGCTAAGAACATTTCTGACTTTGACACATGGCCCCACAGTGTCAAAGCCGAATCCTAGTATTATGGAACGCTCTTTACGTGTGCACGCGTAATGCTGTGTACTGCGGTTTTGTAATAGCATGGCTGAAAAGGAAACCTCAGCCGCGTTAGACATTAACAACCGATAAATGTCACCGCGGGGCAGAGTACAGACTGCACAGATATAATCCTATAATAAACTTTCCAAATACGGATACATAAATACAACGTCGTGACGTAACGAATCAGAATGATATTGTATATAACGCGTCTCATTTATTATTAGACACTGATTTGGTAGGTTAATCCGAAAGCGATTATATTATCTGAGCACGCGAGTTTTAATAGACATCAATCTCTGCGATCGATAACTTTGACCCGAGTTTGAAATATTATGCAAGTAGTTTTATTGAACTGGTTCCCAGAGCTTCTGGACTAGTTACAAAATTGCACCGCTTTATATTGTTATATTGAGTGCTTTTCCACCAGATTAATGTACTGGTTTTTAAGAGATCAATTTTAAACATATTCGTATTTACAGAGAACAGACGCACAACTAGAAACTTGTTTGAAATAAATGTATTCAAATGACTTTGTTCAAAGATATCATCACGTGTCTTCAGAATATTTAAATAATATTCTTATATAAAAAAAAAATATTTTCAAAAACAGATCTACCTTAATTTAGTGTATCATTGAATCAACTAAATCGAAAGCTTTAGTTTATTAGTGTTTCAGGCGACCGGTCTTGTCGACCTTCGCGAGTAAATTGTGAAACACTACATCGATTTTGTTAATAAAACGCTTTGAATTCTCATATGACAGGGTCAAGATCTACCGATAACACACGACAAGCATTTAATTACGCCTCGAAAACATTCCACTTAGCTTACAGTGCGCAACTTAAAGACGAGCGTTGTAAGACGAGAAGCATCGGAACAGCCTCTAATGGCGGTTAGTCAAGTGTTGAAACCTCCCCATAGAAAAGGGCTCTCAGTAATAATCACAGCATCAGCGATGTCGCAACCGCGTCTTGACATACATACGCTACACGCCGTAATCTAGTACCGACACTGCGTAAATATTGGAAGGACGTAGGTACATCAAGCATTTAGCACAAATTCACTTGGCAATTTTGTGTCAGCCATCAAGTGTACAGAGATTGCTCACTGAGCCGATTGCCACAACATCTGACAGCTTGACAGGTGGCGCCCCTAATTTCAAAAAGCTATTGTTTAAATCGTATTTTAAATTAAGTTTATGCAACGAGATGATTACTGGGCTTCTCACTACTCAAATTTGGTTTACTTATATTAATTTAATTGTAATACTTAAAAATGAGTGACCTTATTAAGGTTTTCTATCCCAAATCATCCCTTTGCATTCCTACAACGAAGTTCACTTACCTTTATTTGTCGGAATAAATATGACGGCGGGAAAAATCACACAGGCACTGTTGTAATAGCGCGCCGCAGGTTTGGCCGGAGTCTTTTATAGTCGCCGTAGCGGGGATGAGATGCGCCCGCGCCGCCGGGGGGACCGACCGGCGCACGTACCTCGTGACATTACTGACCAACTAAGGTGACCTCTGAACGTTTCATCTTATTTTTCTACCCTCCTATGCACCCTATGCACTATTGCTATTATACAGCTTTGTATATCTCCCATATGGATGAATTTTGAATTGAACTTGATTGATTATATTGCAAAATCATTTTCACAATATAAAACTGGAATTTATCTCATATTAGTCCTGTTCTAGACAGGCAAGGTTTAATTAGGTCAAGGTATAAACGTTTCTTAAAACTTTCTTTATATTATTATATGTATTTTAACCGGACATCTGCATCGATAACACGCTACAGATAAATTTAACGCTACAATCTAAAGATGTTATGTTAATACTCATTATTTTATTTTGTACTTGCTCTTGATTTACTTATATATTGACCTATATTTTATTAATGACTTTATTGATGTATGTCTATGTGAACACAATTATTTGATTAGGATATTTTATAAATAGAACATAGAGTTTCTTCGTGTAATGTTGTAATAATTAAGCTCTGTTATGTTTACGTGCTTCGGCTATTACATTGTCTCAATCGCACCGTCCCACACAAATTGTTTAAACCTTGTTTGTTTATTACTTCCGATCGATCACCGGAGATTGATTACTTAAATTGATCTGTTAGTATCACGATTTTTTTACGGCGGCTTAAGATTGTGTTTAGCTTCGGTCATCGACTCTTAGGTTAGGTAAATTCTGGTTAAGAATATATATTTTATTAATATTTTTACTGCGACAGTCAAAACCGATTATAAACAATATTGAGAATAGTCCCTCGAATTCTTCCAGCCGTAGTGGAAGTAGAGAGTTTAATGGCAATATGTATTTTTTGTGCATATTTTATGAGCGTAGCGTAAAAGTATAAAAGTACTAAAACAAAAAGATACTTTATTGGTAGTTGGATTATTTTTAAAACCATTATTTTGGATTCGACAAAGGACGGTTCTTTTAAAAAATGCCCAACGAGTTGCAGCATTCTAAAATTGTAATCTAATACGATTTGCGGTTTTATCGTAAAAACAAATGTGAGTGAAATATATAATTTGTATACATAATTAATTTATTAGAAATTATTTTAAATTACTTATATAATAGTAACAAAATATATTACATAATCTTTTTGATAATAAAATTATATAGTATTTCTTTAGGAAGTACAAATATTTATACAGGAATTACAGTGAATATTTGAAGAAATTGAGAAAAACTATTTAAAACATACTTTTAATAGAAAATTAAGTTATCTTATATTTGATGATTTTGGTTTTAAGAACCCTAAAAACTCGAGAAAATATGAGTATTATTTGAGTTATACTTCTGATTATATCAGTTATACACAGATTCAACACTGTTTTAAAATATTTGAGTTTCCTATGAAGTGTGTCTGTTCATTTTAAATAATATAAGGTTATTTTTAATTGTTATTGCAATACTTTTTTTTTGCAAACTTTCAGTTTACAATACGTGCTGGTATTCATTGTACCTCAGGTGACTTCAATTACATTTTTAGTAAAAACAAAAATGAGTTTACGGACGACGGTGGAGAGGCTATAGCTGTGACCTTTGATATTGTTTTAGTGAGAATCGCTGATCTCGATGATGACACGAGCAATTATTGTGATTAACGTTTTTGCCTGCTAGCCGCGTCAACAGGATATGCTTGATGTGTTCAGACAAGCCATTTGATTGAGGTGGTATGATTCATATATGTCTTATACCGTATGCCTTCCTTTAGTGCGAATTCAATTCTTACGGCTTCTATGAATACAATCATCGGTCCGGCACTTTTATAAGTTCCTCCCGGACCAACAAAGTGATACGTAATTTTTTCATATGAATTTTCACACAAGTTCTTTATACATTATATAAATATTCCATTAATTTAATAGTTATAATAAGAGTTTACTTGTTTGTTAATAATTATTGTGTTTTATTTTTTTAGGCAATCAATTGAACACTGGAAAACGATCAAAATAAACGCAATATTTGTTCTCTTGCTGAATCTTTCATTAAAAGCTTTTGAATATTTTAAATAACATGGGAGTCTGAACAATTTTTTTTGGCATTGTTTAATAGAACAAATATTAACTTAATATTTACAATAAGTATAATTTAACAAATGTCAATAAATGTGTACATAATATAAACGTTAAGTAATATTGAATCCTTCTCGTTCTCAAATCCAATGCTGTTGGCTATGATGATGTGAGTCGCCGCATGGTCTTTCTCTTATTTAACTTTATTGTACCACCATTGACTCACAATATCAATTTCTCCCTACAACATGGCTCCTTACCCTATGTTATCTGGTTCTTAAAACATCTAACCCTACTTCTTCCCATTAATTTCGTCCCATCTCTATTTTACCATATCTTTCCAAAATTATCGAGGCAGCTGTACACAAACAGCTCTCTAGCTATATCTTACAAAACGCCCTTTTAAGTCCCTTTCAATCCGGTTTTCGTACAGGACATAGCACTACAACAGCTCTACTAAATATCCTGGATGATGTAAGAGTTGGAATGGAATACTCCCGCCTTACGGTCTTAATTCTGATTGATTTCTCCAACGCCTTCAACTCTATCAATCACGAAGTTCTCCTCTCTATTCTCTCTTACGTCTCTGATTCGGTTCGGGAGTGGTTCGCATCCTACCTTCGAGAACGCCAGCAAGCGGTGCGCCTGGGTGATGATTTGTCCCTGTGGGTGACAATTGATGCTAGTGTGCCGCAAGGTGGCATTCTGTCTCCGTTATTATTTTCCCTTTTTATAAACCTTGTTACCAAATCTATTGGCTGCTCTTACCATCTATACGCTGATGTCCTGCAACTATACACCCAGGCAGAGTAATGACCTGGATAATGCCATTGCTCGGATTAATGCTGATTTGACTAACATCACAAACTGGTCACAAAAGTTTGGTGTCTCTGTGAACCCGTCCAAGACTCAAGACATTATCTTGGGCAGCAAACGGCAATTATCCAGTTTAAAAAATGTACCTGTAATTATTTTTAATAACGTAGTAGTGCCCTACAGCACATGCGTTAAGAATATTGGCCTATTTATCGACTCTTCCTTAACCTGGAATACACATGGGTTAATGAAATCAGCAGTAAGGGTTCTGGAACGCTTCGTGCTCTCTATCGATTAAAACATTTTCTTCCTACTAAAGCCAAAACCCTTCTTATTCCATCCTTGGTTTTACCCATAATTAACTATGGTGACGTGTGCTGCACTAATATCTCTCAAGAACTCCTTAATAAATTGGATCGTCTATAAAACAACTGTCTTCGTTTTATTTTCGGCTTGCGTAAATACGATCATATTTCCCATTACTGTTCTCTTCTCGGCTGGCTTCCTATTCGAGAACATCGCAGAATTCGAGTTCTAACCATACTATTTTCAATACTTTTTGGCCCGGACGCACCAATTTACTTAAAGGACAGATTCCAATTCCTATCTTCCTCTCACGAACGTAATCTCCGTTCTTCTAATACTCTCTCGCTCTTAACTCCTAATCACTCTAGTTTTTTGACGCTGTCTTCGTACTTTATTTACTGATGCTGCTTCTCTAACTTTATAACCCTATTTCTGATGTAAGTTATTTTATGTGTACTTTACTGTGTATTTTATATATATACATTTTTTTATATCATATTTTATACCACGTTTATCTATTTTGTATATATATTGCCTGCACCACTATATATATATTTTTTTCTGTTTTGTGTAATGTTTGACTAGGAAATAATGCCATCTGGCATTAAGTCCGCCATTTGTACATTTTGTAACATTTTGTGCAATAAAGTTAAATAAATAAATAAAAAATCCTATTCGACTGCGAGTAAACACGACTCTTCTAATATCCATTGCGTTTACGCCTGTTACTTGATGTGATAAAGTGTGACACGCGTTTGTAACTTAATTTGTATAGCTAATAAATAATACTAGGCCCTTTATAAGTTATATTAAATGCCTTATATGCGTGAATTTATTCAAACACATTTCAGAAGTCAATTTAAAAGGATCATTGTATTAAGAACTTTGGTGATTTTAAATCGATGAACAAACGTTGAGATAAATGCATGAAGTGATACAGAGTAGCACAAATGCAACAGGACGGTGATTCCCGTCGCGAAACAGCAATTGCCATCATTGCCAAAATTTCCCATTCTTGCGGAGGCTTATCTCCAGCAGTGGTCGTTCTACGGCCTCAATGCTGAAGAAGCAGAGAAAGTATGTCTGAACTAAACCAAATTGAAAGTAAATGTTTAAGTACGTTAAAAAAGTTTATGTACGTATCAATTTAAGAAGAGACGTAGCAGCCCACGACCCATATCTCTCGACAATGTTTTAAGTGGACACGTTGTAGCGACCTGTCTCATTTGAATTGGTTTCAAACTCTATACAAACACCAATAGTAATTATGGTGACCGAGTTGGAATCTGTGAACCTACCTGCGGGTAGCACATTATACTCGTGTATGGTTTTTCTTATTGTTTGTCTCGCCCTCGCACAACCATAATGCGCGACCCCTCGCATATCCTGAAGGAACGTAAACGGATTACATCAAAAGACACCTTTTTATATTACAGGTCTACAAACAAGCATACAGTCCGCGTGATAATAAACATCACCGCAGCCTATACACGCTCGTAATCTCACAATAATATTACTAGCGCGTTGCCAACCTTGTGACTTAAGATATTATGTCACATTACCCAGTAATTTCACTTCCTCTCTCACCATTTAAACCGGAACACAGCAATGCGAACATTACTATTTAGTGGTAGGATAAATAATATTTGACAAATTAAGTCAAAAGGCGACAATTAATCAAAGTTAGATACTTTTATTAGTTGTCGAACTCGCTAATTGCCTAACCGCATTTCTCGTCTCATCAAAAATGTATTCGTCCCTCAAACCCTCCCATGTCCCAAATTTTAATAATTTATAAGAATATTTATATTGTCTTATTTATAAAATGTATACGTTTTTGCTTCAATTTCTTCTCTTCGTCTTTTTTACGTCATTCAAGTAATTTCCAGTTTGAAAGTAATTCCCAGTTGAGGAGTATACTTACTACGATACTCGTACGTTAATGAAAATTATATTTTAAACAATAGCAAGCAATTTTCGTAGCAAGTATTATATAAAAAATAAGCATTAATCTATAAAACCATTGACCATCACTAGAATACATGGAATTTACCTATTCCATCAAGCAATTCAATCAAGTAACTGTATTGTGTAACTTGTTATCTACTTGTTATATTAAATAGCTAGTAATTAACCTGAGGACAATGTCGTATTACCTAGTATTCTAGAATGTATCTTACCTATCAATCAATTTATGAAATAATTAATACTCACTGTAGTTTACTGGTAAAAATAAGTGAATGTAAAAGTAATGCGTTTAGTACTGATTCCTTAAAATAAAAATTTCTCACAAGAATACCTCTGTATTCTTTTTTCATAATATTAAATATATCAGATTTGTTTTTCTATTAGTAAAGCACCGATAATATTTATTAACCGTACAAAAATATCTTGTACCTGCTAATCAAACCAGTTTTGTTTTGGCATTATTTTAGAGATCTCCATGATGTCATACTCATACCATAATTCACATAAATCAAAGACAAGAAACTAATAAATTACCATGAATGATAACTATATAATAATTTTACATGCGTACATTTTTATTAATTTACATTAGATATGAAATGTTGACCGATATCTTTCCATTGTACAATCTATTTTACACAAATGGCAAAGAGTAAAGATTTTTCAAAGAACTCAGCTTTGAAGAATGTTTGGAGGATAATATATTATTGTAAAATTCCGACTGTAACATTCAAAACCACCAGGGAAATGGCGGAATTTAAACGAAACTTGTGGCGATCATAAAATTCCCCATTTTTATTAATTGCAACTTGGTTACCACTGTTAAGTGGCTGCAGAATATAAGTGCTATATTTTTATGTAGAATATAAACGATATAGATTATGAAATCTACTCTAATAAATTATATAAAATAAATAAATTTTATAAAATAAAAATATTATGAGGCTGAAGAATTTGTTTGAACGCGCTAATCTCGGAAACCGCTGGTACGATTTGAAAAAAAAATTGTTTGATAGTCCATTGGTCGAGGAATAAATTAGGGAAAATTATATTATATTTATAAAAAATAGGAGTCCGTTTTAAAATAAATAAATAAATTCTGAAAGTCACTAAGCCTGTCAAAGTCACTATTCCACGCGGACGAATTCGCGGGCACTGCTAGCCTATTTATAAGTTGAAATCAATAATCCAATCCGAATTCGCACACCTGGGCATAGTGGCTCGCGAAAATAAGTTGCTGAGAACTTAGTTTTTTGGACTCATAGGAAACATTTATATTCATAGCAAAAACATATATAATGATGATTTAATGACAGGCCTTTTAATAGTGAAAATACAAGTTTCACTTCGGAAATTTTAGGGCTTTATGAATGCTTATATCTAAATAGTGTAAGCTCTTAATTTATTAGGAAATTTAATCGTACTTACGAAGGTAATTAAGTATAGATAATTACAATATTTCATGATCTAAGGCGTGTAAAAAAATAACACGATCGTGCATCTATTTAGCTAAAAGCTCATGCTAATTTACATTTTGTGGCAGGCCTATCTGTATTCGCTCGCGTTTTATTGTCGGAAGCAATTATTAAATTAATGTACCAAAAAAACAGAAAAGTAATCAAAGTGTTTAATTCCATTCTGCAAATACTATCCTATTATTACTAAAATTAAAGTAAGTATACAATTTCTCCTAGAAAAATATATTAAAAAAAACATTATAGAAATATCCACGTGGGTGGCGTTTTTAAATGATATAGTTATATTTATATTATTTTATTATACAATATCATTTAATCTTCTTCTACGTCTATTTGTTATTATCATTATAGTTATTTAAATAACTGGGTCTATAAAATACTAATTAATATTTATTTATACATAATTTAATAACTGCAAGGTGATTATATTTCCACTTAGATTTAACAGTGAAACATAAATTACATTAACAGTTGTGTATTAAGAGGGATGTAAAGGCTTGAGAGTATGTGTCTCGCCGGGCGTGACAGTTTGCTTGACTCTGGGTAAAGTTCCCTGTCGGTATTATTTTTCAGTATAATTTACCTTCATCTTTATATTTCAGTTTCAATTTACACTGAAACCATCGTAATAACGGTGTGAAAATTGGTATCCTCATGAAAATGGTATGCAAATCTATGCTTTATCTTCAGTTTATTACGAAATCATATAGTTGCGACCGAATCTCTATAATGTATATCAACTCACAAATAAAACATTTATTATACAGTACATTTATTATACAATAAAACAGCTATTGACGGTACATGTACATAAAGCGGTACATAATGCGTTTAATACGCATATCAATTTATAATTTGACTAAAAAGAATATACTTTCCTTTTGTTTTAAATTTTTCTAAATCGGTTATCGCAAATTTGTTTTTCGATATAATCTGACTTGGCTTCATTATTTACCGTATACTAATATAGTATTGTGTTAAAAATGTTGCCTCAAAATTTTGTAGTAAGCTTTCAATTCAATAGTGCGAGCATTTTTTAAATTTACGTGCCGCTGATAATAAGTCTGAATTACCTTTTTTTGTGTAATATTACATCACATTAACCGGTAATATAAACAGAGCAATGCGAACACTGCTATTTGGCGATTGAAATAGAGGAGAGTAAGATACCAACGCAGAAGACCTTTTGTATGAGGTCTACTGAGGTACAAGAGGAGACAGCATGCGTGCTGTTTTCAATATTCACTAATCAATTAAACCCACGAGGCTCATGCTCGTTCTCTTATTAGCCTTCCATATGATCGAATAAAGAGAAAGACCAAGGCTCCTACAATATAGACATAAAAATGGGTGATATATGTCTGTAGTTACGCTGCCTAATGACAGTCATGAAGTATTTAAACAATAATGTCAGGTTCATCACTGTTAGAAGCATGGTGGCTTCTCTATTTTATTCTGTTAAAGTTAGTCTTTTTACCTTTAGTTTAGTAAATATGCAAATTGTTTTACGCATTTATTATTACATTAAATAAGAAGTGGCTTCAAAAATACTTAGTGCATATAAGGTACTGGCTCGGACATCTTTGTATTGGGAGGGGTGCACTGATGCACGTTTAATGCAGGGGCATGCTCCATTTCGGAAGAATTCATGCCTAGTCTAGTTCTCAAGCAACTTCTTACAATATATTGCAGTTGAATTTGAAATAATAAAAAAACTTATGCATGTAAACGCAGATTTACTAATAATACCTGAAAATTCTTGTCTTTAATATACCATTTAATAATCATTAATGTAAAAAAATAACGCGTTTTAATAATTTTTTTAATAATTTTCAAAATGACAAATATTAAGCATTGATGTTTTTTTAGGGTACCTTCCATTTGATCATTGAATGGCCTATTGTACGGTTATTATTACATGACATTACATTCGGTTTTATATGACAAATTCTACTTTCATATTCTGAATCTTTATCCGATCATAAACTTTGTGGCAATACTCGATTCAAGTCTTAGGATACAGTTAATTTCCTCTATTTTTCAATACATTGACTGAGAATCACAGAGACCATCCCATACTGCATATCCTTAAGGAAATGCATAAAATAAACAGGTATATATTTCTAGAACTCCATACTGATTGTTTTATACTCAAAGACGTAGTATTTTTAAAGATGTCTTCAATTTTGTCAACATAGTCGCAAAAGTCTTTAACATTTTAATATGAACACTTATTACCCAGGAAATTATGCGGTATACACGGAAATTTCTGTATCGAAGTAAAATATTGTATTTAATGCGGAATTATATCTGTTTCAAGTTAATCGACCGAGTAATATAATATTTTAAATTAAAACCAGACGCTCTTTTTCAGGAAAAAACAAGTTATTATAATCTCTCGTAAGTGTGTTTATCTGATACAACATCAAATTAAATCGATTTTGTTTTGTTTTCAGTAGATTATAAAATGGATAGACAAGGTTGCGTCAATTTATTCGGATGGATCAACTGCAATATACGAATGTACAGTACTTCGAGCTCATCTCAATCCAAATAAGTTCTAAAATGTTAGCCGGGTTCTGTCTATAATATAGTTTCTTACACACGGCTACAGATTTTCTCTCTCGAAATGTATCAATTGATAGTAAACCCTAATACATTTTTATTGAGTTCCAAATAGGTTGAGATTTTCTGATAGATATGTTGCAGTATGAGTGTACATAGTTGCACACTCGTGTATTCTATACTCGTGTAGGTACCATTATTATCCAGGAAAAACAGGATCTTACGCAGTTACGTAAGAATTTCAACCAATGTCTATTCAGTTTATATCGCAATATCTCACATTCCTTATGCAAATTGCAAACGTACGCAGATTTCATTACGCGTTCCTGACATTGATCATACGAGAGATCATCGATCGCTCGATGTTGAAATCGTAAATCGATTGGCAGTTCTCAGACACGTTATCTATTTGCTTTAATTTATACCTTTAATAGCTGGCATAGATCAGTATTGCACGTGCAAACATTATTTTATTACTTGTGTAAGGACAGATTGATTAATGTTAAATTTGTTGAAAACTGGCAATATTGCTTCTGGCATCTATTTTGTCAAGTGCTGGACGTAGAGTCCTTTTTAAAACATTCATTCTTGAATTTTTCCTATGTTTTGCAAGGATAAACTGCTGTCAGTCGCATTTAGTACCTCAAACGCCTATTAGGACATATGTTAAAGAGCTATATCTATAAATGATCTATACCAATAAAAAAATGCCAAATATCACAGATTAATTCATATCCAATTATTAATATCCAATAAAATATATATTGAACAGGATAGAAGAAGCCGCTGATTGAAATAGGTGCTTCGTAGAATTACTATTAAGATGGAGGTATTATTAATATGACGATGTATTGGTATGGTATTTTAATAACAGTCCTACAAATGGCGCGCATTAAAGAAATAGAATTTCGCTGATTTCGAAATTGTTCAAACTTTTCAGATATTTTCAGTAAATTAAAGAATTTTAGTACCACTCCGACTGAAGAAACATTAAGGGCTGGTTAGATAAAAGCTTTATTTGTTATTTGCAAACGTACAACAAACTTCTGGCAGGATCGGTTTTCATCGCACGACTCAAGGCCTTAAATAACTCCTTGAGGACCGTATTGCTTGGCTAAAGTTTGGTCGAAACCGTGCTTCGTGGATTCTGAAGGCCGGTATGAAATATAAGTAAGTACTACGAAGGCAAGATAAACAGAAGCCTGTTTCTATGGAATCACTCCTTATGAAGGAGTTAGTTACCATTATTTATGTCAGCTTATGATTCAACATAGCGTACGGAGTAGTTTTTAAAGAAAATGTATCATAAAATGCACATCGTCACATAATGAAAATCCTAATTACATATGAACCCGCATTGAAAGTTCTTGGGGAAGATTCACATTTGTCTTTATTGCTGATCACTTCTTATTGCTCGGATTAAAATACATCAGTTTTATAGAATTCTAACGTTCGCCATAATTTATTTACAAAACTACAAGTGTTTAAGTAATTAAAACGGAAATCAATCTTAAACCATAACTTTCCTTAGGTTTCTGTATATTTGCAACCAAAGCAGTGTATTAATTCAGTTCATCGGAGAACTTTTACTTAAAAGGCCTGTGCATTCCACAAAATTTTTTTAGTAAGGCCTTTACGGCCCAGGCTGTTCGTTTGTAAATTGCACTCCCGCTTAATGTTAGAGACACGCAACAGACCACGCCTGTGTTTAAACGGTTAGTAAAGGATCATTTTTATCATTTTAGTTATATCCCATTGTATTTACTTATTTAAACTCTATTTATATTTTGTATATAATAAATATATTAATATAGCTTTTTTATCTATCTTATTTACTTCTTTTGCTACCTCTTAGTTTTAGTCACTCTTTCCATCCTAAGGTTGTCTAGAAGAAATCGTTATTTGCGATTAGGCTGCCCATTTATGATTACTGTTTATATATTTTTATGTTTGGTTTAAATAAAGTATTTATTATTATTATTAATTTTTCTGTATGTATATTCTGATAATGACCAGTTAAATAACATTCTATTACTTGCTTAATCAGTATCAATCTTTTGGATATACTTATATTTAACAGTGGACGTCTTACAACTGAAATTATAATGATTAAAATCCATTTATGTGACCTGATGAATTATCATTCTCTTATTTATACTGCCCAAAAGCAATAAAAATAATTTAACCGTTTTTCTGTTCCGTATAAAACAAAATATAAATTCAGATACTGACTTTTAGTCAGTTAAAGGTGCCCTTAAGCCTTATTTATTTTGCAATCACACAATAATTTCATTGATATTTTTTACATAAAGATGCTATTGTTAATTATATCATGACCAATATAATTAAAAACCGTACTTCATAGTGATAAACTGAGAGATGACATCAAGGTATGTAACTTATAACTGACAACATCCTTAAAATACTGATTAAAATTTTAGATTTATAATTATCATGAAGTATATTACATATTACATAATTTTGAAGTTTCCATTAATAGAAATTTATTTGGATAAAGCGGTAAATAATAAAAACGCAAATTTTAAAATAAACCAAATATAATGATCCGCACGAAAAAAATGCGATGAATTTACTGGAAATGTTGTAATGTCATACTGTACACTAAAAACGGTATGAAGGCGTCTCTTGCAACACGAGTTTCGAAGGAAAATCCGTACGAGTAATCAATCAATCATATTGAAATACATAAAGATAAGTCGATAAAATTATCGAGCTAAGTTTTGTTTTTTCGTCTTAGCATAAAGCTACAAATCTCTAGGACACAGTTCAGGACTCATGTTCCAATGAAGAAGGAGACAAGTCTATTTGTTTCCTAGCCAAACACGAACTAACAATTAACAACGACAAGTACAGTGATTCTTGGAGAGTGTGTAGGCATTTTTTTAAAGAGATTTTATGCACTGTCTACACTTTGTTATTATTGCAGGTCTATCGTAAAGCCACACTCTGCATTTGACAATTATGGGCCGCAACCCTCTTGGGTGAGGCCTATGTCCACCAGTGAACGTCCTACATTTGGTACGATGAATTATAAAAGAGCGTAGAACGTTACCCTATACGCATCTATCAAATAATTGATTGATCTAAGCTGAGTACTGGGTCAGGTGATTCGTGACTCCTTGGGCCAACTCACAATTATACTACTTTGGAACAGAACGATGATTTATAAGACACGAAGCACGAAATGTAAAATATCGGTTAGACTTTATACGTTTCTAACTACCATTCATTACACGTCGCTTGGTTTAGTTGCGGTATGATTAGTATTCGAGGTATGGTAAAGCTGGAGCTATTGTGCTACCTACACAGAATACCTATACACCAGTCTCCCGTGTATTCTCTCACATAAATCGACGTGTTACCAACTACTAGTGAATTAGACGGGGCCGATGGTGCATTTGGTAGTGTTCATATCTTAGTAGCCAAAGGTCGTGGGTTCGATCTCTTACCAGGATAAATATTTATATGATGATATTTGTGTTTGTCCTCTGTGTCTGTGTCTGGTATTAATGAGTACTGTATTGTGACTCCTCAGTTGACTGATATCCGTAAAACAAGTAAAGTATGAACGGTATGTTATGTTAGGTATTTTTTCATAGGCACAACAAGCTTTACCAGTCACACATGTCGTATGTAGATATAAGATACATTTGACTAATTATTATTATAATCCATAACAGATTCATTATAATGATTAGGTGGGTGAGGCTGGAATTGGGAACAGACAGACCGACAAAGTTATTTACGCTTTACAATATTTGTATGCACAATGTTAATTCGCAGGATTCTGTGACATAATGGTCAAGTAAATGTCACAGTACAGTTTTGAGTGCGGGTGTTGTTGGGAGACAGTCCTGATGTATTTCATGTTTTATACATAAGCTTCACTAGAACTTGAGTAAGTTCACCTGAGGCACAACTGGTGTATTGTAGGATACGTTTATTTATTTATTTTTTTTAATTTGCCTTAATTACTTAGTCCTGTTTATAAGAGGTAGATCTCATACAATGGTCTTCTGCGTTGGTACATCTATCTCACTTTCACCTATTTTACTGCCAAACAGCAGGATTAGCATTGTTGTGTTCCGGTTTGAAGGATGAGAGAGGCATTAAAATTACTGGGTAATGTGATATAATATTTTCATATTTTAAGTCACAAAATTAGCAAAGAATCAGTGATATTTTAACAGTACGAGCTACAGTGACGCAGTAATCTTGTAAAAACTATACTAATTTGTACACAATTTATTTTGTATACATACTAACAAACTGTTATTTGAAAATATCTTTAATATAGATAACATAATATTTAATCTGAGAAATGGTGATATTTTTTTCAAAACCATTAAAATTTTAATTATGTTCTAGAGTTATTATTATAAACTAGTGACCTGCCATCGCTTCCCTTCAAAATGCCATGTTTTTCTGCAATATTTCAACTCAAATCTTCTTCAAATCGTATTCATATTTCAGTCAATATGTGTATATTGACTGAAATATAAATAAACTATTGCCTAAATTTCTAAATACGCCATTCACAAATACACTGTAAAAATTGTATGAGGAACCGTTGTGTAGTTTTTGCATTTGCCACGAACATACATGCAGACAGTTGTTAAAAGGATTTTATTTTGAAATATGTAGTAGCTTTTTTCAACTAAAAATCAGTAAATGCTGAAGGTAGCTTTCGATTACTGGAGGGTAACAGCGACTGTAATAAAAATGAAGGCTCTATGCATAAGTTATTCGTTTACCATGTCAGTGGCATTGATATCAAGATTACTATTAAAGGCAAGTTATCTATATATGAGTGGACCTAGTTTTTATAACCTCCGAAGAGACAATAATTAAAGTTTAATATATCTTAATTTAAATAGGCACATTTACATACCTACAAAGCCACTTTTAAATCGACAAAACCAAAAAATATAGTTTAGATTTGCTATATTATTTTACACAAATAACCTATGAACCTGACAACTAGTGTTTTAAGAGTCATTAAAACAAATAGGTCATTAAGGGACCTACTTTAATATTAATCTGCCGTTATGTTTATAGCAGATTTGTTACGCGAGGCACCAAATAAGAACCTGCAAGAATAACTGATGATGATCAGCATGCTTAAAAATAGAAACTGCGAATGATAGTTATCTTAGCAATTAAAGTGGATTTGTATGAACGAAAAGGATACCAATGAAAAGGATATGCGACATTTCTCTTAAAGTTAAATAAAAAATCGATTGTGTTTATTTAAAACGTCATTATCATAACAAAATAACACTAATATAAACTATTCGCCTTAATACGATAAGTGTGTGAAATACTTGGCAGTATCCGTATAGTATCTACACGCTCTTAGCTCAATAGTATTGTGAAAATGATAACCGGCATAGTAATTAAGAGATCAACATCTCTGCGTACTTATTTACGACAAACAATTGCCAAACAGTGTCTATTGTGCGACGCATTAAAAAAAACAGCGCCGCGTGGGAACCCATTGTGCGGTATCGAAAAAATGCATTGCAATTACTCGGCTCGACTAGGCATGAACTAAAAATATATGTTTGGTAACTGCTGTCCCAGTGTGATACAGAACAACACATCCATATAGTACTACATATCGTTAGTGATGTTCTAACAGCACGCAAGTCACTTTTGACAGTTTCATAATAATGGCGCCTTCAGCTTAAATGAGACATCTCTATAATGGGTTATAGATTGAGCCAGCATAGTAATTTTAAAGTGTTTATATTTATAGATGTTATGAAATTTTTTAGAACATTAAAAATGCACTAAAAGTTTTTGCGGAAAATATGACCATAGACTACAACGTTATGTTTAGTTCATATAGACGCAAATTTAACTTACTCACTGTTAAATGTGCTAAGGTTATAAATCATTCTAATATTTTAAACGCGAAAGGTGTACAAAATGTTTATAAGTAATGAAACTAGCTCAATCAGCCTAATCTCGTGACAGCAGTATGCAGGTGTTAAAACTGAAAGATGAATACGACACAAAAACAACGTGACCCAGTTGGACCCCGAAATGACACAGATAACAATGTTGGACCATCCTGACGGAAACTTTGAAACCTATGTTACCGACGTTAAGTTAATTACAGTAAATTAGGGAGTTTAGTTAATTTCTTGTGTAAAAACAAAAGATTTCGGGATAAAAAGTAGCCTATGTATCATACAGATCAGTTACATCAATAATCTCTATGCCGAATTTCATCTAGATCTGTTACGTTCCGGCGTGAAAGAGTAAGAAACATTCACATAACCATACTCACAAACTTGCGCGTTTTTAATATTAGTAAGGATAAACAACAGCAGGACGCTTTTCTTTTGTGTGTGGATATATCGGATAAGGGTAAATAAATTCATTCGATATAAAGGCACATAATTTCTTTAACAACTTTTATATTATGAACCCAAGTCATACAATCGGGGGAATGTGCAGCGTCTTTATATTATTGTTGGACGTTATTTTGCTTGACGCGACTTGTTTAACGAACAGTTTGAAACGATATTAAGACTTAATAAAAAGAGACTTAAGAAAATCCCGATTATCAGGTTATTGATTCTTGCCGGATCTGCTTTACCTCGTGACGTCGGACACAGCCTTCGCGATCACGTGAGGCTTCTGACTAAAACATAATATTCATTACGTTCTTAACATTATATTTCGGTATCACAGGCTTCTCTGAATTATCACCGTTCCTCGAATCAGAACAATGTTTTTTATTGTTTCTAAAGCAAATAAAAGGAAAAACTTTATTTTGTTAAAGTGTTTAATAGGTACATTAGATAACATAATATCAGTTAACGGTAAAAATTGAAGATAGACTCCATTCAAAAAAATCATTTCTTATAAAATACTTTGTAAAGTTTTCTCTCGCGATAGGGATGCTGTTGCCCATTCCCACTGTGCATTTGAGCTACACTGTCTTAGATGGAAATACCGCCATCTGTCAGTTTTGGTACCTTAGACGCCTCTTTCGACACCTGGTACAGAGGGAGTTACTATTCTACTCTGCCGGTACCTCGACTGGTTGAATAGTAAAATTATATCAGGTTGAACCCGATACCGTGGAAGTTTTTATTGGAGTACCTAACACATTAACTAAATCGAACACCAACTTTTCTAATACGGTTTATCGCATACATATCTCAACCCGACATGCACAAACTCAAGAAAATAATAATATGATTCCGTGCAGTCTTTTTATATTATACGTATGTACTGTTAGACAACTAATAAAAAAAAATAATAGAAAGTTTCTTTTTATAAATATACTTTGATCGACAAAGCAAGATGGCTGAACTGCATTGGACCCTCTACTGCTTCAGGAAGTCAAAGTCAAATTACAAAGGTTCGGATCTGACAATTGAATGAACTAGATAAGTGGAATTAATGATGAGGAAGGACCTCACATAGGTACCAGAGTACTAGTTAGCAAAATATTGAATACTTTTTCACGGGTTGTGGTACACTTAGTACTCTACTTATTCAATTCAAATAAAGTATTCAGGTAGGTAGGTAGGTATTAGCAGGATGAGGTTTAGCAGATAAACTAGGCGATAGCTGCAGAGAGAATTTTCGCAGCAGACAGGGTCAAAACAATAATATCCGGCTCAGCTCACGACCTCACGCCCCAATCCTCGAACTTCAGTCACGTGTCAACGGCCCGCGTGCGGGCATATTTGTACAAATACCACGGCCGTTGTTTCGAAACTGAAAAGGACGCATTAACAGCTCGCCTAGAATGTCTGTAGTGTTTATATACGCATTTTATTATGACGATTGAGATTGCATGCCAAAGGGTAAATGGCCCTTGGCATAACGTAAACGCATCGGCAGCAGGCGCACTGCAGGGCCGCGCAATGAATCACGAAACTCGAAGAATGCCTTAATCAGGGTAACAGCTCTCGGAAAGTTAACGGTACGTAATAAAGATAATTGAGCAATTTTAAAACCTTTAAGTTATTCTTAATAGAATTTCGTATGTGGTTTATGTTGGTGGTTATATGGTCACTGTTTATATTTTTCCTAAGTTTTTTTATTTCTTTACCCTTTGGTCATAGTAACAAAAATATTCTTTCTAACAACACCCGCTCAACTATATTGGAAGACGCTAAATAGACAAATATCCTTAATACATAAATAATAAACTCGCTAACTCTATTGCCTTATATTTCTTACTAGCGACCCGTCGCGGCAAGGGTGCAATGAGGGAAAAAAATGGTTTTTGTGAGTATGGTAAACAAGTGTTTATTTTTGACATCACATTTTTTTATGTTTTCAAGTCAGCAAACAAGCATACGGTCCGTTAGCCGCTCTCGCGAGCTTTGCGGGCACGACCGCGCGTTCAGCGCGGTCGCGGCTGCGGGGCACGCAGGTATGATACGGGCATCGGACCTCTCATCTATGAGAGGCCCCGCCCTCTTTTTCGGTGGCGCTGGAATTGACGTCTGAGTAGTCCAGCAATAGGTTCGTCTGATAATAATAAAAAAAAGGTCCGCTTGATAATAAACGTGACCGCAGCCTATAGACGATCGTGTCATCATAAAGATTTCACTGGTGTGTCGCCAACCTTGTGAACTGAAGATACAATGTCGTAGATACATTTACCCGATAATTTAACTACCTTTCTTACCCATCAAACCGTAACACAGTATAGCGAACACTGCCATTTGACGGTAGAAATAGGTGAGAGTGAGGTAGGTACCAACGCAGACGACCGACGATTTGTAAAAGATCTGCCTCTAGTAAAAGGCCACGTTATTTAATTCTAAAATTATCAATGTTTTTATACAATATTATGCATGTACATATGAAACTTTCTCTTGAAAAACACATTTAAAAAACTTGAAAAATGTTTTTTTATTAATTATACTATTATCAATTATATAGTAATAATTTATTTTTTATTAATTTTATATATTATATATTTGATCTTTATAGAGAAAATTAACATAATCAAATATTTGCTATATTTAGTTTTTATGATTGTAGTTAAGTATTTCAGTATTCCGACTGTATTGCGTGCCTAAAACAAAAAGGTTAAATTTCTCTAGTTTAAACACGAGGATATTTATTTCACTTCATAATGTTATCTTCTCCCGCCTGTGATTATATAAAATAACGTTCTAATGCACGATCGCGGAGGATCTAATTATCATCCCACGAGGCGATTGCTTTGGGACGCCCATTGATGCGATAATGATTGGGCCGACCTTAGCCTGATTGTGTGTAACCTGGCTGGAACTAAGAGCCCTCCTTTATTGTCTTAAAGTGACTACAAATGAGTACAATGCCACCATGGCCTACAGTTGCGGTTTTGAAAAAGGTGCACGGTTTCCAAATAAGTTAATTCCCTATAGTTACAGATCTAACTTTGTATAACAGTTTGCGTCGATGCAAGGTCAAAAAGTTCGTCGAACTGCAGTAGGTATCTTGATAACTAATCATGCGGTTGAATATTTTTTGTAACCAAAAGGAGGTGTGGCGATATATATATTTTCCTCAAAAAAATATTCTGTTGAAGCATTGTACTTAATTCTAAGATTTTTTTTTTATTTCTACATCAATTATTTTTGCATACAAGGAGACGCCAGCGTCGTCATCGGCGTGATTTTATTTAAACTCTATCAAAGCACAGATGTTTGTTAGATACTTTAAATTTAGCTTAATCCTACAGTAAAAAATAAAAAAGGTGTTATTACGCACTTACGTAGAGACATGGAAAAGTGTTTCGTTCAGGTATGCGATTTTTTTTAATCAATACTTTTTTATAACACTTAATTATTTTACACCGTGTATTGCACCGACGTAAGGTGCGGGTACATGGTCTCTATAATTTTAATTTATTTATTAACGATCGATGAAGCATGATATGTTATCTAAATGTTGAAGTTTTGTAGGTGACTCAAATAAAAATAAGTCCGTAAGTGCCATTACAATTCATAATATAAAAGTATTTACGTGATACAGAAACAATAGATTACGTTACGAGAGTGGCCTCTATTGACTTAGCATACCTGTCTAATATTTATTTTTAAAAAACAGTAACTGGAATCCTCAAACCTGAGAGATATAAAAAAACATTAAATGTTTCTATATCTCCCCGCGAAAAGTATGCCTTGTTTTATATTAAAGAATATATTTAGGCTATAAAAATACATCCCATCAACAAAAAGTTTTTTTTCTGATTATTAGACAAGAGTCCAAAAGGATTTGAAACTTGATTCCTTAAATTGGCATCGTGGGAATGTGTTTACAAAAACATTAATATTATGCAAAACAAAATAGTTATTTCCACAAAGTGATGGAATTCACTGGCCTCCTCGATGTCCTTGCACTCTCGAACAATGGACCTAATTTACATTGAGCGAGACCATTGTTGCATTCATTACTAATGTGTGCTAAATGTTATAAAAGGATGAAATGCATTCAAGACATTAAAATTCGCGTATGAATTCAAATACGGTGCATTTTACATAACGCATTATATTGAAAACTAGTCGTACACTATTAGGAATTCAAATAATTAATCTACTAGTGATATAGTGCCCAATAATAAATTCTGTTATTCTAATAAAGTTAGTAAATGTTGGTTTGTGGAAATTTAGTTGTCATAGGAGTCATATTTCATTAAACTGTGGAGTGCTCTTTAAAAAAAATGTGTGAAGTTATTTTTTATTGTAGAGAGCCAGTAAGAGGACGATTGAGGAAGTCATTTTACTAGAGGAGACCTCATACAAACGTTATCTGCATTGGAACCTCTATCTCACCTTTTTCTACGCATTGCTGTAATCCGGTTTGTAGGGTGAGACAGATAGTAAAATTACTGGATGATATCACAATATGTTCAGGCCACAAGATTGGCCACGCGCTCGTGTTATATTGAGAGCGTCTTTAGGGTGCAATGACGCTTATGATCATCACGCGACCGGAGCTTGTTTGTCGACTTAGTCCCACAAAAGAAAGGTTATCCTATCGGACGGGTATTAAGCTTTGACGAATGATCAATGAACGATTTCGATGCAATTTAACCTGTGGAAGACACAGAATACTTGAGATTTCGAAGATGTTCTCGCTCAGCGGAGTAGTGGACGTAAAGCTAGTCTATTTATATGGTGTGAAGAGCTCTTAAAATTGGACATAAAGTGACCAATTTTCTTCACTTGGCATTGTACATGACATACAGCTCATCGCACGACTATTTCATGATACGGTCACGTCGTATAAAGTAATATGTCAATTGATTTCGGGCTGATTTGTTTTAGTGATGCGTTATTATAGATCGTAGATATTAAATGCAAATCGGCAGCACTGTGCTACCGAAAAGTGAACGCAACGCCAAAGGCATGAATTTTGGAATGTATTCGACGGGTTTATTTGAATCTTACTGTTCCTATATTAATTATGAGGCCAAACCAACTCTGCTATTTTATATAATGCCGGACATTAAGTAAATAATTTCGTAATATTTTAATTTCTTATTGTCAAATCTAAGAGAAAGAAAATTCTAAACCACTGCAACAACCACAGAAACAATTGAAAAAACCAAGGTAATGATGTTATGCGACCGCTAGATTTGAGATGTGTATGGATATTTTTGGCTGTGAATAATAGTATTTAGTCTAAAAATATATTACATGAATTTCCAAATCTTGAGTAAATTAGAAGTAAAGACTGACGAGTACAAGCACACGCCAGGAAGTTTTCTAGAAAAAAAACTTGTTAAGTTGTACTCGTATCAAATACAAGGCTTCAAAGCAACCTTCATCAAAAATTTAATGGGTAATGGCATGTTACTTAAATCATTCCGTTGGTATGTAATTTAATCTAAATTCAATTATGTATCATAATTTTAATGCTGATGATCTAATTTGTAGCAAATGTAAGCGAGATGAGACCTCAGCGATATTAATAGCTTGGACCTCGTGACTGGATGCGCCCGCGCACATCGCGCCTGCGCTGATATATATAATGGCCTTGAGCACTGCATTATCGTATCAGGCGTGGTAAACAATTTTAATGCACCTGTTACATCACTATGATATTACATTCAAGGATAAATGCCAAGGTATAATGTAAATTAGAAAAACAAATATTTTGGTGGTTAAAAGAAAAATACACTGGTTTCCAATGAAATGTGGCTGGCTGACTGGCTTAGGCACAAGCTGATAAATTAGCGAAAGATACAATTTTCAGTTTAAGCTGATATTATAGCTAAAGCCTTTAATATTTGAGACTTTTTATACATATCTATCACGAAGAAAAATAAATAATCAATTCTTAAAGTTGATCTAGTGCTGTGCGTGTATGTTCATCGCTCATATGTGAAAACTTTAGGGGGCCCAATTTCCTGTTTAGATAAATGGCTTGAACGTGACTTATTTAAGGAACCTCTACTCATTTTTGTGGCAATCTCAAGTAGGTTAAATAAAATTTTCACTACTTACCCTGTGATTATCCACTTTTCGCTTTACCGATTTATGTTAAATCGTAAATCCTACTTAGCTGTGAGTTTTCCTTATAACTGATATAAGTTGTATGCAATTTATTCGATTTTAGTCACACAAATTTTACGGACAAACATGTAATAACTTAAAAGGTGACTGATGATACCATAAAAATCTGTTATTTGCTTATCGTTAGGATGATCTTGTTGTTTTCAACATCTATATATAAACCTAGACCCTAATAAGGTATATTCGAAGATTTGATACATTCGGTATCTAATGTAGACCTGGCTGGAAGCTAACCGAGGGTCCTCGTGTCCTTTATAATGTGGATCATAATTGTGTAGCATGATACGAAATAAATTAACTATGAGTTTATTAAGTTTTTAATTAAACATGCAAGCTTATATTTAGCATGCCTGACAAGCCTTCTAGGGGCCCAATATTCATATAGCGTTAAACATCATTCATCCGTGATGCGGTCGTGTGCTGCAAATTGAATCCTCGTTTGAGGTCGATTCAATCATGAACTAGTTATCATGTAACCGTATTTTCAATTGCCTATAACTGACAGAACATATACGTATTTTTTATATTTATTGCGAACTAAATGTCAGGGTTACTTTCCTTCTATTACGTGGAGAAATACCTACGAGACTAAAACGAGTTTAGATATGTATTTGTAGGCGTTTTCATACAATAGATAGCAGGGTAACACATTCGGTGCTCATTACTGTTTGTAAGTGGACATGACTAGCACACCATTATATGACATAATGGATACCGGGAATCTAGGGAATGCGGATATCAAAATAAAGCATTGATATGTTCAATATTGAAAATAAATGAGCTTAAATGGTAAATGTGTTGTAAAATATAATAATAGGTGTCCAGAGTAGCCGTTTCATTCAAACCTGGAAAATGTATGTGAAATTATCATAAAAAATTGTCGATAAGAAAAATCGTCATGACATTTTAATAACGAAACGGAAGTATTTTGTTATCGGCTGAGTACCTACCCCTGTATCAAGTGTCTTAAGGGGCGACTAAGTTACTGGAGCCGACAGACGGCGGTATATCCACTCGAAGTCGTGTAGTTCAAATGCAACAGGGGGGATGGGCTGCAGCATATTCGTCTCAAAACTACGGTCGCCGATTGCCCAGCGCGGCTATTGTGAGTAAATTACCACTTCCTTGGGGAGGCTTATGTCCACCAGTGGACATTTAGCGGTTGCAATGATGATGACTTTAATAACAACGGAGAATAGATTAAATATAGGATTCATAGTCATATCATTAACAGAATATCATCCTTTTATTAATGGGCAAATCTCTTTATAAAGGTGACGTAGATACTTAAATAACCACCGAGTTACTTAAATAAAACCGTGCTCTTTATTCATAAACATTAAACCTTAAAATATTAGAGTCTATTGTATTTGGTTATTAAAAAACTACATTACAATAATATTTTTAAACTACATTATTTGTAAGCTAACTAAACTCACACAACGCACAACACGCATCGAAATTCATAACATACCGTGTGAATTTGTTCTTTATTAGTTAGGAGCAGAAAACATATCCATGTAAACTCCGGATAATACTGGTTATTTAATATTAGAGCAGATATTTGAATGAGTGTGTAATAATTGAATTATGTGCTTGCCGTTTCACTCACTCGTATAACCAAAGATAGCGGTAACGTCACAGTGCACTTGCATCTCTCTTAATTACTCCTTCATGTTTTCATATTTATTGCATTACATTACATATTTAGTACGTACTTAGAATTAAATTACAAGTTGGTTGCAACTTGTTCCTTAGTTAATTATTTTTGGTTTCTGTGATGACATGTTACGGTGTGTTGTTTGGTTAATCATTTTCAAAAATGCTATTTACGTCTGTATAAGCATATACCTGAATTTATACACATAACCATCGGCAAAATTTTATACATATTAATATTCACCTATGTCCCCAATATACCCAAATCTGTCAAAATGTCGCAGTTCACAATTGACTGATTGAGCAGGCAACAACAGATCACTGTTGTTTATCGTACGATATAACCAAGGTTTGGTTAATCGAGTCTCTACTGCAGTTTATTTTTGATTAGTGGTCGCCTCGATTAAAATACTTGTTGGTACACATAACACACATAATTAATCAAGTCAATATCCCGGTCTTGTCATCTTTTCGATGCGGATAAGTGTGAAGGGTTAGCTATCGTGGCTTTTGGATTTTTTTATGTTTGCCTTGAGGTACTTTAATTGAATCAACATCGGTATTGGCTTTTTAGGAAGACTTGTTTTGGGTAGTCTGTTTGTCTCGATTGACGGGGTTCACTTTGCACGTGATCTTGTAAGACTCGACCATCTTTACAGAGTCTCGGACCAATATCGTGGACCGGATGGTAAACGAGTGCGAGAAACAGACCGTGTTGTCGCACAACGACGTGTGGAAGCTCAGATATAACCTATAGTGGGTCTTGTCTGTCCTCTGCTTTATCTTCATCTCGACTCGCCCCGGCAATTGTGTGCCTTTATTTGAACAACCTATGAACTCGAAGTCTTCCAGTGTGACGTCTTTGTTGTGTTCGTCTCTGGCGCAGATGTTCCAGTCTTGCGGCGCGCCCGGTGTGAACTTCACGTTCCTTGTGTCCGAGTCGAGGCTCACGTTGAAGTATATGATGAGATTGCCGCATTTCTTGTTTACAAACAGGTCGTTTTTGTACAGAATCAAGTTATCGGGTTCGACGAACTTTGTGTCTGGCATTCGTACTTTGAATTCTTGGCACACGTTTTTGGCTAGATTCAGTATCTTGATGCTGTGGTTGTTGGTGTCAGCGACGTATAAGTACTTTCCGTCGCCGCTGACCGAGACACCTGAAGGTTCATTGAACTTGACTGGGTCAGCGGTCTCGATCATGCTCGGGTTCAACGAGGTCACCTTTTGAGTCCCGACTTCGACTTTCTTTATTTTGTGGTTAAACGTGTCCGCTATGTAGAGTGTTTTGTTGCAATCGTTGTAGGACACGTCGAGCGGATATTGCAATTTCGCTTCTATCCCAACATCATCGAGATCACCAAAGGCAAAGAGATTCTGCGAAAAAATAATTATTGAAAAAAACAACATTATCAGGTCTACTGTGATTACGTTGAATCAAAGATCAATGGCAGCATTAAACAGGGAACAGAGTTTACGCCTCACTCTTTCATAGTTCGACCAGTATCTATTAGTGTCAAAAGTAGTTCCTGCGATTAAAAGCTACCAACCAAATGGGGCTCATCATAGGCATCATCGCCTCCAGACTGATAAAAAATAAACACCAACAATTCAAATAATTATTATAATAAAAATGTACTGGGTATTATGTCCAGTAACCATACCCGAGGGTTTCTGTCGCCGCCACAAACCGATGTCACTTGCCCTGCAGAAAGTCCAATTTTCCTTATAGAAGAACTCTCAGAGTCAGCCACAAACAATTCTGGATTAGAGCCTATTGTTGCGGAAAAAAAAGAAATTTATTAATACTGAGCCTGATGGCGCCTGAATTCACCATTGTTTATAATTCCAATTATTTGTGTTTTCCAATTAATGTCGAAGTCGGTGTTACATCGACAATAGTGCAAAAAACAAGGGAGCTGTTGGCGCAGTGTTGGAGTTGGTGCGGCTGTAATACGGATTATTAAATTAAGATTAATGTTCCTAACTTTTTGTTATCTATAGCAAAGACCCGATATACCACGACAACTATGGCAACACAAATAGATTATCTGTAAAGTCGGTGTACTGTCGATAGTTGAACGTGACAACGTCATAAGAAAATACTGATAGAATGGTTGCATTTTTTAAAAGAACGTTTTAATTTTATTTATGAAGATGTATTATTGTATAGCAGCTGCCCGCGCGGGCGTATCGTTAACTCGATTACGAGAGAGACAGATGTCGAACGCTGCCGAACGCGGGGCCGATTGTGCCTCTTTGTCGCTCGTCGCGCGCTCTCGCTTGTACTTCAAGCTTTAAACGGAACGCCTCAGAGCAAGGTAACGCCGCATGAGTCATGTTTTTCTGTGCGTGCAGCCGACTCCATCGAATTAAAAACGTTGTCACATCAAAAAATGAGACAGAACACCAACTAATAAAGAACATGTGACCGTAAGATTATGTTGAGGGGTAAAATAAGTATTCAATTAAATGACAAACTGGTGAACTATGCAGGCTAGAAACTTAATTTTAGCAAAACAAAAAATACACTCATTGTGGTCCAATCATAATACTATTAGAATTAAAAGATAAACATATATCGTTTATCTAATAGTTTCTTTTTTCAAATACCAATTGATGTTTACCTGATGTTGACATTATGAGAATTTATTTTGCTTTTGTATACAATTAATAAAGTTTTCGCCAACGTGTTATTTATTGTTTCTTGGACGGTGCACTCTTCTCGACATGCTGTTTGCAATAATTCGAATAGCAGGTATATCTCCTTTTACGGCGATATGCTAAAATCTACTTTCACTTGATATATACGAAAAACAAGAACGTTCCAAACTTTAGAAGAATTAACACTATTAATAAAGTTTACTTAAGTAATATATGGTGAAAAAGAAACGACTCCAGATTTGACTGCGGTGTGGGGTTGCGGGACCAGTGAATAAACCTGTATCTTACATGAACGTGTGTATAAAAGAAAGGAAATAACTTTTGTGTCTGTAACTGGAAACCATTTGGAAAGAATCAGATATATGTTAATACAAAAACTGCCTTTTGTGACATCAAATGCTAAAAATATGTATAACTTATTTTTAAGACCCATATAAAACAATACAAGTTAATATATTCCTAAAACGGCAATAGTTACAAATGCACATATATAAACAAAGAAAATTTATATATGAACTGTATGAGGAGCAGCGGTATAATGAGATAAGTTCAAAGAATATGTTAAACAATATTCTATACCATTTAAAGCAGATTGCCTTCAAACAAAAAGTAACTTTTTGACTAAAATCAAAAACAGAAGTAAAATAATTAAAACAACCTGGAAAATTATCAATTAGGAAACTGGTAGATCTAAAAGCACAAATAGTGACTTCAAACTTGAAATTGGAGACAAATTAATAGAATCAAGCTTAGAAGTTGCTACTGAGTTTAAGACATTTTTTACTGATATACCGGTATTTATAACCAAGTCTTTAAACTCCTCACCATCGTCTGCTCTTGAAATTATAGCATATGACCTAACGACAATATTTAACAAATGCGTTGACTATGGTGTGATTCCTGATTTGATGAAACAAAGTAAAATAAACTCCTTTATTTAAATCTGGTAGTACTTTCGACCCTACAAATTTTAGACCTATTTCTATACTACCCACTTTCAGTAAAATATTAGAAAAATTAATTTTGCAACAATTACGAGATAATTTTTATAGTAAAAATTTAACACACAATAAACAATTTGGTTTTACCATGGGTCGCTCGACAACTGATGCCAGTGTTGAGCCTTTAAAAAATGTTTTTGAAGACTGGGTGGATTCACAAGACGCTTTAGGAATCTTTTGTGATTTGTCCAAGGCATTTGATTGTGTGCGCCTTGATATATTGGTCAGGAAATTACACCACTATGGGTTAAGACGATCCTCTTTAAGTTTATTTGATCTTACCTTCAAGGTAGAATTCCAACGGTAGACGTGAATGGAAGTCGGTCACCTCATTGGTATCAATGGGCGTATCACAAGGCTCAATATTAGGCCCCCTGATCCTTATATACATTAGTGATATAGATTTATCTCCAGATGATACTTCCCTTTTATTCAAAGTGAAAAGAAAACAGGCTCTTTATAACGATGTATCGAAAAATAAACAACACTATATTGAAAGTAATGACCTGGTTTAACGTTAACAATTTGTCTCTTAATGAAAAAAGGAGCTGGGTATGGACATCACTTCGGTGTTTAGGTCTTATACCCTGGACCGCAAGCTACAATCGGGACCTCATATAGTTAGTTGATCTCGCTAATAGACATAGTTCTACAGCTTTTGCAATATACAAAATTCGTCAATTAAGACACGTAAACAAAGCTCGCCAAGTTTATTTTTGCTATTTCCAGTATTATTTCCTATGGGGCTAGGGTATCCTATTCATTAAAACATTATGTACGTCTACCAGGCAGCATCAGGTTTACCAATAAATACATTTAAAAATTACGTAAAGAGTAAGCTTATTTCTAAAGCATATTGTAGTGTTATATATTATATTAATGATAAAACTGTCTAAGATTGAATTGCTCTAACTTAGCTCTAAGACAACGGTTTTTTTAGGGTCGACGCCGATAGGGGTTCCATTAACACTAACTATGTTGGCATGGATGTGAGTTTGTGAATGTTCGTGTGAGTGTGTATGTAGCAGGCAGGGCACAAACCAGTCTTGAGCGCGAGTCCGGAGGGTTGCGCGAAGGCGGCCGTGTTAGGGTAGGCGCTGTTGCGCGCCGCCTCCGCGCCCGTCCCCGCCACACACACGCACGTGCCTGCGGACACAGTGCTAATGTAAGTCATTTGCATCGTTGTAAGTCTATCGTAATCGAATTCAATAACGTAACATGAAGCTTTTAATGCTTAAAAAACAAAGATACCGATCGTCGATCTATTTGGAACTTTGCCACGCCTGATCTCAGAAATGGCTCGACCCATTTTCATAATATTTTCTCGGGCAAACGTTTCGAGGAATAAATTCGAGTATTTCCAAATAGTGATCGAGGTCATTTTATGATTGTTATAGCGCCCACGAGCTACGATAACGTTGGCTATGATCGCAAGTAAGACGCGGTGAGGGCTAGTCTATGCTATTCTCATGAATGAGCTATAGTTTAGCTAAAGTTATAAACATATTTACATCCTTCCACATTTATAACATTATGAGAGCGACTGTCTATACATTTTTTCTTATTTAAATGAAACAATCGTAAGAAAAAAAATCAGCTTGTCTGAGGTGACAGGCGGGGTTTGAATCTGTAATCTTTGTAAGAGATGGCACTCTCAGCATAAAAGGAATACTAGGAAAGAATTCGAATACTAAGGTCTCGGTAGCACAACGACAGTGCAGTCCCCCGGAAAGATATGGTTGCAGGATAAAATTTTGCATAAAACCAATAATATAAGTAGTATGAAGTTTTTAAATCACCTTCTTTATAAGTCTTGTACTTCCACCAGATAGTGTTGTCGAGGAACACAGCCCATATCTGATGCGAGCCCGCGCACGCTACCAGCAACACGCGCCTCTTCTCCTCCTTTTTTTTCTTTTCTGAAAGAATTACCATAAAAGCATTTTTTGTCTAATGAGCTGGTAACTGTATTCTATGACGATAGCAACATCCCATGAACATTGTTACTATGCTGCCAACTTTGCGACCATACAACATTACGCAACATTCCAAAAAGCCTAAGATAATTCATTTCGAAACATCTGTGTTCATAGGAGTAATCGTAAGGAAATTAAACGCCTTCTATTAATCGTTTAGAAGCACTATTGTTATGTGATTTACTGAGGGGTATCGGCCCAATATATCTCCCTGTACCAAATATCGTAAAAACCGACAAACAGGCGGTACTACCAGAGAAGCAGCGTTGCTCAAATGGTCAGAGTGACGATGGTCTTCAGCGAAGGTACGTAGCACGGCCCGGGAGTTCTACGATTACCATCACAGCAGTTTTTTGGTGTTGCCTATATACAACAGTGGACCAACGAGTTGCTAGGAACAGTCATAAGAATATGTGATATGCCCAAAGTATAGCTCATATTCATATATTTAATGACGTGATAGAGGTTCTTAACGATATGTATTTATATATCGGTTTAAAAAAATCCTTAACATTACATTGTATACTTACATACAATTTAATTGTGATTTGTTAAAATATTATTCTAGACTGAGCTATTAACATTCTTTAGATGTCTTTATTTTTTTGTTAAAATCAATATAGGTTTTTGAGTTTTGTAATGCACAGATATATTAAGAACTAAAAAATCTAAATAATTATTTATTAGTAAGTAATTTGTTATATAAATTTGTAGCAGTAAGGTGTTGACTAGGTGTTCTTTTGAGATGAAAACACGAACAATTGTTGAATAATATATTTGATATGGTTTGTTCAACAGTTACACAAAGAGTGAGATCTATATAGCTAATCAATATAAAATGAAGACACATTATTATGATAACTGTCTCTGTTTCTTGTATTTATAATGTGAGTATCATTAACTCTTAGAAATGAACTTATTTTTGTATGCAAATAGTTCACCTTTAGGTTCCACCCGGAGCGGGTCCACGGGCGGCGGGGGCGCAGCGCCAAAAGGTATCGGCGGCAGTAGAGCTCGCACCGACATGTCCATGTCAGGCGTCGTGAACAACACCACGTCCCACGGAGACACCAAACTTTGCAGCGTCAGGCACTTTCCACCTACAACATACATACAACTATTATTTCTTTTTACTTTTTACCTTTTCAAGTATGGCTTACATTAAAAGGTTAACGCTTGTAGGATAATTTTGTACTCTCAGACAATCCTCTCCAAAACTCTTAAATTTAAATAAAAATCGATTTAGATGATAATAGTACAGGATCCGTGGCCTATTTTTTCACTTGATTACTATCAAGCTAATTTTCCGTGAGTAGCTTCATTTTAATAAGACGCCCAACAATTTCCTGTGCGAAATTTTTTGATTGTAGTAGCTAACAGAGGTAGCAATGATAAAATATGTCGATTTGATGATTCTTCAATATTCATTACTAACTGAATTGTTTTTATTAAATCTTATGATAATTATCTAAATTATTTGAAAAAATATTAGTCCTACAAAATCTATGGTTTCATCAAAGAGTCCTCCCCCTCCAACATGTATTGATAACGAGATCACCAATTTAATTATAACAATAAATTATAACAATAAAAAAATTTAATTAAAATAACTTAAGTTACCGATAAAACTCAGCGTATTAGTGTAGGGCATGAAGAAGGAACTGATCGATTTCTCTATCATTTCTGAAATAGAGAACACACACCAAGGAGGACATACTGACAGATTAAACTAGAACCACAGAACTACAGTGTATGCAGACCGCAACAACAATACAACCGATCCTATTCGAAATCTCTTGAAGATTCCTATGTCTAGCCATAGACGTAGACGATGCAGGGAGAAATCCAAACGCCCATTAGCACAGCCAGGTCTACATGTGCTTATGGGCGTTTGGGTGCAACTTGTTAGCTGTGTCTTACCGAAGTCTCCGTATATTCCCATCTCGCCGTTGCCGGCGAGCGTCTCCACGGTGCCCTCGTCCAGGTGCACGGTCCGCAGTGCGTGGTTGCCGGAGTCGCACACACACAGAACAGCACTGGACATCCAACACAAGCCTTGTGGCGACGAGAACGATACGTCTGGAATCTCTGCGGATAAAATGATCACTTAAAACTTATTCTTATCTCTTTTAATCTATAAGTTTAGCTTTACCCTTTTTATACCTACTGCCACTACTCAGGCAATAAATGGTGCCGCAGGGTTCGCGAGTTTTAAGCCGACGGATATAATAATAAATAATAGTAATAGTTATCTTTATATGACACACCGAATCACAAAAAGTTAAACTATCAACTTATATATATATATCCTTACTAATCCTTACTAATATTATAAACAGTTATATGGGATTTCTTAAATTTAAAAGATATAACCATGAAGCTTTTAACGTATACTCTGCATCGCCGCCGCTGCCGTGGTGGGGGAGCGCACGAATCTAACTATGCCTACCCGAACGGGCAGACACGTGAGGGCAGACGTCGTTGTCGGACGCATGCGATTAGAGAAATTTGCGCTACAGAGAATTACATTTTTCGATACAGTAAAATTATTTTATTGTTTTCTATAATTTAGTTAAGTATTTTTTATTAGTTAGGTAAGATAAAATTATAAGTGCTGAAATACCAGATAGACTATAGATTGTTAGGACAATGACAAGGCACTTTACGATATTGTTATGAAAAACATGATCCTTGCATAAAAGACCGTAAATGAACAAAAAAATTTCCTCGCAACCTACTAAAAGAAACTCTCCATAATGAGAACGGCTACCCGATGTATCGTAGAAGAGCACCAGAAGGCGGAAGCCGGAAGGCATCTGTTAAACTCCGAAATGATAGTCAAGTTTCTGTCGGCAATAGTTGGGTGGTACCATATTCGTCTCTCCTATTAAAAAATGTAGAAGCTTGCGGTTTCGTGCGTGCAATCAAATACATCTGCAAATATATTAATAAAGGTAGCGATCAAGCTATTTTTAATTAAAGAAGCTCAGAGTCCTCCAACTCAGTAGACGAAGTACAAACGTTTCAGTCTGGTCTCTAGGGTTTCCTTTGCATGAAAGGCATCCTACTGTTACGCACCTCAGTGTGAATCTAGAGAATGGTGAACGAATTTGTTTTAATGAAAATGATTTTCACCAAAAACCACTTGGACCGCCTTTTTTGACCTTTGCAGATCAGAGAATTTGCAAAAACACTTTTGTACGTTCAGGTACCTCGATATTACACGTGGGATGCCAGTAGAAAATGTTGGAAACGCCGAATTCAAGAAACTACTGTTCTGGATTGGCCTGGCGTTAAATCTGGAGATGCATTAGGACGGATCTGTACTGTCCACGTTAGCAACATTAAATGCTTTTGTTTGAGACCACTGCTACACCACGTGCGTGGGCCAACTTCGTTCAATGATCTCAAGAACTACAATGGTCAAATTTATGTTACCTTCCGAGAAGCCTGTGAAACTAGAGGATTGTTAGAGAATGATAATCATTGGGACTCGACATTAGAAGAGGCTGCACAATGTAGATCAGCAGCTAAGGTGAGAAGTCTTTTTGCCATTCTCACGTGTGGTCTTTCAAATCCTCAGATATTATGGGAAAGCACCAAAATTATATGTCTGATGATATTTTGCAGAGACTACAACAAAATAAGCCCAATGTCACATTTAATTATTTAGGTTATAACGAGGCGCTTACTAAGATTGAAGAACAAGTGATGGCTATATCTAGGAAGACATTATCAGATTTTGGAATGAACCGACCACAAATTTAATAAGAGACCTGGACTACAATGTCTCTTCTTTACAGCAACAAATATCAATCTGTTCCTCGATTCAACACGGAACAAATATTAGTCTTTGATATTGTTGTGCAAAGAATCGATAATGGTGTGGACGAATTTTTTTTCTTAGATGCGCCAGGAGGCATTGAAAAAACTTTTCTATTAAATTTACTTTTAGCCCAAATCCGCAAAGACAAAGGAATAGCTGTTGCCGTAGCTTTCTCTGGAAGTGCGGCGATGCTGCTCGATGGAGGCCGCACGGCACATTCAGTACTTAAAACTCCCATTAAATATACCTCATGAGGAAATTCCAGTTTGTAACATTACAAAAAACAGCGATCGTGGCCGAATGCTACAGCAATGCAAGCTGTGGTGTGGTGTGGGATGAGTGCACAATGTCGCATAAAAAAGCGATCGAGGCGCTCAATCGGACTCTAAAAGATATCAGAAGCAACCAGAGTTTAATGGGTGTGATGGCTGCTTGCTGGTGATTTTCGACAGATACTACCTGTCATTACCAGAGGCACTCCAGCAGATAAGATAAATGCATGTTTGAAAGCGTCTTCATTATGGGTGCATATAAAAATAAATGTCTCACTAAAAACATGCGAGTACATCTACATAATGATACGCAATCGGGGCAATATGCAGCTGCTCTATTAAAAATCGGTAAAGGTCGAATGACTACGGACGCTAACGGCATGATTACCTTAAATCTAGAACTTTGTAATGCTGTCCACAACGGGGAAGATTTTAAAAACAACGTATATCCCGGTTTGGAATATAACATGAGGAATAGGGAGTGGCTGTGTGAAAGAGCAATATTACCACCGACCAATGAAATCGTGGAATAGATCAATGAACGAATGATGTCACATGTGAAAGGCCATGTTGTCGAATATTTGTCAGTAGATATTGTCATGGACAGTGAACAGGTGACATATTATCCTACAGAGTTTCTAAACTCTTCAGAGCTGTCAGGAGTGCCGTCTCATAAGCTGAGACTGAAAGTTAGGGTTTCAGTTTTGTTAATGAGAAATCTCGAAGCGCCGAGACTATGCAACGGGACTCGAATGCAAATTACGCAGCTAGGACGCAATATTATTAGAGCAATTATAATGACAGGAATAGCTAAAGATGAAGAAGTTTTGATTCCCCGCATACCCATGATCCCCACAGGTTTACCTTTTCAGTTTAAAAGAATCCAGTTTCTCCTCAAACCAACCTTCGCAATGACCATTAACAAAGCGCAAGGGCAAACACTTAGTAGCACCTAGTAGCAGGTGTCAATTTAGGGAAAAACTGTTTTTCGCATGGCCAACTGTACTTGGCGATTACGAGTCCAAAAAATCTCCACATTTTAACAAAACAGCAAACGTGTACGAAAATTATTTTAAATTAGGTCATTTTTTTACACAACATGACGCTGGCCCCTGTAAGTGTCTCTTGGACATAAGGGACCAATAAATTTTCCTAGGCACTTTCTGTCACTCAATGGAATACATAGGTACCTTATACCTACAGTAAACAATTTTTTTTTAATTTACCTACGAATGATTCTTATTAAATACTTAAAAATGCTACCCTAAAATACTATTCTACGCGGACAAGTCGCGGGTAACAGCGAGTATATTATATATAGATATCACTCGAGGGCGTTTCTTAGGCCGGAACTGGACTTGAGTGGTCGTCGTTGGAGACAAATAATCGTTGATTGCAAAAAAGTACTGAGTGTCCTACTGAACTGTCCTAGTGAACTAGTGCGGACGGTATTCCCTCGAATGGTAGCGTAGTGATAGAGTTATTGCATGACTGCATGAGTCACGGTCTACGATGACGTTCAGATAGAAATACCCAACACAAATTATGTTTGTGTTAGTGCGGGAATCGGACCTACAATATTTATGCCTCAGCCAGCGTAAAGACCACTTTAATATCATAAAATTATCATTAAAACTCAAATAACAGTGTATAGGGACTGGTCGCAGCGTATTCGTGCGTATTGGCATTTTAATGCAAGCATATAATTATGTATATATAATATATGTATGCATGTACATTTTATAATTGCATACAAAATCATTTTATGATTTATTTTATGATCAAGATTTTATAAAAAGATCAAAATTAGATATGTAAAGTGATTTACAAATACACATTACCAGGTGACTGGTAGTCATCTGGTAATTTTACTTCAAAAAGTTTTAGAAATAGGTCCATTTATATTTAAGCTTTGGTATAAAAAGGTGCTTTTATATATATACCTATAATTTTCATACTATTGCCTTATTTTTCCTGTTATATCTCACATTCGGTTTACCTGTTTGGTCCTCAGATATAGATATAACCAGCGATAAATGCGCGGTAATTATAGATATAATATTATAATTAAACCCCGCTTGACGAAATTAACTACTAACAGAATGCCACATAGCGAATTGTAATTGCTGTTTTTTACAATTATTCAACTAATAAAATTGAGAGAGACTCACTGCCATCCTTAAAGCCTGGGTCCGGGCCGCCAATTATCCGCAAAATGATTCCCGAACAGTCGGTCAGCAGCACGCGGTGGTGCCCCAAATCCGAGATGGCGATAAACGGCTCCTCTGCACGACCTCGGTAGAACGGATTCAGGGCTATCTAAAATATTTTGCTCTTTTGAGATAATGTCATACATGATGATATTTTATTTCTATCACAATCATTTATCTGACTTTAATAGTATAGTCAACTACAAGTAAGTAGAACAGTTTAGTATATACTCTTTATTACTAGGATGACAACATAGCATAAGACAGTACCTCCAATGTACCGTAATGTATGTCTCCAATGTACATCGTAAGAGGCGACTGAGGTGCCGAAACTAATAGATAGTGATAAATCCACCCAAACCAGAGTAGCTAAAAAAAAACAGGGCGGGGACGGGCAGTAGCATTCCCCATATGAAGCTACTCTCTGCTCAATTATATTAATCCTCCTTTTTTTGGGGAAACTATGTCCACTGCTGGACATAGGGCCCCCCAAACTAATTCTACGGCTGCTGTAATAATAATGATGATGATGATACAGAATTAGCTGTATCAACAAGAACTATACAAACCTTAGTAGGAAACAAGAGTACTGCATCATCTTTTTCTTTCAAATGTAGGGACTTCATCAAAGGCAGTGGATGGCTTGATATGCGTGAGCTGAAGTGTCGCAATGCCGCCTCCACATACAACAACATGCTTTGTTTTTCGCCCTCACCAGTAAACACAAAAATAGGCCTATTCCCTGGACCTAGCATTAAGATATTATATACATATTAATTCTAATTTATTCTGTACCAAATCACCTAAAATAAATTATAAATTAAAAAATGCAGATTTATTTGTATACAAATATACATTCTATGTGGATGGGAATTTTATTTATCCAAGAGGAAGAATGATTTAAGTATCCATACTTGTAATGGGTATTAATTACTATACCACCAGGGCCAAAGAAATACAGAGATTTTTTACAGAACAGTACAATGGACAAAATTTTAGCTCATTGTATAAGACAATCCCATGCTACCTTTTGGAAAGAGAAAACATTAAAGTAAATTAGGTATTAAGGAAGAGTGTTTGTAGGTAATTGTATTCTATTCTTAGAAAATATGCAGCATTATCTGGCATAGGAAATATGCAGGTTTGAGCCCCATCTGGACTTAAGACAAGTTGACTACTGCGAAGTAGAATAGTACTTCCCACAGTACCAGGTATCGTAAGAGGCGACTATGGTACTAGAACCGACAGATGGTGGTATATTCATCTGAGCTTCAAACAACACTTTGATGGATTGAACTGTGCACATCTTATGATGTGTCAGCTCATATTTTCAAGCGACTAGATCATAGCCAATCGTGCTCTTTTAAGCTGAAGTGTATGTTCACTGGTGCTCAGTAGTGATGAAGCTAAATGGTTTTTGTGATGGCGGAGTCATTGTTTATGACGCCTAATCAGAAGCTTTCTCAATTTTTTCTCCGACTGTTGGTATTTGCAGGTACTCATGTATTTCCGTGTTGCGTGTGAACCATGGTGCGTTACTCACTACTTTTAGCATTTTCTTCTAAAAGCGCTGAAGGAGTTTTTAGGACGGTTTTATGATACTTTTATACAAAAGAAGCTTGTTTTCTAGACGTAGTGATGATTGTCTACCCAGTAACCGGTACATGTCCATGAAATTTCTATTTCCCTGATCCTTTTGAACCTTTATGTGGTCTTGCCAAGTGAGCCGTCTGCCCAGTGGATGCCCAAGTATATTGCTGTTGTGTTCTGTGGTAAGAGAGCTCCATCTAGTTTGACCGGTGTACAGACTCCTCTCCTCAGCGTGAAAGTTATGTGGATTCATGATCCAATTTTGTTTAGATGTTCTTGTACTTTTAACATTGCTGGTTGTGGAACTTTATAACAAGAGAGAACGGCAGTATCACCTGCATATGTTGCTGTAACTACTTCTTGAGTGACAGGTATATCAGCTGTGTATATCGTATATAAGACAGGTACAGAGCCCTGAGGTACTTCTGCTTTTATTTGGCATATAGGTGAGAGATAATCCTCGTACTTGACTTGGAACATTCCGCAGTGCAGGTAGGTCTTCAAGAGCATATATGCGGAGTTCGGTAGGTGGAGTTTTAATTTGCACAGAAGCCTTTCATGCCATACTCGGTCAAAAGCCTGCTGCATATCAAGGAATACAGCCAAGCAGTTATCAAGTCAAAGCCAGGAGTCTTTTTAGTTTAAATGTGCTATGGTTTTTTTTACCTCACATAGGTAATCTGTTTTCATGGAAACGAAATCTGATAATCACTGTGTATGATTTCGTTAATCTCATTTTCTGTTTCGTTTCTATCATCAGACTCATCGGGTTTAAATACTTCTTTTAAAAAGTTTGCAAACAATATTTCCTTATCTTCAGGTTTTCTTGAACAGTTACCATCAGGTTGTTTCAATGAAGGAATATGAGCCTTAGACCGTTTTAGCGATTAGGTTTTGTTCCATAGAGAATAATCTTCAGCTTTGAATGGTGATAAGGTGTAAGTTTTCTTGCAGGGTTTTTTCTTTCTCGTTCTCTCTTAGTTTCTCCTTGATGTTTTTCTGCACTTTGTTAAGTGCCCTTTTGTCTTGGCAGTTCCTGCACGTGTGCCATTGACGTCTGAGCCTTCTTTTTAGGGCTGTCATCTCCTGTATTTCCCGAGTAGTGTAATTCCAGCTCTGTAATTTCAGTTCAATAAATGGAATTGATAGCTAGGCAGCTTTTTGGAATTAAGTTTGTTGTAAATCATGCAGTTTTCTGTACATCATTTTCTGTTTTAAGAGGTATGCATAGTTCAGTGTTTTTATTTTATGTTATTGAACTTAATTACACAAAATATTACTAAAAGTACAAATGGCGGACTTAATGCCAGTTGGCATTATCTCCCAGTCAACCATTATACGAAACAGAAAAAAATACATATAGTGATGCAGACAACATATACAAAAGACAAACGTTACATACAAACTTGTATAAATAAACGCAATAAATACATATGATATAAAAATATATATATAAAATAACGTACATAAGAAATAAGATTATAAAGTTAGAGAAGCAGCATCAGTAAATAAAGTATGGAGAAAGCGTTTCAGGATAAATTTGTTTGGGGATTGCTTAATATTCAACAGAAGCTCATTCGAGTCGTATAGCTGTCACTGTAAAAGAGTTTGTAAAAAAAACTAGAGTGATGAGGAGTTAAGAGCAAGAGAGTATTAGAAGAACGGAGATTACGTTTGTGAGAGGAAGATAGGAACTGGAATCTGTCCTATAGGTAAGTTGGTGCGTACGGATCAAAAAGCATTGAAAATAATATGGTTAGATCTCGAATTTTGCGACGTTCACGAATAGGAAGCCAGCCGAGAAGAGAACGGTAATGGGAAATATGATCGTATTTACGCAAACCGAAAATGGAACAAAGACAGTTGTTCAATAGACGATCCAATTTATTAAAGAGTTCTTGAGAGATATTAGTGCAGCACACGTCACCATAGTTAATTATGGGTAAAACCAAGGATTGAATAAGAAGGGTTTTGGTTTTAGTAGGAAGAAAATGTTTTAATCGATAGAGAGCACGAAGCGTTCCAGAAACCTTACTGCTGATTTCATTAACATGTGTATCCCAGGTTAAGGAAGAGTCGATAAATAGGCCAAGATTCTTAACGCATGAAAATAATAACGGAGAGAGAATGCCACCTTGCGGCACACCAGCATCAATTGTCACCCAATGGGACAAATCATCACCCAGGCGCACCGCTTGCTGGCATTCTCGAAGGTAGGATGCGAAACATTCCCGAACCGAATCAGAGACCCCGACGTAAGAGAGAATAGAGAGAACTTCGTGATTGATAGTGTTGAAGGCGTTGGAGAAATCAATCAGAATTAAGACCGTAAGGCGGGAGTATTCCATTCCAAGTCTTACATCTTCCAGAATATTTAGTAGAGCTGTTGTAGTGCTATGTCCTGTACGAAAACCGGATTGAAAGGGACTTAAAAGGGCGTTTTGTAAGACATGGCTAGAGAGCTGTTTGCGTACAGCTGCCTCGATAATTTTAGAGAGATATGGAAATTGATGGGAAGAAGTAGGGTTAGGTGTTTTAGGAATCGGGATAACATAGGGTTTGCGCCATATACAGGAAAAGGAGCCATGTTGTAGAGAGAAATTGATAATGTGAGACAATGGTGGTACATTAAAGTCAAGTAAGACAAAGACCATGCGGCGACTTCACATCATCATAACAGCATTGCAATTGAGAACTGAAATAGTTTTAAGTCTTATCTACGGTTACAGGAGAAAAATTGAATACATTAGCTGACGGACGTGGCAAGGAAGTGATTAAAGTTATAGTTGACAATTTTACAACGGGATCTAGTGCGATAGTTAAAGAGAAGTGTTTATTGAGCTCGTAAGAGGAAATAACAGGGTAAGACTCGGGAGGATTTAAAGACTTCCCCAAACCCTGAGAATGTAAAAACTTCCATACGTTTGCCGAAGATGAGGAGTCAGTCTCTTTTTGCCATGGCTTTACAAATATGACTAGAAATCCAGGGATCTGGCGGACGTTTAGACTAATCGGACGAATAGGAGCGTGTTTGTCAAAAAGTTGTAAGACAGAAGAGTTAAGAATGTATACTTTATTATCAATGGTAGATGCTACCATTAATGGTGTCCAATCAAGTTTCGCAGCATCCTGTTTAAGTTTTGTCCAATTTTCCAAAACTTCGCAATCTTTTATTCTAGGCTAGACCCTAGGTGGCTTTAAGATGTAGCTCAGAAATGGCAGGTCATGTTTAGAGAAACCAGGAGCTGGCAACTGGCCTTTCTTCACTACCAAGTCAGGAGATGAGGTAATCATTAGGTCTATGAGGGAGTCAAGGCGTGGACAACATCAGAGCTAAAGTTTGTGAGTAGTTCCATGTAGTGTTGGGGAATGCTTTGAGCAATAATGTGACAAACATTGAATCTGTTTAGAGTTTGAAAGTTCCGACTTAAGGCAATCACAAAGTAATAGGTGGGAGTCAGTCATAAATCGGATGAACTGCTAACATTTGCTGAAAAAAATAAACCGTCATCTGACATCGATTATGTATATATGAAGATGTACTAAAGAATTAAAATAATGTGTTTAAAAAAATAATAACAATCAAGACAAAAAATAATATAGTGATTACAATTGATAAAGCAATAAATTACAGCATAAATAATACTATAAGCTTAGTATAGCAATGTCTGCTTGGTGACTGTTAGAACTAAGAACTGATACAGGTGCACATAAAACATTAAACTAATTACACTTACTAAGAAAAAAAACAGCTAATAATACAAAAATAAGGGAAAAGAAATAACAATTTAACCACTAAAAACGGAACGTGGAAAAGACGTTCAACACTAGTTGTTTGACATTGACAGTCGGTTGTCAGTTCCACTATGACAGAATAGTAAAAAAATAACAAATGGTACCAAATTTGATACGAGCAGAAGGGATTGTTGTCTCTGAGTAAGAAACTCTGACAACACATAAGAAGTACCCTTTAGTAAGGATTTCTTTTTCCATACAGTAGATTTTTCATCAAAATTTGTGAAATGCATAATAATAGGACGCTTCATACCACTTCCAAGCCTTCCTTCACAAGTAACAAATGAGGATTGCAAAATGTGTGGAAGACCCAGATGCTTCTGTAGGATTGTAGATACCACAAGCGGAGTATTCTTATCTTCATTTTCTGCTACAACAGCAAAAATTTTCCTAGTTGCCTAATTTTAATTACATCAACAGTTTTGGCCAACTTAAACAGCTGCAACTTCATTGATGTTAGTATCTCCCAAATATGGTTTTTGAATGCCCTAAATTCAGTACTAAGCTGATTTAGGCTGCAAGCTTGTGGTGATGCAGATTTTGCGGCCTCAAGATGCTGCATGAATTCACTCATTCTCTGCATGAGTCTTCTCTAAAATCTTCTGTGATTCAGCCAAATTAGTGTAGTTTGCCATGATAGAGTTATAAATAAAATTTAAAACAGATTTTGTTAAGTATTGATAGTCACCCGCAGGTATGTGCAATTCTAGAGTTAAATCAGCATGAGGTATGCCCACTACAAGTTATGGTATGATTGATGCTTTGATAATAACTCTGAGCACTGTTTTGTGTATAAAAATGCTTTAATGAAATAAATATTTTAAAATAAATTAGGAGCACAATGTGTTCTGTAAATTTTTGCCGACCCACCAAGTAAAAGTGTTATCTTCAATATAGTCCCAGTCAACTTCCCAATCAGTTTTGTAGTTGTAAGTCTCAAGTGGCTTTATCAGGATGATTGTAGTACTCAATGTGCATATCACGGGCGTGTGGTTAGAGGAGCCATCTAAATAACTCTATTTTAGTGTAGACTCCTTTATCGACAAAGAAGTCTATTAAGTCCGGGGTTTTATTATTAGCTTTAGCCATTATGTGGGATTCCCTGTTAAAAGTATGTTGAAAGCATTACTTTTACTTCAATGCCCTTTATAAATTCTCTACCTCTTATTTTCGTCAAACGAGAGCCTTAGCCGTGTTTTTCGTGTTCCAGTCGCCTCCCGATATAAATCTCCTATTTTAAGAATGTGGTAAAGAATTCAGTAAACAGATATTACAGCGGTCTGTATAGTGTATGTAAAGTGTATAAGTAGAGTCTAGTGCCTTATGTTTTCCTTTATTATTACAGTGGCTCCAGCATGTGATGTCCCATCTGGATGGTTTGCATAGTATAACACTGTATCCTTTGATTATTGGCATAAAATATCTAACAAAATATTCATTTTAAACCTGCAATCTTAGTATATATTAACTGATAATATTTACCTAGTATAAGAATTGTAGGCCAACATTTTATTCCAAGTCTTCTCCACTGGCTACTTTCAGGGTCATTCACAACAGGGTGTTGAATGTTGTGCCTCTCAACAGCTGCTAGTATATTGGTCGAATCCTTTTCATTATCAAACTTGCCACTGTGAACTCCAATCTATAATACATAAACAGAGCTAATAAAAATTAAAATAAACAAATTGAATGAATTTCCTATACATTTGATTAACAAAAATGAGTTATTACGTAATTATCACCTAAGTTATAATTAGCACCTAAATAAAAACTAAACACCAAACTACTTTTTACGAATTAGAAATGCATTTTATTTAACTTTTTAAATTTTTTGTTACTTTGTCGGGATTTTAATGTACGAAGGTTTACCCTATCTATTAGTAATAATCCCAATAAATTCCCAACAACATCTTGTTAAATAAAACATTAAAATTTTAATAGATGTTTTTTACATAATCACACTAGATAAGCTGAAAAGATTTGGATGAAATTTGGCACAAAGACACTATAGTCTTTTATAAGTTAACTTTTGTCCTGAAAGTTTGATATCAGACAGGCAGTCATTTACCATACATTTATAAAACAAAATGCTTTGGCAGGATGTACAGAAATATATATATATATATATATTTAATCTGGTCAGAAAAATCTTTTAATTCTCTGCATATGAGAAACCTACCACAACCAGTCCACTCTCCACTTTATGGATATTATCTAATTTTGTCAGTGTAGGCAGAATATGTTGGCAATTTATGCAGCAGTATGTCCAAAAATCTAGCACAACTATTTTTTCAGAGCAGTGTTCGCTCAGTGATATCGGCTCCGACACGTTCACCCAATCCAAATCTAGAAAATATTAATAATATATTTATTTCAAGAGCAACCTCTTAAAAATTAAGAACTGTCTAGAAACAAATACTGAAGCGATAATAATTCATATTTACTTTTTTTGAAGTCGTCTATAGGTGTAACGGTGGCCCAAACTTTATTCATATGGGTGATGAGTAATGAGTCCAGTGCATAACTGTTTGTTTCTATAAGTACAGATAAATTTATACATGCTTGAGCTACGTAATCTAACCAACTTGCTTCCATTTTCAGTTATTTTACAAGATCAAGAAAAGGACAGCTAGCAAGCAACCATAACCATAACTTTCACTTTTTTGACATTTTATGAACGTCTAATTTGATATTTGAAAAAATATTTAGTAACGACAATCGTAAAATTTTTGTGTTGAACATTAAGAGTAGTTGCTTATTCTCAATCTGATTGACGACGTCGATTGGTTCAACAATAATTTCACTTAACGTCAATTTGACGTGAAGTCAATGAAGTTATTGTTAAACAAACCTATAAATTTCCATCTATTTCATGTATTATCAAATCATTATAACAATAATAGAATTAAAAATAACATTTGTGTAGGTGACAAGTTACTTCCTGACTGTACAAAAAAAATAGTTTTTAGGCAAATAAATAAAAATCATTAATTTTGAACGCTAGTTAATCTGTCTAATATCTGTCAATGTCAATTGAATTTGCTTTGTCAACCAGACTTCAATCTGTATTTATTTTCCATTGTCTTTTTAATTTCACCTGCGTTTTTTATCTATACATTTATAAGAACTTTCCAACTATATATTAACTAAATTATGTTAAACAATGGATGCCGTGTTTGACATTTGTTACTTATCGTCGGATGGCAATAGCGTTGAACCCGACGATATCCCTAAAACAAAAGATAATGTCTGGATCCTTGGAAGAAAATACAGCGCTATACAAGGTAAGGTAATTTTTTTTGGTGCGCGAAAACATTGTTAGATATAGTAACTCACCAAAAAGTAATTCTGAAATTTTCTTATTTAGATTTAGATCGCATAAGACGGGATATCAGTTCTATCATCTGGTGCACATACAGAAAAGGGTTCATTCCTATTGGTGATGAAGGCCTTACATCCGATAAGGGCTGGGGTTGTATGCTACGATGTGGTCAAATGGTACTTGGTGTGGCTTTAACAAGAGTTCATTTATCTGCTGATTGGGTATGGTCCCCAGAAACTAGGTAAATATAAATTATATGTATTTTTTTTAAATAAGAAGTCTTATTTATTTTATATGTGTAAATAGTATTATCAAAATTGTTTATACCTATCAGTTTTGAACCAGACAAATCATGAATTGGTATGGATGTCAAAATAATGTTCTTGTTCTTTATGTACACTTTCTCAAATAATTAGGGATCCTACCTACTTGAAGATAATTCAAAGATTTGAAGAAAGAAAACAAGCCCCATATTCAATACATCAAGTAGCTCTGATGGGGGCATCAGAGGGCAAAGAGGTTGGCCAGTGGTTTGGCCCCAACACGATCGCACAAGTGCTAAAGTGAGTTCCTATATTATTTAAATTTATATAAATAAGAAAATTGTAATAATTCTAGTCAACTAAGGTCACCTAACCTGTTTAAATTATAGTATTCAAACTAGCCACCTGTAAATGTAGAAATAATATTTTTTTATTGTTCATAAAATTAAAGAATTAATTGTTGCTTTCAGAAAATTGGTTGTGTATGATAAATGGAGCTCATTGATCATTCATGTTGCCTTAGATAACACTGTTGTAAAGGAAGATATATGTAAGTATTATTATCCAATAACTTATTTTGCTACTTTATGATTTTAGACTTAAGTTATCATACACTTTGTAATTATTCTTTACTGCTACTTATTACTTTTCAGTACAACAGTGCATTGTGAACAATGATAGAGGGGACTCCTCATCTGTACCTGACAGTGTTGTCTCTGATTGGATGCCATTACTGTTAATAGTGCCACTTCGTCTTGGTCTTAGCGAAATAAATCCAGTTTATGTAGAGGGACTGAAGGTTATAAGATCTAGCTGTTTTATTATATTGTTTTGAATTAGGATTTTGTTTAAGTAACTTTCTAATTTTTAACTGTATTGTAACTTCTAATATCTCATCACTTTGTAAAATTACATTTCAGATATGTTTTCATAGTCCTCAGTCCATAGGAGTTATAGGGGGTAAACCCAATCAAGCTTTATATTTAATAGGCTGTGTTGGAGATGAAGTTATATATTTAGACCCCCATACCACCCAGAGATCTGGACAAGTTGAGGTGAGAAGAAAAATGTGTTAAAACATCAATAAATAATACAATTTACCTAAAACTTTTTCCTTATATTGTTTTGATAGTTTGCCATTTCTTGGTACTTTTAATGCCATTTATAGGGTTGGATCATTTATCTATAGGTAGATATATGTAGACATATTTTGGGATATCCTGAAGTAAAAAACAAAATAATTTTCCAGACTAAACTTACTGATGAGCAAAAGGAGATGGACTGTACTTATCATTGTAAATATGCATCACGAATACCAATGCTGACAATGGACCCATCAGTAGCTGTGGTATGTGCATGTGAACTACATTTTGATTGTTGGTGCTAAATTGATAAAAGAAAATGAAATTATTTTACAGTGTTTCTTATGCCATACAAAAAAAGATTTTGAAGAATTGTGTGGCACCATACAGAATAATCTGATGTGTGAGAGTCAACCATTGTTTGAGATCTGTGAGAAGAGACCTGCACACTGGGGTCCCAGTTGTAATGACATAGATTTGCAAAATACAACCATTTTTACAGGTAGGTAAAAATATGTAATAGTTTTAAAGAAAATACAAGCATACTTTATTGAAAGAAAAAATTATCTTGTTCTCAATATATATGGGTTGAATGAAAAATATTGGTAATTACACACTTTATATTAGCTTCAGTAGTATGTATGTCTAGTTTTATTTTAAATGTATGTTTATAAGTTTTTATAAACAACATTTTTTTATATATTTATGACTTAAGTTATCAACATTCCAGGAATTATTTTTTTTATAACTTAATTAAACAAATTGTAGTACATAAAGAAGGGTACGGAGACACTTTCCCCCTTATCTCAATCAATCATTTCCAAGTCCAGCAGTAAATTTCGTTCACTTATGTTATGAAGATGAAATGTAATACCATTTCACAGGATATGTTCATAGCTCAAGCTAAGAACTGATATTGTCTTGTTGCTGTTTTGTTAAAAACATCTTTCAATTCTTATTACAGAATTTGAAGATGTGGACAGACAATTTGACGATTCAGATGACGAGTTTGAAATTCTATGAGACACCATGGGCTTTAGATGATGCGATCTACTAAGCATCACACAAGGAGTTAATTGTTTTTTGATATTTAAATATATCACAATATTAGATTTATTATACTTGTTATATTTTAGTACAAGCATAATGTAAATGTAGGAAGTGTACAGGGCTTGTACACAGTTGCCCCGGTTTTACGTAGTTTCAAGTCGAAGATTATTCTAACCTTGAAACACCTTTGGAAAGAATAGTGGCAACTTTTTTGTTACAAGGAAAATAAGAATTATGTTTTTGTGTTTATACTGTTTACTGATAGCTTTTTATCTTTAAGGCGTCACCGATCAGGGCCGGTACTCCTATTTCTAAAGGATAGGCTTTTTGAGCATGTGCCGACAATTATACTTCATTGGAAATAAATAATTATACAGAAATAGCAGCGTTTATATTTTGGGATCATATGTTTTGGCTAACATTCCAGCAGCGCATTTTAATGGATTATTCGCAAATAAATGTATTTGTTACTTCTTAGTTATTTTCAATCATATTTTAAGCGTAAATCTGATCATACAGTTACGTGTCCAACTGCTTTGCTTCAAATTGTCATTTTCTAGTCATAAGGTAGACAGGCACAAAAAACGTTTGTAAATAGATTTTTTTATTAATTATTAAAAATAACAAATTATTTTTAATTCCTTTCTTTTTTACAGATGGTATAATATATTTTATGATTTTTAGGTATATAGTTATGGAAGTTTTAAAACACCGTTGTAAGCCACTCGTCAATTACCTTCGTTTTGACGATTTGTTGAGGTTTTAGTTCATTATATTTTTATACACGGCGCTTAGCAGCTGCAACACCAACAACTGACATACTTCCGCGACATGTTGTCATAACGGTGTTTTCGATATTTAATTACACATAATGACTTAGCCCCAAAAGTAGGCACAGAGATATTAATTGGTTTATATTGGCACAACTCAATGGGTGTTTATATATGAATACATGTTATGTTACTATTTCAAAGATAAACTAATTATGCAAGCAAACTAAATTATTCTATATGCCAACTGTTGCCATTTAGTGCCTACCTACCCACAATGTGTAACTATTGCGTATGTAATTAAAGAATATTTATAATATTATGATAATAAATAAGATAAGTTTATTTTGGAATAAAACCTATGATTTAAATTAGTTAGTGAACTTGCGGACTGGAAGTTTATTTCGTTTTATTCTTTTGTTGAATTTGCAACACATACATTTTTTTGTTGGTGTGACTGCACTTTTGTCACAATGTTTTTCAGATTGATACTTGTTAATAATTATAATTATTCATGAAAATGTGCCAGTGCACTAGTTTGGATGAGGTTGCCAAAGACTCAAATATTTTTATAACAAATAATAAAAACTTTCAACAATTACTTGCATTTTTTTCCACTTTGGTTTATATATAAATTACTCAAAACAAAATAGGGCCCACCGTTACTTTGTCTCTTATCGTGTTTATAAATAACTCGTACATTTATTATCGGCAAAACGAAACACTACCACTTCTAGCACTCATGTTTTGAATTCATAATGATTTTTAAAAAGATAACTTTTTATTACTCTTGAGTGGATATATAGAAAAAGCAAAATGCTTAAATGATCCATTTTTTTTTTCTTGTTGGTGTTCTTAGACTTGGTTTAAGAGCAGTACGTTGAATAAAGATTGTAACTGTGTTGTTTTGTTTTGGCATTATTCCTGATTACGATGTCACGTTCTCGTCATCATATGCATGTGGAAACTGCGACAAGGGCGGTGATTTTGTTTCAAAAGAGAGAATCGCAAAGATCCGTTGCTATTCACCTTGGTGTTTCACGATGAGCTATACGAAACGTATGGTAACGGTACCCGGAGACAGGTGGTGTGGCTAGAAGTTCTGGATCAGGGAGAATTCGTGCTATAACTGCACTTGAATACCGCTACAACCGATTAACAGCGCATCGAAACCGCACAATAATCGCCCGGACCTTGCAATTTCGACAAAGGCAATCCACTGTAATAGTCATCAACGATCAGGCCATTCGGAATCGACTTTATGAGGATGGGCGACGTTCCAGGATACGTGCTGTCCGCCTAAAATTAATAAGGGCTCATCGGGCAGCATGTTTGAGGTTTTTTAGCGATGACAGACGTGTACGTGTATGGAGAAGAGAAGGAGAAGCGAATTTACTGAACCGTGCATGCACGGAACTGATCGTTTTGTAGGTCTTGTCATGATATGGGGCGGCATTAGCTTGTTTGGCAAAACAAAGCTGGTGATCCTGAACGATGGGACTATCACTGCGGTCAATAACGTCAAGAATATAACCCGACTTCACGTCATCCCATATTCATAAAGGGTGGGTGATAATTTTGTGTATATGCAGGTCAACGCTCGTGCGCATACCGCTCGTCTCACTCAGAGGGCACGCCCGTCTCACTCTGATACTGATATTTTAGTTTTGCCTTGGCTAGCAATTGGTCCCAATCTCAATCCAATTGAGTTTTTATGGCATCAATTGTAAAGAAGTCTCAAAGAAACCTACACCCACGTTAAAAGTCAACAGGACCTTATAAACGCCCAAAACTAAAACTTTGTTAAGAACGAATACCTGACGAAAGGATCACTCACTATATCCCGACGAGAATAATACTTTAAAAAACAAAACTAATGTTTTTTGAAAATTAATAGTCTGAATAATGCTTTATTCTCCCAAATTGTGTATTTTCGTGTAACGTAATCAAATTAAACAATTAAACGGTATTCTGTGTTTACTTAATGAATTAAACCCTAGTTAAGTCTAAACTAATTATATAAATCTATTAAATTTGTTAACATATAAATTATAACACAAAATCATAGTGGGCCCTAATTTTTTTTGTAGAAGGGTTGGGTCCCCAACAGTGAAACAGTCGGACACAATGAAACAGCTAGTTTTTTCAAAAACGCGACGTTGCGAAATAGTGCGCTATGCCTTGTTAAGACCCTTTTGTGATCCCCCTGCACCAGCCCTGTTGCGTGCGCGCCGCTTGGAAGAAGATATGTTCGTGGAATTTTTTAGGATTTCTCGACAAAAAAAGTAAGAATTTTCTTGTTTTATATATTTTTCATAAAATTATACAAGCATGTTCCGTATTGCCATGAATAACGTGGTAATTTATAACTATCATACATTTACGTGGCTTAGATGAAATATTAATCCGTTTCGTTTTAGTCGATAATATTTTAGGTTACTAAAATATTACCCGGGTGGTCTACAATGAAACAGTTTGGGGATGGGCATAATGAAAAAATAGTTTCATTGTATACTACCTTGTTGAATTGTATACTACTATCATAAAATGACTTTATATTTTTAAGTGTAGTTTGTATCTGCTTTTTAAATTAATAGATATCTATTACTAAACATTAATTCGTTCCGATTATTCTTTCTTTAGGGTCAAATTTTAATAAGTGCAATTTATATTGAAACTACTCGTCATTTGGAACAACTTTTGTCATGACTTAAAATTTTTTGGTCTCCTATACAAAGTGACCGAGAGTCAGCTTATTCATTTTTGTATGGGTGACAAAAAATTTTTCACGTTATTTTGAAAAGTCGTCATGACAAAAGTTGTTCCAAATGGTAACTAGAATACATGGTTTATATTTTTGCACTTACGAGAATTTGACCTTATATTTACGCTACCTAATTACATTTAAGTATTTACATTATTTTCTCTTTACAAAATAATAATAATATTCTTTTCTGTACACACCGTATGCAACACATTGAAATAACATAGAAAAACATACAACAGTACAGTACAATAGGCGGCCTTATCGCATAGAGCGATCTCTTCCAGGCAACCTTTGGACAGAAGAGAAATACAAAGATAATAAGGCAGTTTGAGGTGTATAATAAATTAAACTAATGTATAAATATAAACAATCAACATTTATAAAGGAAAACATCCACCAACACACACCTCCACACACACACATGCATGCATACAATACATACATACACACAAGCAAACACAAAAAAGTAATAATAATAAAATAAAGAAAAGAATATAAAACGAATAATATGCAAACAACAACTACAATGATAGGTAGTACTCCTCTACCATTCTCCGAAAAATCGGCAGTGATTGCGCGCGTCTGATCGACAAAGGAAGCGCATTCCACAACCGAACAACTTGAACTGTGAAGGATTTTCTGTTAAATATTGTGGAATGAACCGGCATTTTAAGTAGTAAATTCTCTAATGATCGCAGAGATGTTTCGTGGCTATCACCTAAAAACACAAAACGATTTTTTAAGTAATTAGGGAAGGAAGGAATAAACAATACTTTATATAGTAAAGAAAGAATATGAGCATTCCTGCTAAGTCAGATAGGAAGCCATTTGAGCTCGTTACGAAATTTAGATACATGATCATATTTGCCTAAACCGAACATGAATCTAATACAAAAATTTTGAAGACGCTCAAGCTTCTCGAACTGGTCCTCAGTGAGATCTAGATAACTCACATCCGCATAGTCCAATATACCTACCTAGGTAAAAGGAGAGATTGAGTTCTTGACTGCTTTTCTATAAGAGATAGAAATGCCGCCAAAAGAAGCTTGGGGTAGAGCTTGTCAATTGATAGTAGAGATCATCCTTGGGCTGCCTACCACAAAGATTTGTGTCTTGGATGGGTTCACATTCAGACCATAACACTCCACTTCTTAATGTGGGTCAGATCATCATTGATAGTATCTATAGCCATGCTAAGGTTAAGACACTGGTGCTCGGTAGTAAATTTGTGGATCGTCTGCATAAAGATGGTAGGACGATAGAATGTTATGTGAAATTAAGTTTATAAATAGTGCGAAGAGTAATGGAGATAATACGCCACCTTGCGGAACCCCAGCAGACATAGAGCACCAAGACGATGATTCGTTTTCGATGTAAATGCGTTGACGGCGACCGAACAAGTAACTATGAAACCAGTCAATAACCGATGGAGATATGTTAAAAGATTGTAGCATGCCAAGCAAGATATCGAAGTCAACGGTATTAAAAGCATTGCTGAAGTCCAGCAGTACCAATACCGTGACTTTACCAATATCCATTCCCGAACGTATATCATCCGTAATATTGACGAAGGCAGTTGTGGTACTATGGCCTGGTCTAAACCCAGACTGAAAGGAATTTAGGAGGTTATTTTTATACAGGAAAGGTCTAAGTTGATCATGGATAAGGCGTTCTAGGACTTTGGAAAGAAACGGAAGAATAGAGATAGGACGATAGTCTGAAAGTAAGATAGGATTAGATTTTTCAGGTAAAGGAATAATTTTTGCTTCCTTCCATGCGGATGGAAAGATACCTGAGGATATCGAATAATTCAAAATATGACAAATTACAGGCAGGATAGGATCCAGGATAGGGAGGATCATCTTACGGGTGATACAGTCACTTCCAACCGCGTTGGAAGTTATTAGGCAATATACTCCTTTCAACATCACAAGCAGAATATTGACTATATATGAATGGTGAATGTAGTTTTTTTGGTCCATCAAAACTGGACGACGCTGTTAAATTATGATTAAGAAATTTTAAATCAAGAACTTGAGGGGCTGTAATGTGTCTACTTTTTCCGACTCCAATGGATCTAAGAAACTTCCAGACAGAAGCTGGATCACCATTTTGTACTGAATTTTTACTGAAATTTGTACTGAATTTTAAATGTTGACGTTGAGCATTTCTACACATCTTATTGCAGAGATTTCTAATGGAAACATATTTGTCAGGATTAACTAAGAGGGTTAACATTTAAATCTTGTTTTTGTAGCCGACTTTTTATGTATTGCTGCTTTAATCAGTCAACCAAGGTGCCGGCAGCTGTTTGTATTTAACTGGTCGTATCGGAGCATGTCTGTCATAAAGCTGTTAGTTTCGAGACATAAATGTCAACTTGCTCATTGAGCGATTGCGACTGAAAGAGAAACGAAAAGCGGTGTCCAGTCAATTTTAATTGCATCATCATAAACTATTATGGTCCATGCTACCAAAATTACGCTGCAGAAGAATTTTTGTACAAATCTACAAAAAGAAAAAAGGGGGACCACACGTCAAGAAACATGCTTTAAGCTATTCAATTAAACAGACAGGGGTTAAGCGTAAGAAAAGCGGCCAAAGAATGTGATGTAGCATATGCTACATTATTTCGATATATTAAAAAAAATGAAAGCATCGGTACTGCATTATTACGGACTCAAAGACTAACTCCCAACTATGACGTCAACAAATTTATTACCGACGCTCAAGAAGAAGCGCTCCAAATTTACGTGTAAGACTTAAATTTTATGGACTAACTAGAGACGTACGCCGTGTCGCCTACCAAATTGCGAAAACAAATAATATCAAATGTCCTGACTCTTGGGAAAAAGATCAAACACAAAAAACCTGAGGCATGTAGTCTGATTCGTCGGAATCCGTCAAGAATTTCTTCAGCAATCTGAAAAATGTTATGGAACGTCATCCCGTTTTGGCAATGGATGTAGAGTACCTTGATGAAACTGCTACCTCCACAGTGCAAAAACACTAGATATCAGAGTCTAAATAAAGAGTGCCATTAAAATTATAGATTATTGTTTTGTTGTGACTAAAGGTCTGAAAAATGTTATGTTATTAAAGGTCCTATTTACGAGTCTTACTGTAAATAAACCTTTGCAATCCGGTTTCCGCCCAGGTCATAGTACCACAACTGTCCCTATCAGTATTACGGACGATATTAGGTCAGGCATGGAAATCGGAAAAGTCACGGTTTTAGCACTACTTGATTTTAGTAATGCCTTCAACACCGTGGATTTCGATATTATGCTTGGCCTTCTACGCTCTCTTAACATATCTCTATCGGTTGCTGATTGGTTTCATAGTTCTGTCTGGTCACCGTCAGCGTATTTGCATCCAAGAGACTTTTTCATCTTGGAACTGTACGTCTGTTGGTGTACTACAGGGTGGCGTTTTATATCTCTCTGCTATTACTCTTCGGGATATTTATTAATACCATCTCTAACAACCTTAATTCTTCCTACCATCTTTACGCAGATGACCTACAAATTAATTGACAAGCATCTCTCATGGACTTAGATGATGCTATTAGTGCTATAAATAAAGATCTTGTTTGCATCAATGATTGGAGTGAAAGATTTAGGCTTAAAGTTAACCCTAGTAAAACACAAATAATTGTGGTGGGTAGCTCCAGGATGAGTTCAAAAATTAATTGGTCTACTCTACAGCAGATTCATTTCAATGGTATTTCTATTCCATACAGTAGTACAGTTAAAAATTTGGGAATACTTATGGACAGTAACTTGTCCTGGACTGCACAGTTAAAGGATGTTAGTCGAAGACTATATGCTTCTGCGGCTTCTTTAAAGCGCTTGCGATACTTTCTTCCTTTTGCCACCAAAATAGGGCTTGCTCAATCCCTATTTCTACCAGTCCTTGATTATCCCGATGCCAGTTATCTAGACCTTACAGAGGATGAACTTGAGAAGCTTGAGCGTCTTCAAAACTTCTGTATAAGATTCATTTTCGGTTTACGTAAGTTTGGTCATGTGTCCAACTCTCGTACTAAGCTCAAATGGCTACCTATTCGACTTTGCAGGAACGCTCATGTCGTCTCTTTGCTAAACAAGCTATTGTTCTGTCCTTTCCCTGATACTTATCTTAAAAGTCGCTTTGTGTTCCTTGGGGACAGCCATGAAAAATCCCTAAGATCGTCAGAGAAATTATCACTCAAAATGCCTCTGCATTCCACAAGCTTCTATAGCAAATCGTTTACAGTTCAAGCTGTTCGTTAGTGGAATGCGCTCCCCCTTGAAGTGAGTTCTGCTCGTTCTCTTTTTATTTTTATGAGAGTGGTGAAGGAATATCATCTGTCACTTTGATTTTGCTTTTTGATTCTGTCACTTTTCTTGTTCTGTAACTTTATCTTTTATATGTATTTGAATGTATGTGTATTATATGTATCTATGTATTTTTATGTATGTATGTACTAAATGCACCTCAAACTTCCACCAGCTTTAATATTATTGTAATTGCATTTAGCGATAAGGCCGCCTCTTGTACCTACTATTCCATGTTTTTGTGTTGTTCTTGCGTTGTTTTCATTGGTATACAATAAAGAGCATATTATTATTATTATTAAACCTTTTCTGACTTATAATTATATATTTTGTATCATTTACTTGATCCAACATCAACAATAAATTCAAAACAATTAGTATAAAATACTGTTTCATTGTAGAATAACGGGCGTTTCACTGTGTACACCCGGGTAGAAACAATGAAACATTATCCATTTTTAAAAAACATTGTGGGGTTTAAATTTAATAATTATGAAAACGATTAATGCAATTTTATACCTAATTAAATAAGATATCTTCCTGTAAAAAGTTTAGGTCCATATCTAAAGAAATGAAATTAATGTGTAACTGAATTTATGGTGTTTCATCGTTGGACACTTGACCATACATACATTATAAATGTTAGTAAGAATAAATAAACGATATCGACATTACCATTTATTACATACAATTATTACATTATGCTTTGGTAGTTTAGTAATGGTTTAATAGTCAGCATTACATGTTACATAAAGCTTTACTTTTGCTTGTTACGAGACTATTGATAGTAAATATTTATGTAGGAACAAACGCTCTAGTTTACGAACACCATGAAATACAACAAAATATAAAACCAAACTTTAGTAATACAGGTAAGTACTTCATCATAATAATGAACAAACATTCATTTTATGCACCAAGATCGGTCTAAAATTAAGACGAGTCAAGGAATAGTTATCTTTCAAAAAGCATATGTAAAAAACGACAAATTTACTGGGTCCAAGGAACGGTAGATCCAAATTTATATTTCTTTACATGTTCTGTACAATCTAGTAGGTGCCTTCTAGATTGTACAATATAAAAATGCAGATAATAATCTCAATAACTCAATAAACTGCAACTGTTAATTGTAGTTTCTTTACTATTCTCTAATATTCAGAGCTTTAGTTGTATTATTTATGTCTAATAAAAGTCAGCCAATCACAGTACACGTAAAGTTGCATCATGGTTTTTGGCCCCAATATCATTTGCAATGATTCTGCAGAGACGATCTGAACTTGGCAAGCAATTCCTTCATACAGAAAATTACAGTTTTCAAAATACCTTTGTACTTACGTCAATTACATTGTCCTAATACTAATAATATAGAAATTTATAAAAATATTTCATCATGAACATACTTTATCAAACTTTTATAAGCATAAGTAAAATAACAACACATGTTAGCAAATTCATGGATGGATTACATTGATTTATATATGAACTAATTGTTAAATGACTAGCACCAAAGGCAAAGTAGGTGTAGCACTACATTCAAGTTGAACAATAATAAGCTAAGCTCAAACATATTACAAATGCAAAAATTATAAGATGTTTAGGTACATTAGTACTAAAACACATGTAAAATATGTATCTATTATACATTACAAACATGCATTCTTTTTAAGTATAGAACTTTATTTCTGTAATAAAATTATATGTAATGGTTAAAGTAATGCTCACATAGTATAAAATAATCTAGTGCCAATCAGAACATGTTCTGAAGTCCTGTTTACATCACAACCATTCATAAATTCCAAATTTTTTATTTCAAAAATATTATATGACCCGACACAGATTTAAACTCTTAAAATGTAAATTACTCATGAATATCTAATAGATTTTCTACTGGAAATTATTAGATATTTACATTGTTTTAAATATGAACTCTAAAAACACCAATAGATAAATTTGATAGTTAAGGAGAGTAGGCATAAGCGAAATATAATATAATTTCAATGTACACATAATGACAAAACTAACAAATACTACCAACAATTATTTTATAGTATGTAGATACATATATATCCAAATGCATAGCATGCATGCTACATCTTCTATCTACATGTACAATATTAACATTCTAGTGAAACATGTATACAATAGGTAACAACAGAAATACGTTTTATTAAAAATTTTCATTAAAAAATAATATTGGATTTACTCTACTGTACTGGGACAATTTTTTTCAGTAAATGTAAGAAAATAACTGCTTCTAGCAATTAAATGTATCAAAACAGTAGTTCAAAAATGGTCAGAAATAGGCATATATTTGTCAAAACTAGAACTGGGGTTCAACATGTTTTAGATAAAAATTGATAATAAATATTTCTAAATTTACTCTGAAATACTTGCTGCTGATATTCTATTATTTATAAAAATGATGACTAAAACAGTTATGTTATCTACAGAACCTCTATAGTATGCTTGAAGTGTCAAGCTTTTGGCTCCAAAATCAGGTTCATCTAACCTTTCTCTTATGAATTTCACTGCCTCTTCATTAGTAAATGTATCCCATAGACCATCAGATGCCAAGACTAAGAACATAGGTTTGTGGTCATTAAGATTGAAAGTAAGAATGTCTGGATCAGCAATGACAAACTTCTGATCTTTAAGAGGATAATCTCCCATTGCTCGCGAGGTGGCCAATATACCTGCTACTCTCCAAACTCCATTAAAAGCGATGTATCCTCCAGCTGCTTCAATACGCTTCTGCTCTCTCACCTGCAATAATAAATTGTATTGTAAGAAATATATAAATTTAATTTTATTATTATTAATTTAAATATGTAATTTATGTATTACTAGAAATAAAAATTATTATTTTGACTGTATGAGTAGAATAATATACTTCTGTTTATTGATGTTAAATGTTTTATGACTTACATCTTTAGAGTTAGTAGGTTTATTTAAAAAATAAATATAATACAAGTCTTACCTGCTGAGGTTTGTGATCAAAAGAGACTGGTATAGCATTGCCTCGGGAGTCACACATCACACCTCGTGAATCACCCACATTAGCAACAATTAAGTGATTGTTTTCCATTACAGCAATGAGTGCAGTAGTTCCAGCAACATTAAATGACTTCTTAGCAGCTTCCACTAACAGTCGATCTGCAGCTAAGACTTCATCAGTTAAAAGTTTACCATAGTTTATCTTGCCTTTATCTATATAACTAGAAATTGGTATAGCAACACTTTTTAAGGGTTTAGCAGTTGGTCGGACTTCTCTTGTGATAGGTCTAGCCTTAGAGAGCTGAGCAAGCAATTCTGGGTCTGTTATTTCCTTTCTAGATGTATCATCAGCAGTACTCACAGACTTTTTAAAACTAGTCTTCCTTTCTACATTTACAGTGTTTTCTTGATCCTTTGATTTTGGTTCCTCGTGACTTTCCATCAGAGGAGTGCTAATTAGTTTACCATCTTTGAAGGCATTCAGTTCTACAATTTTGTTGTACAAATTTTGGATAAGATGGTCTCTAGCATAATTTGCGGCGAATTCACCACCATGTCCATCAAATATAGCAAATAGAGAAATGCCAGTATTGTTGATATTCTCATTTATAATAAACCTGTCTTCCATGTGCATTCTTCTACCTCTGATTGCATAAGCTGCACTCGACGAGCCTTTCAGTTCCCAGCTTTGTTTGTCGGCATCCGAACCTTCCATAAACTTCATTCTCTGTACTGCTCCTATGGGGCTCATTGCTTGCGATAATCTGCTCAGTAATGTACGGCTCCATAGTTCTATCGTTTGAAGATACATAACAAATAATATTAACGCCAAAGAAATCACTACAACTTCTGATCGTAGTAAATAAAGACGAACCATTTTCCATAAATAGCTCGCGGGCGCATCAAATGGAACACTGCTTGTGAAACGTGACAAAATTTTCATTACAGAAAGATATGTTTGATGTAAAACTCTGTCCTCTAATTCGTCTTCCATGTCCTTGAAGAAAGTGTGACGAATTAAGGCAATAAATGATTAAACTCACAAATAAAATACCTTTCAATACACGATTTTTTACAAACATACAAAAATTGACATATCTTTGACAGTAAGAACTGACATGTTGACATATTAAGGACTTGTGATTTACTTTTTAAATTCATCTTTTGTGGAAAATGGTCTATACTTGAAGTATTTTGAGATATTATGTTCAGTAATAACGTTAAAAATAGCAAATATCCGTTTATTTAAATCTTGAATTTAATTCTAAAGATCATATACTAACTCCAGAACCAAATATCTAATCTTCATAGCAATACAGCCATTAAAAATCCATAATCATATGGCGGGAACATTGTGTATTGTTGAACTAGAAGAGCGTATCAACAATGTACCTTTAGTTTAAATCACTGTTCTCTATGTGCAACCAAATATATTACTATGTGAAGTAGTGCTGACCAGACTGAAGTGATAGTGTATTTAATTTTTATTTTATTTAAATAGATCATCTACGATTAAGAAAATTTAACAAAACTCAATCGTTTAAAATTAAATATGAAATCTGAATGTACAATCATTTATAGATGAAGACAACATGCACAAAACATGAATTTTATTTTTCGAATTTATAATCGTAGTTTAACATAAAAAGGCGGAAGTGGTACGCTCAAGAAGTAAATAAAACTTATTCAACTTTTAAGCGCACAGGCCTAAGAGGTATCGAGTGGCGAGGGAAGCGCGCGGGAACAAAAAAAAAATTTTCTCTAGTAAAATTGGACAGCGGACGTGATAGTTAATGATCTTGTAAATAAGCATTAAATTTAAGATATCCTTACGTTTTTCTAAACTCATCATACTAAAATATGCTAGTCTAGCAGTGTAATGAAAACATCTATTTACTCTGCCCTCACAGAAGGCCAAGTGCCGAGTAAACATTTTTTTAACTCGCTCTATCATAGTGAATGAGAAGCGTAGTGAGGTCTCTACACAGCACTGGCATATTCCAAACATGAACTTACAATGGAGTTGCAGAGAAGAGTCTTCGTTGATGTTTGCTTGAATTCTTTGGAGATTCTTATAACGAAGTTCAACATCTTTGAATCTCTTTTTATAACGCCATTAATATGTGGAATGATAGTTAATTTCGAATTATAACACCCAGATCCCGGACCACCTGTGATTCACCTAATTTTACGCCTCGAATGTGATACGTACGGCAGTGCGATTTTTTTCCTGGTAAACCTCACAAAGGAACACTTTTTAACATTTACGTCCATCGCATTTGAACTACACCAGTTGCTCAACGAAACAAGATCCTCCTGTAGTAGATCGCTCCTGTAACATCTTCAAAGGTATTTACAACTCCTAACAATTTTAAGCCATCTGCAAACGGATATCGAGTAGAATTGTTAAATTGAAATTGCAAATAATTGATGACAGCGTTAAATATTACAGGTCCCAAATAGGAGCCCTGTGCCACACCTGAAGTAATAGGGTGCATATAGGAGGAAAAACCATTAACGACCACGTAAAAAGATCGCCCAGAGAAACCATAAATGGATGGTAAACTGAAGTCTGTGTAGATAACATCAACTTGTTTGCCTGCATCAATTGACTCAAATAACTCTTCAGTAAAATTCACCAAGTTAGTAATGGTAGATCTTCTCTTGAGAAATCCATGCTGATGCTCAGACATGAACTTCTCAAGATAGAGCTGGTCGTGAGGACATACCAAGCTCTCAAAAACTTTTGCCATGACTGGAAGAATAGAAATGGGTAGAAATGGGAATAGTTTTTGACAAAATGTTTTTTTTTTAGCAGATTTGTGTACAGGAACAACCTTCGCTAATTTCCATACTCGGGGGAATACGCCAGTAGCAAGAGATTTATTAAATATTCCAGATAGTGAGTGGCACTGAAATATTCAAAGCGCAGTTTCTGATGAATTCTGGAGGTATACCATAGGAACCAGCCCTGTTAGGTATATCCAGACATTGAACACTACCTTGAATAGTTTTATGATTTAACGACAATGTGCTGAAACTATTTGTGCCATCACTTTGTAAGATGTGCTCGTAATGTTTGTGACTTGAGAATACATTTCTCTACAGACTCTTGCAAAGTGAAAAGAAATTGCATATTTGTGTACCTTCAGATGATATTGAGACACTGTTTGACATGGAAGCTGGAAAAGTGTCAGTTTTACAAAAGTCCAGTGTCAGTTTTACAAAAGTCCAGTGACAGTTTTATAAAAGTCCAAAAATATTTTGGGGTATTTCTCAATTTTTTCTCTATATAGACCAGGTAAGATTTGTAGCATGATTTGCCAAGTATTTTACAACGTTTGGATAACAAACGATAAGCAATCAGATCATGAGGATTATTGTATTTGTTATAATTAATTCTATAGCGGTTCTTTTATCAGGCTATTCTCCAATTTCTTCATTTTTTTTTTAAATGTTCGTATATATCTGATAATTCATTATAATTTTTATTTCAGCAAAATATGACCGATTTATGCCGAAAAAAAAATATTAAAAATTTGTCGTAAAATATACGCGCCAAAACACCATCCGCCATTTTGGTGACGTCAATAGTACTAAAATATTGTAACCTCAAATTGACATTTGTCATTGACACGATATTGAGTTTGTCGGCTTTGTTGAGTTGTTTTTATTTATATAAAAAGATGAGTTTCTATAACCCGTATCGTTGGTGTGTTGCGTTAAATTGTAAGAATTCGACATTGAAGACTCCAGAAAAGTTATTTATTACTATTCCGAACGATGTTGTTAACCTCAAAATAAGAAAATTTCATTGAATTACACCTATGAATCACACAAATGATATTGTTGTGATAAAGTAATAGAAAGATTTACTTACATAGCTGTTTTTATATTTCTGCATTCGGCAGAAAAGAAATCTGTATTACACGCAAAGAAGTTTGTAATCATTACCGCATCTATCTTCGGTAAATTAGTACTTTCGGCTTTTACAAATCCGACGTCCATGTTTAATTATGCAAAAGTAGCGTAATAAAATACAAAATCTCTAAAATAAAAGGAATTATACACAAAAAAAGTAAAAAATTAAGGAACACAGTCAGTTGTTTACATTTAGATATTTTAGTGCTTGTGACGTCATTCTGGAAAAAAACATGGTGGGCGGTGTTTTCGGTCACGTGACTTACAGATAATAAAACTCGGATTTTAATTTTGAAATATAAAATTAATCTTAGGTTTTTATGGAATAACGACATTTTTTTTCAATTCCTCACGTTATTATTTATTCAAGTAACATAATGTTATATTTTTTTGTTGATAGATGAAAATAGCCTACTAATTTCCAGTTAATTTCAGATAAACGTTCATGTTAATTAATGCTTATTGTTTGTTAAATAATGTTTGACAAATGTTCATCAAATAGACCGTTAAACTTATACATTTATAAGATATAACAGCCAATTTTGAACTTGATAATTCACGTTTGGAGTTAATTGTCGATTGCAAAATCTTGGCAAAACTAGAGATGTGTTACATTTGTAACGCATCCAAGTTTTGTCTAAAAGCGTAAAATAAAAGTTCTTTTAACATAGCCTACAGACAGATTTGGACAAGATTTAAAGAAAAACAAGATACAAATTGAAATATTTATCATTGCATCATAGCTATATATTAATTGATTGTATTCAGTCAAGTTCTGGCTCTTCTGATGCATGAAATGAAATAAAACAACAAATTTTATTAGTTTGAAATGAAATAAAATTAGTTTTCAGAAACGGTTTGAGCTAATCTGGTCTACAGGCGACGATAAAAAAGCTTGAGGATTTCTAGTTGATTACCAGCCCTAAAAAGTGAGCAATAATGTAAAGTTTAAATTGGTTTTAGATTCATCAACAAAAAAGTCAATTTAGTTTGTTAAGTGTTACAAATAAGTAAAGGAACTAATTATTTTTATAAATGTAATAAAACAGTGAAGTTTAGATTACAATTCAGTTGAAGATACAGTGGCATCATATTATTAGCATTGATAATAATTAAATAACAATAATGATACAATAACTACATGTGTTTTATTCAAATATGGTACCTATTTTAAGGTGTTAAGGAATCATGATTTACAACGTCAAATCTTATAATTAACTGTAAAAATTAAAACCAATGAAATAACAAAATTTAAATAACACATTTACAATTAAAATAGGGTTTGTATGAAAAATCAATAAAAAAAGAATTATTAAATTAAAATACAAAAATAAATTGAGTGTTAAGTACACGTTGTAGGTGACCGATTTGCATTTAGTCTAACAGGTAGATAATAATAGAAGTATAATAGTAAAAAGGTATCATATCGTTCATATTCCATTGTAATAATACCATATTTCATAAAATTAAACAAAGTCGTCTTTAAAGAGTAATGGAATGAGCACAATACTATAGTAGAGCAAAAATTCGTATCATATATTACGTCCAATAAACATTACTACCATGAAAAGAAGTGACACACAATGTTTTACAGAATGATATATGATTGAGAGAGAAGTATAGATATAGAAGAGTGGTAAAATTAAAGAGTAGTATAACATGAATTAATGGCGGTAAATTAAGAAAGATAACATTCACTAAACGGCATTAATAAAATACTGTGATTCTTACTTAATAAATGGCAAAACTTATATATTAATGTTAATTCTACACATATAATCCACTTATAATGACTTACTGGATTTTTATAAAATGCTAGAACTTTTATCACTATTATTATTTGCATTACTAACAGCATGTAAAATGATTAGGAATAACTTCAAATTGTATTGTTCGTTAACGCGAATTTATTTGCTGTTTTGATTCGCAGGCACTTCGTTTTTGTGGTAATATGTATGACTTACTAATCTATTTTTGTACGAGAAATAAGCGTTTTGAAATTCAACAAAATAAATAAAACATCGTAATAAATCTTTGCGTATAAAACTTTGAACTTAAAAACGCTAAAAAATATCGTCCGAGCGATATCATCCACGAACCGTTCGAAACATATAAATAATTAGCAACTATTTAGTACCTTAAAATGGATTTAGAGTTTTCTTACACCAATTTAATGATAACCAATAGCCACAGTAATGTCATGTTTATTGCATTAAAATATTTTTTGAGTTCTTATATATGCGAATTCTTGAAGGTTCAGAAACAAATAAATAAACGATTAACACACACAATAACAAAACACGGATAATTCTAATTGTTCATATAAAAGGGTAAATTCTTATATTCTAGTAATGATGCACATGGCAATAGTAACCCATTGTTTACAGTGACTTAATAGTCTTAGGTTTACACTACTGGAAGGTTTAAAATCCTAGCTAAGTCTAATAGTTGTGCTCGAACATTATTTTTAATAAATAAACTGTGTATATGAAAATGAGATTGGAATATTCGTATAAGGCCTTGTACTGCCTATTGCCTTCTCAGACCCTTGTGGTTTTTAGGATATAGACTTAATGTGAAAAGTTGCTAGTACTTTAGATATCTTAACATTATATTAAACCGTACACCAACAATGAGACTGTTTGAGGATGGACTCTGTAATTGACAGTTGATGTGTCGCTTTATTATTATGTACTGGATTGTGAAAAAATGGAAAGCTCTTAGGACTTATCAGTCATATATCCGAGGTAGGTATAGTGAGCCAGTCTTATTTTTGGAGAAAATTTAGCGTATTTTTTTCTGTATCAGACATCTAGGAGGTATATCCGGTTCCAAAAATATTCTTTAACTAGGGACTTCATTGAAATAATTTAAATAGCGGGACATCGTGTTAACTACGCCTAGAGATTGTTGACGGTATCGGACATAAGATGTTTCCAGCTATTAAAAGGAGTACTGGTACATAATATAAAAAATGTCATCGGAATTAAATCTATATTTATATATGTATTTGAATGTGTGTGTATATTTATTAATATATATGTTTGTTGTACAAAATGCACCTCAAACTTTCACCAGCTTTAACATAATTTCTATCCAAAAGTTGCCTGTAAGAAATAGCATTTAGCGATAAGGCCGCCTCTTGTACCTACTATTCCATGTTTTTGTGATGTTCTTGTGTTGTTTTTATTGGTGTACAATAAAGAGTATATTATTATTTTCTGGCAAAAACACCTGACTGATTGTAGGGTAGATGTCGCTCGTGCACATTTTTTCTCTGATCAGGCAGTAAGCAAAACTTTAGAGGCATAATTTGATCGCTCACGTTTGTCTTTGAATTATTTTTTTTTGTCTTCGGCCCTTCGATCGAGTTCGACTACGATCTTTCTCTATCCCGTTCATAATCTTTCGGGATATCCCCTAATTCTAACTAACAACAGACTCGGTCCCTTTTCGCGCGTTACCCTATTCGACCGGGGGCCCATTCGAGACCGACACCGAACGACTCACGAACCCGCACGTCGAAGCCCTAAAAGATGGTCTAGATCTTTCGCGACCGACCGGGTGTTTCAGCACGCCACAGCTAGACGGGCAGGCGGCGGCCTAGGCGTTGCTGGAGTCGAGCTGCACGCCGGCGAGCGTGGCGGTGAGCGAGCCGTTGACGAGGATGTCGTGCAGCGCCTGCCCCAGCACGCCGGCCAGCGCGGCGCTGAGCTTGTAGTAGTTGCTCTCCAGCGCCTCGTGGTACGACACCTGGTCCGAACTTATCAGCTTCGCGTTCAGTTGCAGCGCAGAGTGGCAGATCGTAAGGAACTCTCTGGAGGCGAAAGAATAAAATCTTTTTCTAACCTGTTTAATTTTATTTAGATTTATTAGACTAATATATTTATTATTAACGTTTTTGATAGAGACCGTCTCGAGGTTGACGTTGATGTCATCTAGCGTCTCTTATCGATGATTGTTTAGTATTATTATGCATAGTGAAGCATAAATAATCATAAAGACGTCAGCTAGAACGAGTAAATTTGTCCCAAGAAAGGTTCAAAAGTGTTCCTGCTTCTAATATGCTCCTTCTGATTCGATCCTGTTCGAAGGACAATTATACATGTGAATTTTTCCGCCTATCTTCAAATTCATAAACTTATGACGAACAAAAGAGCGTATTCTCTATTAATTAATTGAATCAAGTAAAAATAAAAGTAAAACTCACTTGAATGTCGCTTTCAATTTGTCGACCATCTCGTCGGGGTACATGGGCGCCAGGGTGGGGTCCAGAAAGGCGTTAGCGTATGCTATAGGCCCAGCGTTTACTTGCACGCAGACGCTGCCTTGCAATCTATATAAAAAGAAATAGGCTTTTAATCTGTATGTACGTCATATAACTAGTACCATCGTTACCAGAGACGCACCCGACCAATCGCCGCTGTAAACCCAGAGATTACCCCCTAATATATCAGGAAGATTCACCTAACAAATTATATTTATCTCTCAGACACCATGCTCTTCTACCAACACATAATTTTATACCAAATACTAACGATTTGGCTATTTATATTGTTTTAAGCTTTGGATGTTTCAGAGTATAACTAAAAATGTATTTAGCACGTTAGATATATAGAACTTAACAGAACATAGATTAACTAATTTGAAATTTAACGCTATAAAGAATATTACGTCACCTCAGCTGTAACTTTTTAATATCGGGTGCCTTAGCGTTGACTATCTCCGTCAGCTCAGCCACTTGGCTTTCCATTTCTGCTACCGCAACTTCAATAGGGCTCTTCTCTTCCTCTTGTGTCTCTATAACAGCCACGCGACGTTTCACGTAGGGGAACCCATTTTCGGCTGAAATACAATATTAGACATTTGATTCCCATAAACATGTTTCTAGAAGCTATATTCGGAGATTTTTCTATTAGCAACATGTATTCTAAAATGTGTAACCACTTGTACTGTACAAAATCATCTATGTATTTACAAAATTTCTAGTAGCCAGTAGTCATATTCACGCTTCAAAGTATCATGTATCATCTATCTACACGGCTGTGTGGTCTGTTTCTAGTTGTAAAGTCAGCTTGGTCTAATTCAAGTTGTCAAGTCAGAGGTCATCGGTTACTGGCAAAGTGTCTGGATTTTTGTTTTTTTTGATAATTTCTATTTCTCCAGTGATGTTAGAACTGACGTCAGTCTAGTCCAGCTATAGGTTTGCAATTATAACTGGATAGTTTGCGAGATCGGACGCTATACCCGAAAAAACAAGTTCTATTTATAATCTTAAACATGTAAACATATACCTGTAAGGTGGGTCAGTCGTATTCTCTGATGATGCACCGGACCCCTGGCCGCACCATCCCTGGTGAATGGCGTCTCGAACACGAAGCGGCGGACGTTGTGCGCGCGCTCGAACGAACCTTCACCTTCGCTGCGTCCCGCCACCGCGCCGCCCTCAGGCGCTGCTCGCACCCACGTCACTTGGATGTATGCCAGCTTACTGTCTAGCTTGTCACGGTTTACCTATATGTCGATCATCATCATCATTTCAGCCTTTGAACGTCCACGACTAGACATAAGTTAAAAATTTCGTGTCACGGTGTTTGTCCGGGGTGTACTAATGAAACAATTTAATTTTTTTTTGCTTATTGTTTAAAGTTTGATTCAACTTGAAAGATAGGACAAGTAAAATCTCAATTTATAGTAGCAATGTTTTTTTATGACAAAGATAGGTACATAGTAAGAGTCTGTCTGTCGAGTTAGTTATTTCGTATTTTTTTTTATACGAAGTGTCTTTTCAAAGTGTCTTCTGATATTTACATGGTACAATTATAACTAACAGTACTAACTAGTAGAATTCCTCACGAAATAGACAAGCTCGAGCTTTATAATATGAGATGTATTTAATGATTTTAAAATATCATTATGATACATAATACGACACCAATGTGATATATGAGTATCAATTCAAAACTGCTTGAAAGAGAATATTTCCGTACGGGATATGATGTTATATGTGCGGTGAATGTTCAGTTGGTCGTCCTAATACATAAATAAACGAAAAGGTATCTTTAATCCGTAATCCTGGAGATCCTCGAGCAATGTTATTGGCTTATAACTAGTAGCGAGCAGTTTACTAGTGTTGCGTAGGACATGACTTCAGAGTTTGTAAGAGTAAGCTAACCTCTTTTTGTACCAAACTTTTTCAATGTCCCAATTTTAGTGAGGCAAGCTGTGCTGAAGTTCAAACATGTTTGAAAGTTACGAATATCTGACATTTTTAAATGGTTCAACGGTCCTAAATTTTTCGCGCTCGATCGAAACGCGTTCGCGTATTGTCCATTATAGAATGATGTATTGTAGCATTTGCCTCAATTAAATTTTTCGCTTTCAACCTTTTAAGCACTAAATAACGGGACTTCGTGACACAAAATGTGAACATAAAATGTGATCACTTTACAAGATTGACTCGCTTTTAAATGTTGATGTCATGTACGGGATAAATGTAGTCCTTACACTACCCGATACTCTTTACTTTTCTGGTTTAAACTAGCCCTTTTTATACTTCACAGGACTTAATTTTCGCTTTCTTCTAGAATACGCGCCAGGTGTACAATTGCTGAAATGTAAGCCACTAGCTTTGTACCGCGGTTTTACCCGCAATCAGTGTTGTTTTTTTCATTTGCTGGGCTCCCAAGCGTGGAGTATATGGTATATAGCTATAATATCCCTAGTAATTGCGTTGTCAAATGCACAAATTATAATTTAAATCCTAATATAGATAATAATTGTGTTGTCCAGAGGCACATAGAGGGCGGTTTGATAAGTCCGTGACTTTTTAAATATATTTTTTTGCGTCAAATAAACATTTTATTTTACTACATAATAAAAATACCTTTTAACTCGATACATTTAGTCCAGTGTTTTTATTTATTTTTTTTATTCCCTCCAAATAATAGGTTTTTTCAAAGCTCTCAATACGCGTTTATTTCGGTAATGACTTCTTCATTAGACTCAAATCTTTTACCACCCAGCCATTTCTTTAATTTAATTTTACAATACAATACAATTTTACAATTAATTTAACAAATAATAGTCGCAGGGGGCTTAATCTGGTAAATATGCAGGATGGCAAATAGCAGTTCGTATCTCAATTCGTGGATTTTGGTCATCGTGACTAAACAAGTATGCACACGTGCATTGTCTTGATGGAACAGCATTTTCTTCTTCGCCAAATGCGGCCGTTCTTTTTTCAAGTCAATGTCGAATCTGTCCAAAAGCCTTGAATAATATTTGCCGGTGATTGTTTTAACTTTCTCGAGGTAATTAATGTAAATAACACCGAGTCCATCCCAAAAAACTGTGGCCATGACCTTGTTGGCTGACAGACTCTGTTTGGCCTACTTTGGTCCACGTTCACCCCGAGCAACCCACTGTTTCGATTGTTCCTTGGTCTCTGACGTGTTGTGATGGATCCATGTTTCGTCCATAGTAACAAAACGGCGCATAAATTCGTCCGGTTTACAGCTGAAAACCGTTAAAGACTCTTTTGAAGTAGTCACACGATTGCGCTTACGGTCGAGTATGAGCAATCGCGGCACGCATCTCGCGGAGAGTATTCTCATGTCCAAATATTCGTGTAAAATATAATATACCCGTTCAGTTGAGATACCTACAGCATAAGCCAACTCACGCACTTACATTCTCCGATCATCCAATATCATTTCATGGATTTTATCGACGATTTCCGGCGTGATCACTTCTTTTGGGCGACCTGAACGTTCGGCGTCACTAGTGCTGGTAAGACCATAACGGAACTCTGTAAACCACTTCTTTACCATTGAAATTGATAGTGCCGAATCCCCGTAGTATTTATCAAGCTTTTCCTTAGTTTCAGCGATGGTTTTTTTACGTAAACAGTAATGATTAATCGGCAAATGAAAATCACTTTTTTCCATTTTCGTAAAAATTCACGAGGTTGCTTGCTTTGAATGGCTATTTAACACCAACTCCATGTCGTAGCTTGCTCAAAATTTGATAGTTACCCACTAATAGATTACAGTTGACGGCAGCACTGTTGGAATAACTGCGCGGGAAATTCAAAAAGTCACTGACTTATCAAACCGTCCTAGTACATAGCAACGTTTTACTTTTACAACAACAACAACGTTTTACTCTTATACCTAACATTATAACCTAGCATACATGCTAGGTTATACACATTAAATTTAATAGCAAGGGGCACCCGCACCAACTTACCCGGACGAAGTTAAATTGTATTGACATAGTCAAATTGTAACCGGTTGATCCCATTACCGTGAGTTTATTGGATACACTTACAATTATTCAATACACTATTTAAATACACTTATTCAATTACCTTACACTGCCATCCGATAGAATCTTATAGCACTTACAGATAGATATCTATAATTCTTTGTTATTTTATAAACAAATAATTAACAATAAAAATATTGCAACTATAAATTGAGATATAAACTAACCTATCTTTCAAGTAGGATTACACTGCATACAGTGGGCAAAATTTTCATTCAGTTCAGATTGGTTCAGAAGTTTATCCCGGACAAACACCAAGACACGATATTTTTATATATTAATATGTACTAACACAAATGTAGGTACATATTTTTTGTCTAATAAGATACATAAAATAAGAGGATTTATTCTATTGTATTATTTAAAAAATACGTAAAACACGCAATTAAATGATAGCGTTGAATAAAATAATTTATCGGTAAAATAGGGGCTGCTCCATTTTTGTGTTTTAATTAATGATAAAAAATATTTAAATTTGTGAAACAACCAGTTTTCCTTCCGCTACACGACATGTAGACTTCATTTTATATCGAGTATTTCAAGCAATCTTGTTTTCAGAACTCTTATTGTTACATGATGTATTCGAGCTACTCGTATGTCAAGTCTAACATATAGATAGACTGACATACTTTCACAATCATATTATTCGTATGGAAATAAAGATTAATTCAAATTCACTTCAAATCAACTTATGGTTGAAAAATATATGTATTTAAATAGTATTACTAATATACTATATCCTATTGATACTCCAATATTGATGTCCGTAACACAAGCGCTTTATGAGACTTATCACAGAATGATGTGAGATGAGATGTCAGTAAGATGTTGTGGGAATTTATTATTATTTTAACCTACCGGTGCCGAGTCCATAATCATCTTCACATGTCCCGCGCCAAACTTCTGTTCATAAAACGTCTGAAGTTTCTCAGATATCTCGCTCAGGGACGTCAGTTTCGGTTCTTTGTAGATGAACTCTATACCCTCTTCATCCTCACCGAAATGTGCTTTACCGAAAAACGCCACCCGGTAAAATCTGCCCAGCAAACGTTTTCCAGAATTCGTGACCTCTATGACCCTTGCGTACGCTTTTGTCAGGTGTTGGTAGCAAGTGAGGAGCGCTTGGTAGTCCTTCCTCCGCTCGTATATGGGGATTATGAGTCTGTATAAGGGTCCCAATAGCTCGAATCTCTCCGCTTTGTCAACGAAATCGGTGCACACCATCAGTTGGTCGAGAAGGGCTTGTTCGTTGTACTGAACGTCTGTCATACCTAAAACAATGCACAAAAATAGTGATATTAAAACTAGTTTTATAGATGTTTAAGACAAACAATAGCTATTTAACAAGTGTGACAACTTCAGGTCTTGTGATGGCCTAGGATATCTTAATTGTTATGGTTACGGTGTTTTGTAAATCGTTATTTAATATTTATCGATGCATTATTACAAACGCTTGACCAGTTTGGTTTATTTTGTTTTCGAAGTTTTAAATCTCAATATGTGCGATAATTAAATTACACGAAAGGATATCGCGGTGAACCATAATTCAACCCAATTTTGTTAGTTTCTCTTAAATGATATAATATTTACTGTTGTTGTTTAGACATAGGGCGGCTCTGGTTGACCAACTTATCAATTTATTTTGCTCCTGTGTAAAAATAATGATAATCATTAAAATAAAACCAGAGACCTTCCTTTTCAAGGATTCTACATGTATTTGGCATCAATATGTTTCTAAATATAAAATATTTGTACCAGATATTTTAACACGTGACACGTGATATGTTAACACGACAATATATAGACTTTTTCAAACAATTCCATCAGAATGATATACACAACAGCTAAATAAACTTTGCACAGTTTAAAACGCGTCGGTGGTTTGTTGAATTCAGGAAAACAATTATCAATAGGTAATCGGTAAAATATATTGTCTCAGATTGTATTTTGACCTTGACTATGAGAGAGAGTAAGTCTAAACGAGTAGCTAATCAGCACAAGTCGCATCCATTAAAAGTAGTTGATGGGTTAATCGAATTTGTGAGTGCCTGTGGTAGACCTAATCATAGCTAAGCGATTTTATGGCAATAAGAATAAAAAAGTTGATGTTTACGATTAATTCAAGTTTTATTTTAAGATTAGTAAGTAACACACCGGTCCCTTATACACCAACAAAAACTAAATTTGCATTTAAATGGTACGTCTGTACGAATTTTAGCCATTCGCAATGCTATGAAGCGACCCGGTCCCGGCTCAGATGATTATTCTATGTTTGTCTATATAAATGGAGCAGAGGCGGTGATCATTGCAGTCGAAAACAGCCCGCGAACGCGCGCAGCGTCGATAAGAGCTGTTCGCGTCGCGGTACAATTTGAACATAGAAAAATGGGGTTGGTGCTAATGGTTGTGTTGGTATTGGCGGGAGTGGTTCGAGCTGAGAACGGCGGGCTGGTGAACAATGTGGGGCCGGCAGGCGACAGGCTGGCCGACTCTGACGTGGTCCTCGCCTTTGTGGTACGTTGGAGTTGATGACAATTTCGCTATTCAGCCGGTCACGCTCAGCGTCCGTGCGCCCGTTTCCTATACCGAGTGCGGGCCGTTTATTAAATAAGGATTGCGGGTCAACCATCCGTGTCCTATGGTACCTTCCCTACGCAGCGCGGAAGACAAAACGTTTGATAAATTATATATTAGTTACAAACTAATATAACATGAAATTGTCTGTTTAAAATAAAAAAGGTTTAGCATTATAAGGTATTTCTGCACAAAAATATACTACTATTTACAGTGATGTATTTATTTTATAGACAACTGTAAAATAAATTTTTTAAAGATGACAAAATATTTTTGTTTGAATGCTTTGAATGAAATGAAAATGAATTAAAGTCTTAGTTAAATTATTTTTGGGATAACACTAACATAAAATAATGTGAATGTATAATAATATGTGAATAGAAAGGGGATGCATAAATGTTTTGTTATTAAAGAACACTTATTTAATCTTATGATTATAAATCCATTGAAAATATTCCGTAACCGTTGTAGATTTATAAATATATAATAAAATAACGAATAGAACTGGTACGTACGTGGGTTTAAGATATACCATTAATCTGTAATTATTAGCAATAATTATCATGAATTGTAATCTTACCGATAACTATTATACCTGTATATAAAGACAAAGGTAAACATTGTCAAATGGCTTCATCAGGTATTCAGACACGGGGACCGAACACCAGACCAAGAAGAGTTGGATTTATACTCGTCTGATGATAAGTACAAAGATGTATTCTTCCCTTACGGTATGAAGGCACTTACGAACGTAAGTACATAAACATTTTAATATATGCAATAAATTGAATTACAAACTTTTTCAAAAAATAGTTTAATCTAAAAAATGAAACATATTAAACTTACTAATATTATAACTGGCTGTCTGTCTGTTACGCTTTTCCGCTTAAACCTTTTAACCGATTTTGATGAAATTTGGCACAGACAATTTTTAGACCCTGTGAAAGGACATAGGCTATCTTTTAATTCAAAATAAAGGTTTTAAGGGGTAGAAAAGGGAGGTGAATTGTTGTATGGAAGTATCGCTATTTTTAGAGCTAGAAACTTGAAACTTATTTTTCAGGCCATTTATTCGATATAAATAAACATAAGATTCAAAGTTTATATAAGTTAAGGTAAAGAGGTATGGTACCCAAAAAAACTATTCCACGCGGACGAAGTCGCGGGCTCAGCTATACAATATATAATTGCTTGCGGATTGCGGCACTGGGGTCGTCTTTATGCGGAACGCATTGTCTACGGTTCCTGATATTAACTGTTCGGTATCTTTATCCGCAATGCCTAAATGATGAGAGACGAAAACCACACAAATAGTACGCGTATATTGTCATTATTATATTTTCCATAGAAAGGTAAGCAGCGCGGATATCTTGTAGGAGACTACCTAAGGAGAAGGTATTACGGGTTCCTATCCCGATTATATCTGCCGGACCAGATCACTGTCCGTACCACGGAGTACGCTCGCACCAAGATGACAGCGCTGACAGCATTATCAGCATTGTATCCGCCATTGCCGTCTCAAAAGTGGAACCCAAATCTAGATTGGCAGCCGGTGCCCTACAACACTGTATCAGCTGATATCGACGACGTGAGTGCCTACTAATTTACCTACTAGTATACCTACAACGCGTAGTACTATATATACTATAATAGTACTATACTATAATAGGCTTATATGGAATCACATTTTGATTATAGGTGTTATTTGTTGTATTACTTAGCGCCATCACAGCGTTATAGATGCTCATATACACGCAAGGATATCTCTAGCGCGTAGCCAACCGTGTGATTTGAAGATATTGTCACATTACCCAGTAATTCCACTGCCTCTCTTACCCTTCAAAACGGAACAGCAAAGCTAACAATATTGTTCGGCGAAAAAAATTGATATGACCTGTGTATCAGTAACCTCTGAATTTATAACCCATAAACAATCAATAATAAATAATTATTTTTAGTCCTCAAAACAAGTAAATCATGCAAATAAGGCTTTTTTTTAAAAATCTTTCGAGTGCAAGTCTGTGCGTAAGTACCTACTCATGCATATTCCTAAGACGAGTATAATATTTCTGAATCAAAGAAAATATCAAATATAAATTAAATAGTTATTAATATTGAATAAATAAATTTGCATTAAAAGTCAAATATTTTAAGTCCCTTTCATGGAGTGATAATCTATTTTCAATATTATATATAACGCATTACGAATATACCTAGGCCATGCGCTTAGTTTTTTCCATCTCTTTAATATGAGGTATAAAAAAATAGAAACAATACTTGTGTTAGAAAATACCGATTATGATGGCTTGCTGTAAACTAACAGCAACTTTACAGCCTATGAAGCCATAAACGAGGAAAGAGCCAAAATCGGTATAATCGGTATAATAAATATAAAAAATAACAAGTTTGTTATGTATTTAAGAAATAGAACCAATCCAAGTTTAATGTATTCCGCTTGTTTGTATACTTTTTATTACAAATGTCGTTACTACCGCGTAGTCTTCACAGATATTTAAAATTAAAATTAGAATATGCAAAGTCAACGCCAATCTATTCAAATGGAAATCCACTTTATGCATGTGACTTTTACGCATTATATTTTCAGCTGTTATATTGGTACAACTGCCCTCAATACCTCCAAATAAGAGATCAAGTATATGATCTTCCCGAAATGAAAGCCTTGGTGAAGCCTTATCAGAACCTATTTTCTTACCTATCAAATAAAACTGGTAACAATATAACGAAGCCTGAAGACGTATTTTTCTTGGATAATCTGTTTCAAACACTGGTGCGTAAAATTTTCGTAACCTTACGTTGTTTTAGCTTTTAAAGTAATACTACATAATGTTTCATCATACATATTCAGGAAAATGTAGGAATGAAACCACCGAAATGGGCGCAAGATGTCATGCCGCAAATAAAGGAAATGACTAAAATCGAATATGCAGCTGAATTTTTTACACCAGATTTAGTCAAACTAGCTTCAGGTAAAATAATAATATATTACAGTATTGTATCCAATAATAAAGTCTCGGATAATTCTACTTGGAAATAAAGATTTTTTTTCACGAATTGATTATCACGCTATTTCCCTTGAAATAGCGTGATAATCAAGACTTACACAATATAAATAAAGGTCAACAGATTCTACAGTATCCCGTAATTTAGTTTAGAATAAAAATGTCTGTTGATTAAACAGGTGTGCTAATGAGGGAGATAATAAACGCCACCCAAGCAGCCGTGGCTGGTGATATCGATCAGCCCAAGCTCAGGCTGTATTCCGCGCATGAGAACAATGTTGCTGCTCTTATGGCTGCAGCACATGTCTTCAAACCCCACCAACCGAACTACGGAGCTACCTTTTCATTAGAATTGAGGAAACGACGATCCGACGGAGGATATGGGATCACGGTAATTATTGATTTTATTTTCTATAAAACTATTAACTAGTTTTTAAGTTTAACACACGTTGAACTATAATAATAACATCATCATGTTTAAAGAATTCTGAAATACGAAGCAACTGACAACCCTAATAAATACTACAAATAATGGTTAGTGGTAAATGAAGGTTACTAATAATCTTCAACAAAAACTAGACATAAAAGTAAGATAATAGAAGGTTTATATTTGTAATATTTTATCTAATCTTCTAGACGTTGAACGCTTGCATGACATTGAAAGTGCGTTACAGTTCCTCGCACAAACAATTGTAATTTACATTAGAAATGGTATAATTAATTGTCTAATTATAAGTATTACGTTACAAACCTGGACAGTAATAAGATTAGACTTTCTAGTAACAAAATTTAGAATTTTTATTACTTTATATTGAGTAAATTCGTTTTCGTAAAATTTACAGATTGTATTGCAATTGGAGTTGAATGTACTATATAGAAGGTCAGACTAAAGAATATATATAGATGCAATTAGAATATAGAACCGATTAAACGATCCAGTCGGGAGAAATACCCGGGACTATACACTGATGATAAATTAACATGGACGCCGCACATTAACCATGTGAGGGGAAAATTAATATCTATGGTAGGAGCTTTTCGTAAAATAGCACACTGTATACCCCGAAAATTTTAAATAACTTTGCATAATGCCTTGGTTAATCACACTTAAACTATCTTATCGAGATTTGGGACTCAGCTGCGCTCACAAACCTTAATCCATTGCAGAGATCTCAAAACAAAGTCATCAAAGCCTTATTTTAATATCCCTTCCACACACCAACTATTCATATATATAAAAAACTAAAATATTTAATCTATCTCAATTATATAATTTTTCACAATCTCCGAACTAAGAATAAAGTGCAACTATCAGCACCTACTCACTATGGAAAGAAAACTGTATTGTTTGGGAGAGCACAGCTAGCTATTCAATAAGCTACCTAACAACTATTGCGAAGGAAGCTTATCTTGAACGCGTGTGGCCCAAAAACTGAGTCATAGACGTGAGTGGCACCAAAAGGTGGCACCACGATCCGGCCACTTATTATCAGTGTGGGCCTCTGAGCTATTCGGATATTAATCTTAGGAGCTGGTAAGAAAATAACCTAAACGGTCAGTTGCGGCCTAAATAAGCGTAGCACCTTTTTATTATTGCTTATCTGTGTCCGATATAGGTACTTGGATGCTTGGCTACTATTTCCGGTCAATCACTATCAAAAAAATTTAATAAATTCTCCCGTATCAAGCGAATCATATAAAATACTAAGTAATCCTGTTCTGAATTACTTAATATTTACATTAACTGCCCCATCGCTGTAAACTAGGCTAGATATACCAATAATAATACTACTCGAAACCGCACTTTTAATTTGTAAAGCAACAAAAAATCTATTCGTAACCTAACTTACTAATTTTCAATTGGTAGCTAATTATGTTTTATTTTGGCAAACGCATGTCGTGGTTGCAGACGGCTTTGCAGACGTAATCGTACCTCATGACTTTATCTAGACGAATTGCAGCAACGTATTATAAAGACAATAATAAACATAATAACTAAACATAATAATTCTGAAGTACAAACAATATTATTGTAGTTTTTAATTCCATTAGTTGTCTTTGGCAGAATACCACTTGTTATTCTTTTACGCTAAAGCTACTTAAATAGATATCTATCGTCAAAAAATTGCGTGTAAAAAACCAGTAGCAAGTAGAATAAAGACTTTTTAAAACTGTCCTGCGTTGAAGACGTTCCCAAGTATTTTTCAAGCAATTGCAGTTGAATATAAGCGGTAAAAGTTTATTGTTACCAATGAACCCAAAATTGGTCCCCCGGTGAGCCGATAAGGAAAACCCATCAATATTTGAATGCAAAATTATTTTTATGTAGTTAGTGTTGAAAAGTTTTATTTTGGCAGGCCGCATATTCCCGCAATGCCGGTGGACCAGCTGAGATCCTCCCCATACAAGGCTGTCAAGATGCGCTGATGTGTGAATATGATACCTTCGTCCTCCTCGTGCAAGACGTCTTGTGGTCTCAGGAGGAGTTCAGAAGTCAATGCCCCTTGAAAAATTAGTTATCTAGTCATTTTTTGGAAAACTATATTGTATGATGAAAGTGAGAGATGTGATTAATTGTGTTAATACATGGCTGTGATAATCATGTTTTGTCTTTTACTAAGCATACCTATGCATACGTACTTAGGCTATAAGACAGTTTTTATTGCAATTTGACACTACATTTAGTAAGTACCAGTATATAAAGTAGTACAATAGTATCTCTAGAAGCAGGTTTCAATGGCGTATTATGTGCAAATTGGTTAAGAATTTATCAGATTAGTTTGTACGACTTTTCTCCAAAGCGGAATTGGTATACAAGTATCTCAAAAACAATCCCGATTGATAAAAAACATATCGTCAGTCAGAAAATATATTAGCAAAGTTGTATCAAACTTCGAACAAATTAAAGCATAAAAATAGTATAACACAACAAAAGTCTGATACTAAACGATTTACTTTTAAAAGGTATCTAATGTTATTTTCTACACACCCGACAATATTAATTTTACCTTTGATAGCTCGAAATCGCGGACTATTACATTTTTACTTATTTTATCGGTGACGGTTCGATTACCTTACGGCAACCGTGAATGATGATGAAATGTAGGATGACGATTGGTTGAGTAGCTAAGGTGAAATGCAAAAAAAAAACTTACATTCAGAATATCTGTACCAAATAACCACAAACAACTTAATAGCAACACGTGATTCCGAGTTAATACACAAAAAATTACGAAAAAATAAGAATATATTAAAACCACTTCGCTACTAAAGTCATTAAAATACAACAACAAAATCATAATGATAATGCAGAATTATAATAATTAAGCATCTAAATAATACTTTGGTGGCTATTGGCATGGCAAACAAAATTCTAGTCGTGAGCAGCTATCAGGTGTTTGTAAAGCAAAATTGACTAAGTAATGAATATAGAAGAACCTATGTTAATGATTGCTGAATATACTGTCCAAATCATTTAAAAGTATTAGAGGCCAATTTCATTAAGGAAAGGAATCATATGGATAAATTATTAATATCGTTTTTTTAATATGAATTCATTACCACATACATTATTTGAAATTTACATAATATATAATTATATATACATACATACAAATTTGTTCCAAGCTTATTATTTGATATATTCGGGCGAATTTTCTACCTGGTTTCCCTTACAATTGAGTTACTCGTGATCTCATTTAAATTAATATTTAATTTAAATATAAACTATTATTTAAAATGTCTCTATTAAGCGATTACGCATTAGGGTACTATTTTGTTTCTTTCAAATAATGAAAAGCGAGCAAACAATTTTCTTATAAGAAATTGATATTTTATTTTTTCCACGTAATAAAATAATATATATTTAAAAATATTCGTATCATTACATTGATACTAAAATTATTTATACGTAAGTAAAAGTGACCTCGCACAGTTTAACCCGAAAGAAGTTGCAGCGGGCATAGACTATATCACGTCATAATATTTTATCGTATCTAAGCTGAAACCTCATTTAATACATAAAACAATTACACAGATAAACATCACAGTCGGGACCCGACATTCTGCACGAACATGATTCGTCGAGACGATAATTAGGCTATGATACGTGCGAGAATATTTAAGTTTGCTGTGAACGATAATTCGTTTCAAGTTTAGGTCACGTCTGTTTGAATTATACGCTTAATAATTACGGTTGTATGGTGTTCAGTGCGGAATATGGTGCAGCTAATAAGTATCTGTATCAAGTGAGTATAGCACTAATTGTACAACGTCTAAAACATTAGCAACCAAAAACGTAAGTAATTCATTAGCAACAATATATTTTTTGAAGAAACAAAGTAAATACATTTATTTATAATTTATATGTTACTTATACTATGTTACTTTAATACACCCAGAGACATAAAAAACCCATATATTATTATATAAATATTTGCTCTGGGTAGGAATCGAACCCACGACCCCTGGCGCAAAAGATAGGATCACTACCATCTGCGCCATCGGGTCCGTCAATTATACTAGATTGCATCAGCTCACAACATTAACTTCCCTGTGGGAAATAGTTATGAATTTATGCATATGAGATTATTGTTTGTAATTTGCTTCAATCCTGGCATACATAACTCGCTTAGTCAGTATTCAACAACCTTTCCGTACACGCGGCGGTTGAACGTAGACCGCGGCAGATTTTTTCTAAAATGTCTTCAATTTGGTCTGTGTATGACCCCCGAAGTCTGATTTTACCAAACGCTCCGTTAACCTTAGCCACAAAAACATGTTTCTTATTTAAATCCTTATACAAAGCACCTCATTTAAATGTTGCCAGGTCGAAAAGTTCATGGTCAAACAGTATTAGATAATGCATCGAAAATTATAATTTCACGATCGCTCGTCGAATGTCCTGTCTATTAAAAATAATACCATACTGAAATATTAGTCAAAGATAAAGCCGATTAATGAAAACCGAATAAAACCGTTGTGTAATTTTTGAGGTTTTATAATATGTAGAAACCAAGAACAATACAAAAAGAGAAAGGCCGGACAATGGTTTGATAGCATTACTATATGCTCGACGATCATTCAGCAAAATCTAGTAGCATAAATAACAAACAAGACCTCCATCCAGACTTCCGTGTTCCTCTAGCACCCGCAGGCGGAAGGCACAGTGCGATCGCACGGCTGAGCGCAATCTTTTAATTCACACTAACAGATAAATAGCACAAATGGACCCTTGGGGCTCCGTTTGCATTCACCCTTAGGTGAGCGCGTCATCGACGTTTTAAAATAAACTTAACGCAGTAACCGCGTCAAATCAGTGGTCGAATAAACATATGAAAGTCATGAGTCAATTGACCATATGTAACATATACCTTTTACTAATAACGCACCGTAACTAGAGTGGAAATTTTGATTGATCGAACGTAATATTTTCCTAGAACCACAACATAAACTTAAAAATGAGGCCATGCTGCTGTTATCATTCTACCATTGATTAAAATATATTAAGGGTAAACGATATCAATAAGCCGAGTCAATTACTTATAAAGGAGAACCACGATCAGCGGCGGTCAGGGTCACCCGGGACGACTGACGTTACATAAAGCCAATAATCTAAATTGCAATCGACATGCAAAACATCTGAATGAATCGTGGGGAGGAAATGCTTTATTTGATTGCTATCTGTACAAATAAAGCAGCACGAGCCTGACAGAATCGAGTTTCCCATTCAATCTGACGTCCGCAAGGGCGTTACACGGCAGACGAGTCGCTCAAACTGCGTTGGATGCTGCGGGTTTACATGTGTAAATAGGTACGGCGACACAATCGATTGGACAAAGTCAATCATTTGAGCGGGCAGGTCGCAGCGACCGTGAATCTCGCCAGCATCCCGTGCATGTATCAGTGGGACCCCGCCTCGCGAGCCGTGCACTTCCTGCCTTCAATCGTAGTACCAAATTTGAAGAGTTGTGATTAAAGTACACGTTTGTTAACACGTAACGAATATGCATCAACGTGATTGACTAGGAACAGATTTGGGATCAGATCACAATGTAGAGGTGCCGACCCGGCGGAGGAAAATGTAAGTGACGAATACCGCGATACGAAACGTGTTTTATCATCTTCATTACATTTGTAAGCCACGTGTTGAGTCGATTATGGTCAATACATTTATAATTTAATGTACACTAATCTAAAGGACAGGATAGTTAAGGCATGATTCTTATTTTTCAAAGAACGACTCTGCTGTAAAGCAATATAGTTACCTATATACGCGGTTTGTAATGAAAAGGTAATTGTTAAACACAAAAAAGAAAACGTTCGGTTACCGCTGACAAAAAAAATGGGGACAGTAACTATTAGCAAGATATTTGGGCCATTAACATACATCTAGTGACATTAGACATTAAGAGTACGTTGTTCTACAACTCATGAAATATCAGGATGCTCTCATTAGCCACCAAATACTATTTATTAAATAAATAAATAGTATTTAAATAAATAAATTGTATTAACACAATCGTTATTCGACAGTATTTGCATTTAGGCACATATATAAGTATGTTTTAAGCAAGAGCTTGAATTAAAGATATTGCTGTCTACGTTCCTAAACACTATATATTGCGCTCTAAATTGCAGTAAACTAAAATTGTTGTAATAAAATTTATTTAGCCCAAGAGCCGCCTAATTATCTTTCTGATAATTAGGAAAATTTATGCTAATCATCGTTCAGCGAAAGCAATATTATTTACTGTCGGGTTATTTTTACTTTAGGATCACTTAGGAAATATCCTAAGTGTGATATTAGAGGCATACTGAACACCCATAGGCAGATTTTGACTTTAATTATATTAAAGTAATTAATTTGTCACCGTGGCTTGTTATTTATAATTATTCTTTTTTAACATTGACAATAACTTCGATTCATATTTTAGACATATCCGTACATAGCCGGACAGTAACAATATGCTTAAAAGCCATGAAGCAATCCAAGATGGAAAATTAGATAACATATAAAGAGAGAATATAATTAACATTATATTGTAAAATTAATGTATACATATTTAGGGAAATCGTGTGATGTTTACAAATAAAATCTTTGAGTATAGCAATGCGCGTGCACAGGAAAGAGGGCGGTCGCGAGGAGGAGCCGACCAACGCGGCGGAAGCGGCAACGGGGCAGGGCATGCGCACCGAACACACCTGCTGCTGCCTCGGCGTGTTGGTGGGCGTCTCGCTCATCGCCGGTCTGTATACCCTCGCAATTATATTTATGAACCATATACAGCTACCATATGCAGTTCCACAGCAAGTTTCAGCGATACCCGGAGAATATACCGTTTACTAAAGACATACCCTTGTACCTGAACATTTATCGATCGCTCCGGGAATTACCCGGAGCGATCGATAAATGTTTTTAACTTTTAAACTGGTTTTATACTCAACTATATATGTTGACGACTGATGATGCCATGATTTGCCTGGCCGTTATCATGGGACGCCGTCATTTTATGTTCTAACCTGCTACATACATATCATACTTTATTGTTTGACTATTAGCATAGCTATAAATATTCCAAAGCGATTTCATCGCATTCGGACTAAAGTATCCAGAGAAGGGCAGATAAGTACCACGTGGTGCCGACGTAGGATTTTAGTAGTAGAATTTTTAACGCTCTTGAATTATTGTACATTGTAGCTACTTTATGTTTTGTTTACACCTATAAAGTACCTAGACATAACATGTTCTAGTCAATTACACGGACTATGACAGATGCATTTGGTAGAACATACAGTACATAAAGCAAATACACTCTTTCGATACTCATCACCTTATATACGACGAGAGACCGTACACCTACGACATCTCGGTTGTCCCGGTATGCTAGCTTTTTTTTTAAAACGAACCTATTGAACTGTATGACTTAGACGTAAAGATCCGATGCCGGGTCAAGGCGGTTTGCTTATGTAGCCCTTTTATATATTGTTGATTGGAATGTCATTGATTGCATCCACATTTTTCGAACGGAAAATCACCGTATGCTGATTACATTGGATTGGAATATTTATTAAAACATAGTAACCTGCATTAGTAGTTCCCATATGTATGTATATTTTGTACAAATTCACTTATATCCATTTTCAGAGATCACAACTAGTAATATCAACATCATTTTCATATCAGCCATTGGAAGTCTACTGCTGGACTCCCTCAGAAATATGAGTGTTGGCAAACGCAGAGCGCAGCTTTTGCAACGGGGACACTGCTACCCATTCTCGCCCTGTGTATTTGAGCTACACTGTTTCGGGAGGATATACCGCCATCTGTCAGTTCTGGTACCTTAGTCGCCTCTTACGACACTTCGTACTAGGGGAGGTACTATATACTACTATGCCGGTACCTCACGGCGAAATAGTAATATATTTACTACTAAATTTGCTAGTCTAAACATAGGTAAATATAATCAGTAACTGTTATGTCATAAATTAAAACTGTTCCGATCCCAACCAATTATACCATCATATCAACTGTAGTCTACGGCTAGTTAAGGCCTCTCCCAAGTTTTTAATAGGATCAATAAACAATGCCCTTCGCTATAACAATACAACATAATTACTTTTTGCTTATTTGTACCGTCAGCCCTCGTAGCTGTGATTCTGATGAAAGACACAACAGTGGAGATAACAGCGCTTCGGCAAGTACACGTGGTGAGTCAATATCAATGAAAATAGAATGTTTAGACTTGCGATATTGGTCGTAGTCGTTACTTGAACCTGGATGCAAACACATAATAAAATTGACGACTTTTACATTTGGAACAAGAAATCACAGTCCTTATTCCAGTTCAATCCAGTTCTTTTTCTTTTTTGTTCTTTTCTTGATATTTCTTAACTAGTCCTGTAGATCCTAGTTTCCGAATGCGGAAGATGGAAGAAAAATTTTCTTAACTATATTAAAAAGAAAATAAGCTAATTGATTAATGTCCACAGTTGATGTCGCACGGCGAACGGACGCCTAGCGAGGGCGAGCTGGCTATGCTCGGGTTACCCCACCATGACCACGTGTTTTCTCCATACGGCGCGGGCGCCATGACTAATGTAAGCGCTTTGTTTAGTACAAAAACAAATCAATTTGTATCGGACGAGATTCAAACTGTTCTCCTCATGTTCCTAAGTTTTTCTTTAGTAAATATTGCTTTAGAATCAGTTATGATATGTGACAATTCAAAACGTGAATGTTATATGATACACATTGCATATATAAGGAAACATTGGTGCTTCATTTAATTACGACCTTGTCCTTACACCAATATAATAACTGTAATAAGTGTATTTGTATTCAAGATTCAGCTGGTTGATATAACGACTGATAACAATGATAATTATTACATGAGGTAGACCTCAAACAAAAATCGTCTGCATCGGTACCTCATTCGCACTAGCAGTGTTCGCATTGCTGTGTTTCTGTCTGAAGGGTGAGAGAGGCATTGAATTTACTGGGTAATGTGACAATATCCTTAAGTCAAAAGGTAGGCTGCAGTGACGCTTACTATCACGCGGACTGTTTGCTTGTTTGTCGACCTGGTTTAAGAAAAAAAAATCTAGAAAAAAATATTTAAGTATTCGTTGTAATTAGAAGTAGATTCCCGTAATAACAAATAAACATTTATATTTATATCATTGTGACTGTTTTCGAACTGTTATTCTATTTGGATATGTAGTATGACATCCTGCTTATACCTTACACTTGGAGTACTGAGAATACGGACGGGACTACGTGGTACTAACTAATGATAGTATAACAAATAGTTTCTTACTCTCGTATTTTACACATATAAAAGTCACGTCTTTCTCTCTCTCTGAGCTAAACAGGCTAAAGATTAAAATTTTCATCGATCCTGAATGAGAGAATGTATGCACATTCTTTGCTTCCTCAACATTTATTAGTCTCCATATACGAACGTTAAATGGAGATCGCAACATATCGTTTCTAGTAATGTCTTCAATTTGGTTTGCGTGTGTCAATCTTAGTCTACCCTTTATATTAACTTTAACAAAATATATCGCTCTTGTAATCCTTCTTTTATCCACCCAGTCTACTCTCCCAAACCTCTTCAATGCCTCTTTCAATGTTAGTTATAATATCGTCTTTCACATAACGTTAATATCTTTTCGCGCCGCATCTCATCATGACATTATTTATCACCTGGATTTTCACCCTACTTTAACGCAACCCTAAGGAACTTTTGTTATTCCCAGAAGAATCTCTGATAATAAAAACTTTTTTTTAGATTAATAAAAACGCGCCGATTCCATAGAGAACAATAAAAAGCCTGATATATCCGGAATAAAAAGTCTGGTGTCGGCGTGAAAGAGTAACAAACATACATCGAAACACACTCACAAACTGTAGGATTACATCGCAAACATTATAATATTAGTAAGGATTTTAATCATATCAAAAATAGGTATTAGACATTAAATGACAACCAGGAAACGGAAGACCATTATTATGTTAACTAAGATTTTTATAGTGGCCTTTAGCAAACTATCGAATTAGAGTGTATAATAACAACATGTCAGTTTAGGACACTTTTATTGCGACATTCTTCATGGGAATTACGAGACATCCGATTTCCAACAATGGGGCTTTGAGCGTAGTTCCCGATTCATCAGGTTAGATGGCCGTAACGAATCGCGACGCGGCCTGCCACTCGGCTGACGTTATCTCTCTAGTGACTACATTGGTTGCATTCGGATGCGCAGCCGCACCTCTATTATGGAATAGTGTATAGTTAACAAAGGTAGAACCTATCTACTCAGTATTTCATAAATTCAAATCCACACAACATTTAATACTTGATGATATATAGGAAAGAACAGTTTGAATTATAATATCAACTTAGATAACTCCCGGTAAACCAACACATATCCATCCGCCCGAAGCCATCCGAAATGCTAGAAAACAAGTTTAAAGTATATATGTATAAATGTAATGAACTCTTTTATTTTATATCCAATGAAGTTGATAGCATAACATAGCTCTGCAAAATGCACCGGAGTATCATTCATATGACCCTTCACCAGAAATAAAAACACGAACGCAGAAAAGACAAACAAAGTCATCGTAACGATCATGAATCACCGTGACATTGAACCTGCGACACGTACGGGTGGGTCAGGCCTCAGGGAAACATGACAAATGATTTTATAACAAAGCACTTACTTCCCGATCCGTGGCAGGAGGGAGCCCCGATCCCTGAAGGTCACGAGGTTTAAACGGGAACAAGATGTCAGCAGTGACCAGATCGCTGTCAGACACTAATAATGATTTATTACATGCCGCCACGGACGTCACTGCGTTACAGAAAACCGGTGTAAGGGGACGATATACAAACGATCAGACCGCGCGACTCGAAAACTTCTTTAAAACACGACAATCCAACTGAATACTTACAACTAAAGTTAATTAGTGTGTAATTTTGTCTTTTTCAGGAAGGAAAGATGTTAACCTTCGAAATGGGCGCATTACTTAGGAAAAGATACGATGAATTTCTAGGACCGTATTATGAATCTGGTAAACATTGAACTATTTTTTTTATGAAAAGAAAAATTACACATCTTTAGTGGAATAATGTGACCTTAATTTTACGGGTAAAAAGGTACCGACCGTATGAAGAACTCAATAGGTCCTAACTACGAACGTAATTTCCTACCTAGTTCCGGCCAGAGTTTAAACTTGCTAAAACCAACCACGTCTTAGGTCTAACCACATCTAAACCTGAACGATTTTGTCAACAATTAAGTCATTCAACGTAGGAGAGTTTCAACTCTAAACTCTATCCATTCTATAAAAGTACTTCATAGTGTAAAGAGTATACATATGTAAAGATACGATATATAAGTATACTTTAAATCAATTATTAGTTTTAAAAGTAAATCGCACAAAAATCAAGCGTAAATCCTTTCGTATAATATATCCGTGTTTTTTCCACAGAATCAAGTATAGTGATAGCATCAGACACAGATCTGAGCAAGATGACCGCGTTGTTAATATCAGCGGGTTTATGGCCCCCACCAGAGGAGCAGGTGTGGAACGATACCATCTCCTGGCAGCCAGTACCATATACCTACCCTTCGAGATACGACGACTTCGTAAGCTTCTTTGATATACATAGAATGTTCTGCTAATGTTTGTTGAATGTTTACTACATTTTCCGTGTTCAAAACAATTCACTGCAGGAATGGCAGTACTAGCACTTACTACTGATGTGATTGACGGGTGATTTTAGGTTTTAAGATTTTATTATTACTTTTTTATTTGTGGAAAAAAAAAGTATTGAAATGTCTGTCTTAAACTTTCCAAGGTGAACAATATTAAGGGGAACAAAAGGTCTCATATGTACTGAAATAAACAAACATTCTAGGCTATTATCCAATATATTTATATTTAGATCGTGTGTATATCTATTTTTTCAAACTATTACACTTTCGAAATATCGTAGCCCGGGACTTAAAATGAAATTAACCGGAATAAATACCATGTAACTGATACAACGTAGATGTAATAATACTTTCCAATACACAATTTAAGTACATAACATACAAGATTCTACTAGTCATTAAATAAATTTGGATATAATGACATGTATGTTTGTGAATCGGTAAAGATAGACAGCGCGGTAACTGTATAATACTTAGGACCATATTTTTAAGTGCCATAGACTTCGACGGCGAATCGAATTAGGTATTAGTCGCGCTACGCAGTCGATATTAATATACGAAAAGGATTCTTATTTTTGAACTATGTTATTATTATTCTAGCTACTTTACGAGGAGAACTGTCCACGTTACCAACAAGAGAAAGAGAGGATTCTGCAAGCATTCATGGACGAAAGCCTATTGCTACCCTATAGGGATCTATTTCATAAGATCGCTCAGCTGACTGGGACCAATTTCAGCACTCCACAAGACGCGTACAACCTTAACAACCTGTTTTTAATTCAGGTATGGGTGTACGTTCGATAGTATTATGCCTATTTTTTTTCTATAGTAGTCTATGTATGCTAAGGCTCAAGCTATCAAAATACCAAATGTCATCAAAATCTGCTACCCAAATAAGTCGTGAATGCGTAACAAACTAACACATTTCCGAATTTTTCCAATAAGTATATTTTGAAATAAAACGTTAAACATATTATTTTGCCATTCTTTGCTAAATTGTTATGTTTAATTTATCGGTTTATAAATGTGCAACATAAATTAAATATAACTTCAGTTATGTACCTGCAATGTAATGTGTGCGTAAACATAAAGCATTAAAATATTTCTTATCTAGGTCAATATGAAAACCTCGATTCCATGAATTTATTGTTTCTGATATCAATTAGCTATCCGCGTTAGTTATGCACTAGTACAATTCGTAGTTGAATAACATTGAAGTCCGCAGTGTAAAAAGGGAGTTTAGAGAAATATCTACGTAATAACGTACGTAAATACAAGAATCTGCGTAATTGCGGACAATTAAAACGTCGTTAAACTTTTATCATTATGTATTCAATGTGTTTCAATGTTTAATATTGATATATAATTTTATAAAGCAAATATTCTAGTAATAGTATAACACAAAATATGATTTACAGGAAGATATTAAAGTACCAAATCCAAAATGGGCGAAGCATGTCAAAAGAAAATTAATGGATGTTGCGAGATTGGAATACTCTATGATGTTCCACAACAATTTGCTGAGGAAACTTAGCGGCGGTGAGTTTACATTAATGTTCAAATAAATACCTAACCATGCATGTTTCAGAAAACAATCGGTAATAAGTCTTAAATAAGTACTAAATGAGACAAAAGAAACACGGCGGCTATTAGGAAAACCAGAAGTCAGAGGCATTTCGAGGAAGCATTGAACATGGATTATCATTTAATATTAATGTTAAAATGCACATTTTGTTAGTATATGTACGTGTCTAAACACGCTTACTACTACGTACATACTTTTATTGTTTTGATTTTCAATTTGTACCTATCTCTGATAAGCCTATATGAAGGTTTGCTTTTGGCTATGAGTCTATACTTGTTCAATGATTGTAAAAAGCTGAAAAATGTTCTAATTAAATCAATAAAAGGTCATCTGCCTAGTAAGAATCAATTTTTATCTATTTGAAGAATTACTTCCACGTTCGGAGACGATTGTTTGATTGTGTTTGCTCTACATAAGTTATACCCAGACTGATTTCCGAGGAATTATTTCAACTGTCTAAACCAACGTTTGCAATACCGAAAATCTTTTCTAACAACGTGATGAACATTTGTCGATTGATTATAAATTCAACGAGGTCTTCAGCAACATTTCTGATGTTAGTAGATATTCTGTGATAGTAAGGCAATCACAGAAAATGATATAAATGCTGTCTGTCAATCGGTTTACATCAGCAAAGTAGTGCATTATTCAGTAGTCAGTAAACCAGTTCTATAAACTCAAAACTGCTTTTAAAGTTAAACTATAGTATAGTGGGTTCAGCATTTAGGGGTATTTGTGTAAATGATAATTCTTTAATTCCTTTAATATGAGTGTTTCTGTTAATTACCCAATGGGAGGGTATTTGGAATTCTACCTAGACGCGAATAAATTATTTTTTTTCCGCACAGGAGCATTACTCCAACAAATAATAAAAGAGGCTGTGTCAAATATGGCGGACCGGTCGAGCCCGCGCGTAATCGTGCGCACCGGCACGCCCGTGTCCGTCGCGGCTTTGCTGGCCGCGTGCGTCGCGCCGCCCCCGCGCCTCCCTGACCCCGGCGCCGCGCTGCTGTTCGAGCTACACGAAAAACTACCTTCTGCGCAAGGCAAGAAGGACCAGAAAAATTTGACAGAGCGTCAGCGATACGGTTTTAAGGCGAGTTTTAAGTTACATATGATTTGTATACTGAATCAACATCCAGTTTCAAATCCCACCTTGATTAAGTTATGCATAAATGCATTTATTTAAAAAAATCAATTTGAATTAGGCCTAATATTTGCTTTAAATGCGTTTAGAATTAATCTTGTGTCATCATCTTGCGTCTTGTATCGTTGCCTTTGGACGTCCACTGTTGGACACAGGCCTCCCAAGAAAGAGGAATTGTTGTTGCCTATAATTGGGCAGGTGTGGTGGCAACAGCAGATTCTAGCTTCGCGACGGGGATGCTGCTGTCCATTCCCACCCTGTGCATTTGAACTACACCGTGTGAGATGTATATACAACTATCTATTGGTTCCGTAACCTTTGTCGCCTCTTCGACACCCGGTATAAAGTGAGGTACTATTCTGCTCTTACCCCACGATAATCTTTTCTACTAACTATTTACTTGTTGATGTATGCGGCTTCGTTCGGATAGACTGAATACACAATATCTTGGATTCTTATGACATTTTTATTATCATATCATTGTAAAGTTTCAAAAAGAGTATCTAAGTCCGATTTTCACGGTGTAATGTTGCTGAATAGAATTTCAATGAGTTTGTCTACAAATGCCCACACACTATTGTCCGAACGTCCGAACTTCAAATACGTTAACGTAGCATTAAATATTTATTTTTGAAGAGACAAAAGATTCCTCTCGGCTGTATGAATTCAGTAATTAAAATCTCAACAGAAAAGTTAGCTTTTAGTTTATTTTGCTGACATATTTAATTATTTAAACTTAAAAGAGGAAAGATACAATTTTTTGTGTTTGTTATTATTCAACTTAAAAACTACTAAACCGGTTCTAAAAAATTCTTTGACTTTTAGAAAGCAACATCTTCACCGAGTAACATAGGCTTTATTTTATCTACGTATTCGTACGGAAAAGTACGAATAAGTAGATACGTAGATAATAAGAATACAGAATACATTAAATATAATAAGATATGTAAAATTACATCAGTGAAATTGCGGAGCACTGTTAGAATATAATAAATAAAAATAATGTTTAAATGATTACATACTGCAAGACGGTTTGGTTACCAAATATTTAGTAAATTATTAAAACAGCAAATAAGAGTTATTTATTATATGTGGGGCAAATAATTATATATCCTGTTTTTTATATTTATTTGGGAATCCTATCAATACGTATAAATATAGCGTAAGCTTGTAAAATAATAACATGTAGGTATTCACTAATGGTTTATGCAAATATATAGTTAGGGTACCTTTATAAAATCAATTTGAATATTTTTGCAGCACTTTTCATGGTAGATAGCTGCAGTAATAACTTAGGAGTAATCTGACCATTATTTTATTTTAGAAAAATATAAATAAGAGTGCTGGTTTGGTCAAATAAAAGATTAACAATAAAATAGACATTGGTCAAGTATATTGGTTCAAAATAGAAGTTTAAGAAATTCCGTTATTTTCAGATATACTACTGGGACGACGATTCAGCGGAACCCCGCCTCATGGAAGTACCAGGCTGCAACGCATTCTGCCCTTTGCAGACGTTTACTGAGCTCACCAAGTATATTGTGACAAATGACTATGAGAAAGACTGCACGTTGGTTCCTACGGCCTAGCCTAAATAGTTTGGGAAACAAAACTATACAAACATATATGTTAAAATAGATAGATTTTATTTTAGGCCATACATAGTGTATTGCTGTGTGATTAGCTAAATGTAATAATGAAAAAATATGTTAATAAATTTTGCCGTATTGCAATAATAATAATTGTATTCGCACACAATTGACGTCACACGCTTATATGTTCAGTGTTAGACGACGGATGAAGGCTGTGTTTATTTAAAAGTGGACTAAGAGTCCATTTTTAATTTTCAATAGTAATAAAGGCGAGTTAGTTGAGAAACTGCTGTTTTACTTACCTTCGTCGATTTTAATGCCAGTCTCGTCGCGCGGGATGTTCATTGATATCTCGGCGAACTCGTCGGCCCCCCAAGTTAGGGCGCCACGTTGCTTCAAGTACTCAGCTATGAGCGCCGCTATATGTAATTGGCAGCACATGGCCTGGAAATGACGTACTGAGTAAACAAGACTTAATGACAATAGTTACTAAAAAAAAGTTGAAGCTTTTAGGTAGTGATTTGATTCCCATCCAGGGCAAACATTTATATGAAAATACTCGTGTTTGTTGTGTGTCTGGGTATTAAATATATGTAATTAAATAGAATATTTGTGATTTCTCTGTTGCCTGGCGTCCGTAATACAAGTGCTTAATGCGGTGTCATGTCAATATATGAAATGCTGTCCGAATTTATTATTATTATTACCTTTCTTTTATAAATAAAATCCACCATCATTATGTCTAAATTATAATCTACCCAACAGTTACATTGACAAAACAAATTTCAAAATTCTATGAACTAAATTACTGTTTATGAAATGCTGTAGTAATTTCTTTACATCTTTCTGCAATAATAAATAAATAAATATATATATAAACTTTTACAATAGGGGTCGCACCTCGTCATAGTCCCCATGGCGTGCGTTGTGGTCCGCCAAGTTGGCGAGCCAAGCGTGCCGCAAGCGCGGCGTGGCGCGACACGACGCTGCAAGCGCGTGCTGTAATTCCGCCAAGTGCACGCTGCCCGCCCCTGTTACAAATAGTATGACATGGTCTTCGCATTATCATATCAGTCGTAAGACACTGTTAGACAAAGGCCTATCCAAGAGACTGCCATAAAGACCATTTGTATGCGGCTTGATTCTAAAGGTTGCCCAAACTTAAGACTTTTTTATATAATAGTCTTATTGTATTCTTGTTATTTTAATCGTTTAACTACAGAACAATGAACATAAATAAATTATTCAATTTTGATTAATGTTAATTCAAATATTGTAGTATGAAGGAGCAAATACAATCGAGTAGTGGATAGAGATAGGTAGATACATTTCCTTGATACCTTTTTAGTAGATGTTACTGTCAACGCAAATAAAATTTTATTCAAAATTATTTTCGGTATTTTTAAAAATTAATTTATATAATTAATTATGTCTAACATTAAGTTAGACATAATTAACGCAATGTAAGTTACCTGATCCTGCGGCACCGCCCACGCCAGCCAAGCGTGCGCGCGCGCCCACCACCGTGCGTACGCGGCGCATCAATTCTGCTACCTCACTGGACAAACCTAATTAAACAAAAATAATTTTTATTACAAGTGAATATGACATAAATACATACTATAAAAATCATACAAAGTATACTTGAAATAGAACATAGAGACGTGTTTACATACCCGTTCCCTTCATAGCTTTGTCGCCGGTAGCAAAGCAGTTTATCACAGATAAAGATTCTTGAAACCGTTTGCAATTCAGAGCGGTAGAATTGTCTAGCAATTTGGATACCGCTATAATAACCTGCACAACAATTGTTTTATATTAGTTGCGTTCAGCAATAACTATTTAGTTTAAGGTAATGTTTGTATGTAGAGCCCTACTAAGTCCTTTTAAGAGTTGGCTGATAACTTTTTTAGAAGGACCAAGAAGAAGGAAGAGTGGGATTAAAACCATAACATTAATTCCTTTTTTAATTTACGGGCTATAGGGTATATATTTGTCGCTTAATATGTGATATTTTTAAGAAATAATGTCCGGGTATCGTAAGCATGGGATGGGCGACCTACCTGCAGGTGTACCCTGGTGAGGTTACCACCTGCACCGTGCTGGAAGTTAGCCCTCATGAGCAGGTAAAGCGCGGCGGCCGCCTCCCTGCGCAGCCACGCCGCCCGCGCCTCGCACAGCTTCACCACCGCGCTCACCACGCCCGCGCACAGCGTGCTGCCGCCTGCGGAGTTTCAACACTATTTCACTTGCCCATTCAATTGACAACACGGCTTTCGTTCGTTGAATGTCTTCACAACATAGCAAAGCACGGCTCTATGTATAAACAGATTACCATTCTTATATAGTTAACCGGAGGCCCGGCTCGACTTAGTCCCGAGTAAATATTACAATTTTGTACTTTTACTGTAGGAGTCTTAATCCAGTTTCTAGGTCTCTAACCTATAAAGTATCTACTTGCATACAAAAAATTAGGTAACATAGTTTTTCCCAGTGTAATACTGGTCCTGAACCAAGTAATTTTTAGATGAAGATGATTTTTTTAAATACATAATTTAACTGTAAACTCTCAATGTCAGTCGTTTAATTAACACGCCTAAAATACCAATATTTCAAAATAAACATGTATAATATATTTATTCTGGAATTTGGTATTTTATATAATGCTAAAGGTGTTGCGGAGAAATTGAAATATTTTTTCCTTGTCTATCGTATTTCTCGGTCAAGTTCCAACAAAAAGTATTTATCTTTTCCACGACATATTCCACCATTTGAAATGTAGATTCCTGGAAAACGTTAACCGTAGTCAAATAATTACTTCCTAGAATATCAGCTTTCCTTCTGGTTCAGTTATTTTTATTAGTCTTTACGGAATTGTCGCAATTATAATATAGGTCACTATGCAAACTTTATAAACATATGATCTTAACGCTCAAATCAACTATAAAAAGAGTTTATTTATAAATGATAATATATGTGCTACACAAACTGTACCTTCGAAAAGAGTTTCAGAAAATTGGTTAATATACGCCCTCAGCGCGGCGAACAGGTGTTTGTAAAGAGTCTCGCTCTGCGGATAATGTAGTAGCTTCAAGTATGGCTTGGCGGCGACTCCCTCCGCGGCGCCTAGGTTCTTCATGAATAGGCAGGCGCGGTCAATGATGGCCAAGCCCACCTCTGTTGCTAGGCAACCGGCAGAGATAATCGTGTGCTCGGCTATCGCCTCTAACTCTGAAAGAAAATTACCTTGAATTAATCTAACAAAATATGAACGGTAAGTACCTTTACAGGAGTTCTAAAAGACTGGCATGGTACGGCATTTTTTTTATAAGAAAACGTTAACTGGCAACATTACAAAGTGAGTTTAGTACATTTTGCTAACAAAATATTAATGAATAATTTTAGAATGGTAAAAGCATTCAGAATCGTGCTAATTAACTCACCCGTCTAACGATATTAACTGTTTAAAAATCCGTATGTCATCCGTCCGTTTATGTGATCATCGCGTACAGATATACAAGACAGGGACTGTGTCTATTACTCAAAATAATACTTTAGAAGCTACATTAAATACAATTTATAAATCTGTTGTTATAATATATACATATATATATATATTTTTACTAATATTGTAAAAGCTATTATAAATAGTAGAATAAAATAGAGTTTACAATTATAAAATCGCATTTCAACTGCTTTTAAACGTTGTATATCTATGGATGGTTAATCGAATATTCAAAAATGAAAATTTTAATTTTAAACTTGTTAAACATTACATACGTGACAAATTCTGATACCACAGCTGTCACTCTTGATACGGTTGCAGTGAGGTAATCGAAACGTCGATATAAAATACAAAGCCGCTGATAAATGGTTTTATTATGAACTAACGAACCGCCCCGGCTTCGCACGGGTGCAATAAGGATAATGGGTTATCTCTAAGAGATAGACATATACCAACGCGGACATTTTTATAGAGCTTTTAGAGGTTTACAAAACTAAAGTAAATTATTTCGATCAATCTTGTCGTCGGCTTTATCTAGCGTTAGCATGGTAATCGCAAAAAAAATCGATTTACGTGAATTTTTCGTAATCTCTAAAATTATCAGTCTTTCTCTTTTAAAGTATGCATACATATAAACCTTCCTCTTAAATCACTCTATCTAATGAAAACACAGCAAACAAAATCCGTTGCGTAGTTTTAAAGATCTAAGCAACATAGGAACAGACAGCGGAAAGCGATTTTGTTTTATACTGTGGAGTGTTAGTGAACGCATTAGCATATCAAAATATTAAAGACTCTACTATGCTATATTTAATTTACCTGTAGTAACGGTATTAGTGACTAGATTTTCCCTGTTGACGGTATTATTTTTGTTCTCCACCACGATGGGCGGCTCCTTAGAGAAATCCGGTGGTGACATACGAGCGGGCAGAGTTCTTGCTTTGACCGGCTTCGGCTTGCCGTTACAATCGGGTGTAGTGGCTTTCAGTTCGGATAGTATTTTCTTTCTGCCCACATATTGGAACTGTTCCGCACATATCCTGGTAAAAATAGTATACCTTAGAATTTTTTTGTCATGTTTATATACAAGTTGAATTCAAAACAAAAAACTTTCCTCATTAATTACTTTCTTCATTATAACAGTTCAGTAATAAAATAATTAATAGTACAATTAAATGTTCTAAAACGCGATGGTAGACTTCGTTTTATTATACCTATGTAATGGTGCATAGAAGATAAGTTTCTATATGCTTTTTTAGGCTTGTTTCAGAAGTAGACTTCTAAGATTATAACAATTAAATATAATAATAATTTCGATTTATCGACTTATCAACGGCGATATTAAAGAAAAGAGTAGTATCTAAATTACTTAGTTCAAATTAAAAAAAATAATGTGTAATGAAGGGCGAGATGTGATTGCTTAAGATATTTGCGTCTCTCTCTGATTTCTTCGCACGCTTTCGCTCTTTAATTTTCTGGCTCTCTCCATCTTAGATTTAAATGAGACAGCTGCATTAAACTTACTCGAGAACATTAAAGAAGGATTGCTGCTGCGCCTGTGAGTGGGTCCTCCACCACTCAACGAGCCTCTCCTCGTCCAAGTACTTCAACACAAACAGGAAACACAAAAGCACATCCCGCACCTCCTCAGCAGACATCACACCGAATCTGTTACAAACACCACAAACGAATAGTGACCCTAACGCTTATGAAATAAGTACCAAAATATGTATTCACAGAAAGTGATCACCAAAAAAATATTTGCTGTTTGATATATGTACTACGAAGCATACAAAATCCGATTTAACTGATAATAAACACTCAATGTTCAAGATCATTCAAGAGTTATTTTATAATTGCCTAATTAACATAAATCGCATACGGCCAAAAACCACAAAAAGAAACTTATTAAAAAACATGTACACTTCACAACACAACCTATCAATTTTGTTTGTCATCAAAGTCTTAGATACTGATTACAAATGATTGTTGTAAATAAGAATCTTTCTTAGAATTATGGTCCTTAACATACCTGTTCAACTGTGATCATCGTATCCAATTTTAATTTACATTCGGTAAGATCGAATGCTTGTTACTTTTCGCGAACACACTTCCTCTAACAAATATGATATAGTTTACCTGTTCACTTGATCCCCTATTTCGCTCAAATCCAATCGCCCCATGTTCCGGGGGAGAGAGTCTCCGCCCGACATCGTCGATACAGACTCTAGTGAGCTTTGTGACATATTGTTTGCGTGATCTATAAAAGTAAGTGCATCGTGTAATCACAAATAGTGGTACCAAAAAGATTTAAAGGAAAAAAAGGGGTTTGTTAAGTAACATGACATACATTTAGCGACACAACATGCAACAAAGCAAAATCGTTAATTATCACGTATACCAATAAATAAAAAAAGAAATGGAAATTATTTACAAAACAATAACTGCATATATTCGGTAATATATATATATATATATATAAAATATGTAATATGTATGTATGTATATGTAAAATTTCTCATTTCATTAGGCCCACACTCTCACCGCATAGTTGTCATGGCACTAAGGAACAATTATGCATACAAATAAACATCGGCCATTTAAATAGCTATACGTTGGAATACATCTTACATATAGCGTATCCGACTCTAAGTGTCATCACGAGTGTCAAGGTTAGGCCTTCGGAAAATACTTTAAAGCAGCCAACATACACGGAACCATCCATACATCGACTTCAAGACAAATTGTTAAAAAAGGATCCTTTAAAACTATTCAACACTATATTACAAAAGCTACACTAAAATAATTCTACAAAAGTCACCTTTGCTGTACATATGATTGGTTTGCACAACAGGAGGGTCTTTGAAATGCGCCGAGTTTCTGACAGGCGTGTGGTCGAAGTGCAAAGTGAGTCGATTCCGGCGTGGTGTACTGCTCGCTGACGACGCCTCTTTCTGGGCGAGCAGGACGCAGGCGGGGGGTGGCGCGGGCGCGGGCGGCGCGGGGACCTCGCCGTCCAGCTTGTCGTGACCGTTCTCTAGCACAGGGCTCGCTAGAGATTTCGTCACTAGTCGGTGGGCGTTGTCTGGTAGAGAACGGAGAAATAAAAAAATAAATAAATTCTCACAACATTGATCGGAATAGAAGTCGCTTAAAGCACTTGAGTTACGGAGATCAGACAATAGAGGAATCACAAATATATTTAACATATTACTCAATTACATATATTTAACACCCAGATACAGAACAAATATCATAAGGTACTTGTTACGGTTTGGACTGTGAAAATTGAACTAAAATGTTTTTTGCTATATTTAATGATTCTGTTTCGTGTTAAATTCAATTATACTAACGCGTTTTGTTTCATAACATAAATGGTTTTTCACAAATAGGTTACTTTGTCTTCACGAGAACTTTTATAAATCTTGACGTAAATATTTTTTCATACTGCACAAAAAGTATTTCCGTGTTTTAAAATTAGGAGCGGTCGTCGTGCTCGTGCTTGGTGAGCAGCGCGCGCGGCACGCCC